>WNYE01000107.1:0-118838 GCA_021396245.1 Sporothrix humicola
CCAGCCTTGTTCAATTAGGGTTTTTTCAATTGTCTAATCTCGCTTTCTATTTTTTTTTTTTTTTTTAATAAATAATTTTTTTTTTTGTTTTAATTTTTTTTTTTTTTTTTTTTTTTTTTTTTTTTTTTTCCAACTGATTGTGTTCCTGTTTTTAGAATGATGCGAAGAAAATAAACGAAAGAACAGTTAAATTATAAACACCACATCTGAGTTACGAACGTAATATTTATCCATTCAGCCTTACAGCCTTGCCGCAGAACTGGAAATGCGAATACCTCCGTACATATACCGCCGACAGCCAACTATTATGTCCCGATAAAGAAGGGACGGAGGTGGCCGGCACTGTGGGTCACGCGCATGATAAAGCTACCGTATCTGCGGGGAAGGCGCGACCAGTGTAAGTGGCCGCATTTGGCCGTGAGATTGTTTATCTTGATATAATGAGGTGAAATTGTATTTGAGTGTTTGGTTCTATTAAATATGATTTTAACATCCTCCACAACAAAGCTACTGCCTCCTGGAAGAACATCGCGCCATGGCCCCATCTGCTGTTGACTCGGAAGTGGCTGCAGCCAAGATCCAGCCCGAAGACGGAACCTCCGCCGCTGATATCGCTGGCGATCCAACTTTGGCTCATGTCAATGAAGACTATGGCCGCCCGCCAGCTTTCGACGACCCATACAAGTACCGCGCCTGGCTCAAGCACCGCTTGGCCATCGCTTTCCGCATCTTTGCCAAGCACGGCTTCATGGAGGGCATCGCCGGCCACATTACCGTGCGTGACCCGGTCGACCCGTCCAGCTTCTGGGTCAACCCTTTTGGCACGCACTTTGCCCTGATAACGGACGACGACCTGTTGCGGGTTAGCCACGACGGCAAAGTCATTGAGGGCGGTGCCAACAAGATGCTCAACTACGCCGCATTTGCTATCCACTCGGAGATCCACAAGGCGCGGCCAGACGTGCTGTGTGCAGCACATTCGCACTCGCTCTATGGCCGGGCCATGTGCTCCACTGGCCGAACGCTCGACATGTTGACACAGGACTTTTGCATTTTCTACGAGGATCATGTGGCGTATCCCAATTTTGCGGGCGTTGTGCTCGCGACGGACGAAGGAAAGAGGATTGCTACAGCCCTGGGTGGACGCAAAGCTGCGTTTTTGGGCAACCATGGCATTTTGACAGCTGGTGCTTCTATTGAGGCAGCTGTCAACTGGTTTGTGTTGCTCGAGAAGTGCAGCAAGGTGCAGCTCGTGGCCGAAGCGGCTGTAGGTGGTCGGCGGGACGAGCTGACAACAATCGGCCCCGCAGAGGCTCTCAACTCATGGAAAGCCATTGGCACGCCCGATGCCGGCTACTTTGGAGGATTGCCGTTATTCCAAATGGCAGAGAAGGAGTTTGGTGAGAGCACGTTCCTGGGAAGAGGAGTCTGACGGTTGTGCATGTTTACAAATTGTCATCTAGTTCGACGTCACTGATTTGTCCTGAATATTTGATTTAGATTTTGATTTAAATTTTGATTTAGGAAAACTGACTGCATCTGCCGTTCCACACAGACATCTCCGTGGATTATGCATACAGTGCTTATGTTGGTGCTCACGTTTTGAGTTGTGCTCAGAGCGGGACAAGAAATGTGTGAGGATTATGTCGTACACGTAAGACCTAAGTTGTGTATGTTGGAACGGAAAAAAGAGGGGTCAGCCCTGAAGAATTACAGTTTGTCTCCCGCTCACTATGATAATCGTGATGCACGTAGGAAGATCCTCCCTGGTCGATCCATCTGGGGGATAGGAGACTCTTCCAGCGGGAGCGACAACCTTATCCAGGCGAATCCAAGCTTATCTTCCTATCTCTTCCGGATCGGTACGAAAATGAGTCGCAGGTCGCGAGCCGTGAGCCGCGAAAGTCGCGAATTACCAACGGTCTCAAACGCATCACATGGTCTGTCATACATCACAAACGCAAGAAGAAACCTGGACAGGACATGGTGAAGGCCCTGGGAGAACCTGGTTGTGGCTGTGTTTGCGGCAACTTCACGGCAAGCCCAGCACGGACACAACGGTAAACAAGACGGCATATGCACGGCGCTTTGTTGGTTGAAAGGACGTGGGTGAAGAGGAAGAAGGAAGATACGGCACCAATGTATCATATTGTCCTGATCAAGTATCCCTTTTCGTGGGGGGAACCAACCAGAGTAGTGCACAGACGCCACACATCTTGTCAAGGAATTGGAGACTCGAGAGAGTCACGAGAGAGAGCTAGGAGAAGCGAAAGGAAAAAAAGGAGAGATCAAAAGAAAAATATGTGAAGAAACGGTCAAGAAGCGGAGAAAAGCAAGGAGTTGAGAGAGCATCCACGATTCAGACAACCAGGGCACAATTGTGCTGTTTGGGATCGCCACAAGAGGTCTAGACTGGTGACTGGAAGTGCGATTTCTCGTTTATTTTCCCGTTTCCTCGTGTTTTGCTCTGTCAAAGTTTATTTCCGCACAAAACCATGGCCGCCTTCTGAAAAGATGGTGGGTGGTCTTGTTACAATATTCTGTAGTTTTCTTGCCCATTGTCGTTCTTTTCTTCTCAGAAGTGCAAAAAGTGCATGTTCGTGAGGAGTTGTGGATAAGGTAGGATTGAGAGAGGGGTGCTGAGGATCTAGGGGGGAGGATCCGAAACTGAAACGGGTTCCGCCTTAGACGAGCGATAAAGAGGTGCGGTGTGCAGTGCAGTTCGTGCAGCTGAGGAAAAGCTGTGATTTCATAGGAAGAACGGGGTAGAATAATGACAAAGTTAAAGAGGATTAGGAAGACGTCAGAAAGAAAAAGAAGACCGACGTTGCCGACCTTCTCGCCCCTTTCTTTTGGCGCGGGTGGCTTTCGCAGAGTCTGGCCCCTCCACAAACTACAGAACATCGTCTGTTTCATCGACAGCCAGGGCCACCTTGGAAAATCAATGATGTGTGCGATGTGGCAACCTTGATTTTATCCTCTTCTTCAGCGATCTCCTTGATTTTGTGTTCACTTTGGTGCATTCATCGTGTCGCTTTGAAGTGTTGGTCGTTTGGTCTTTCCTCGCTTGTCCATTGTCCATGCACTGGATGCTGTGTAATCGTGCATATTTCCTAAAGCAGTAAGAGCCCACTTACAACATGGATTCCGCCAAAATATCGACGACAATGGATGCCAGAATGCATCTCGATCTCGTCCAAAAATCACGAGAAAATCAATGCGGTCAAATGCTAATGCACGGTCTCATTCTTTTTTTGTCATAATTTCGTCTTGAACTGCTGTTTGTTGACCGTTTTCTCCGGTATTTCTCGAGCCACGAGGCGCACTCTGCTCCTTCCCTATGCTGTCTTTTCCAATGCCATAGCTCTTTCCTCCTACGCCTCCCCGACGATGTACTGGTTTGCTCCTTCCGTACAGTGAAAAGCCTCTCCCGGAAGCCGGCTCCTTCCCTGCCAAGACCAGAGCACAGCCAAGCCGTCACCAGTGTACATTATAGCATCTGAGGCTCTTTCTCACAACCCATCCCGCCATTCCTCTCGATTCCCTCTGTCTTTTGTCCCTGTTGTGTTCCTTTTTTGTGCCTCGTCGCTGCCACCACTTCCAGCCCCTCTCCCCACTGACCTCTCCACTGCTTCCCTGCCGCCAGTGGAGACACAAACATGCCTTCCCTTGCCCTGGGTTCCAGGTTACATTCTCTGTCGCTTCTGTCGTTTTTGTCACCCTTTGTCCCTTTTTGTCATCCTCGCATGTGGCTTCCCTCTCCTCTCGATTCTCTGGATAGCCAGTCCCGTCTCTCTTCCCTGCCCTTTCCGGCGCTCAGTCTGTTTCTGCTCATCCCCCGTCACATCTTGCGCATCCTCTGAGCTGTTTTCCGGGTCTGTGCCTGAATCTGACTGCATGTGTCTGCCTCTCACTGCCCACCACTGCCCACCTGCTTCCCACTCAACCCCTCCACACCTTTTGTTCACCAGTGTGGTTGACGGTCTGTGATCGGGGCTGTCTGCCTTTCTCTTTTTGGATCCTTGGATTTTCTTTTGGAATTTTTGTGATTTATGTTTTTGGATGGCACACTTGACGGGCTTTTCGGGACGGAGACTGGATGGGCCTTGTCTGCGAGACCTTGTCAACGCCTGGGCAGGCCTCGTCTTCTGGCCTGGCCCGGTCCTGGCCGGCCACAGACACACATCTTGAAGCTAGCTGGGTGGTTCTCTGACACGATCCTTGACAGGGGAGGGGAACCTTATCCCCTCTTTATTATTTTATTCTGTCGTGCGTCTCTTTTCTCTTCACTCTGCTCGCTGTCAAGCCCCTCGTGGCTCTTCTCAACTCCCTGCCTCTGTGTCTCATTCTGGGGTTATCATATGGGTCTGCTGTTGTCCACACCTCCCCTTTGATTTTTTTCTTCTTTTTTTCTTTTTTCCTGATTTACTTTTCTTCTTTCTCTTTCCCACTTTTTTGGGATTTTCTTCCTTCTCATCTTCATCACCAAAGCACACAATCACAGCACACTCATTTTCAACACCACTCCCATGGCGTGCATCGACGTTGCACCGCCGTCCTCTCTTCCACCCTCACCATGACGACGGCATTACATGGCGGCACCGCTCCGTTGGCGGCGCTGACCACTGTCTTTTCACCACCTTGCCCGACGACATGGCTTGTGACCACCACCAAGCTTCCCTCACAGTTTCCACTTTTCCCGGCCGCGGCCGCTGCAGCCACAACATGTGATCCACCGGCCTGGGCCAGCAACTTGGCCGGCGAGGGTTTTCAGTACTACTCACCAGCCATCTGCCCAGCCGGGTTTGAAGTCGGAGCTGGATGCATATTGACAGGCACACCACGCACAACCGAGGGCTTTCCGGCCGTGGCTGCCGGCGAGACGGTGGCCTGGTGTGTGCCAAGCGGGCAGTCATGCACATCAGACACGACTGATTTCAGAGGCGGTATTTGGGGCGTCACACAGACGGCAACGGGTGCCGGAGCCACAGTCACAGTTGGGCCGGCTATTCAAATTCGATTCCGTGATGTCGACCTTTCCATACTGGCAACCCACCCGCTGACACCTGGACTGACACTGGCCGGAGCCTCGCCTACAACATCTTCTACACCAAAGCCAACTCCCACACCACCACCAGCACAATTGACACCAAACGTCGACACTAGCTCCTCGGAGACCCCGGAAACAACGGAGACAACAACGACTTCGACTTCATCTTCATCCTCCTCTACACAAGCTGGAGACAGCACAGCCGCTGGTTTTATCACTGTCAAGGGAAAATCAACCTCCACATTGCCAGCGTCGTCGGCAAAACCTGTTACCAGCACTGTCCAAGTTGTTTCACACGGATCCACATTTGTGTCGACGGTTGTGACATCACCGACAGCAGCGTCTGGCGACGGAGGTGGAAACAGTGACGTTGCTAGCGGTGGCTCCGCGACCAGTGGTACTACCAACGCCAGAGCCAACTCGCCTACACGGGCCTTTACCGCCACAATTGCTATGGCAGTGATCCTGAGCGTTGTCGCTGCGGTTATTGTCATCTTTCTCGTACTGTCACGACGCAAGTTCCGTCGCCAACAGCAGAAGAAGGGACAGGGTGGCGGCATTCTGCCAAAGACAGAGCCTTCTGCCTATGATGGCAACTCGTCGCTTGGCCTGTCGTCTGTCGGCGTCGGTGCCTGGGTGCATCGCAAGCGGCCGCGCTGGCACATTATCTGGCGCCGGACTCGTGCGTGGTGGAAGAACGTGCGGCTCCTACCATGGCAGAAACGTAGCCCACTGACGGGTGACAACCGCAGCTGGGGCCGGCGGCGGCCCTCTGCACAAGCCGGACAGGCACAGAATGCGACGGATGTGGAGGCAAGCCGGGCCATTACGCCCATGGCAGAACTGCCCACATCAGAGCGCGTACTGGCTGATTTTGCTGAGCTGGAGGGCTCACCGGTGCCTGAGAGACTGGCACAGAATAATGTGAACTCAGGAGCATACGATGATGACGATGCCGACTCATATCTGAGTATCCAGAAATTCAAGGGCATTCCTTCGCGGCGCCTGAGTGCAAACAGCACCAGTCGGGCTAACCGTCTGAGCTGGATGTCTCGTCTGTCGCGGTACATGCGCGGACGGCCATCAACAGCCGGTGGCGACGGCCGCGACACGCCTGCTAGTATGGGGACTAGCATGTACGACGATGCTGCCACTGTGGCGGATCGCAGTGTTATTAGCCGTGCTTCGACACGGTCGTCCCGATGGACGAGTCGTGCCGGCGAAGATGATTATCCCTTTGGCACCATGGATAGCGGTGACGCCCATGAGAGCAGTTGGGAGGCCTTTTCGCGGTCAAGAGAGGGACTGGGAAGGCTTCTTCTGGTAAAAAAGGGCGAGAAGGGGGGCGCCGGCAGCCCCATGCCTTCTTACGGGGCCCGTCGCGGCCACCAGCGGGGACTTAGTGTGCCGACAAACGGCAGCATGTCCAAGGGCCTACCTCGTTTGCCGTCACCGGCGATTACCGTGCGCAGTGAACGCACAGGGACGCCTGGTCCTGGCTGGCTGAGTGCCAATGGCGGCGGGAATACAAACTCGAACCGCTTTTCACGGTTGAGCAGCGGCACGTTTGGGCGGATGGACAGCTTTATCAGCCGGGACGGCAGTCGTATTGGCGATATGCCAAACGGTAACACAAGCGGAGGAGGTGCACAAAATATAGAAGCCAGAACATAGCGGATGATTTTCTTTTGTTTTTTCATGATTGTGTTTAGATGAGCGAGATACTACAATACCCCCTGAATGAGAAACGGCTCAAGGATTTTACTCACAAGAAAGGAATCAGATGAAATGACGTGCAATATTATCAAGTTACATGACAATATGCGCAAATGAGTGGCTTCGCTAGAAAGCATGGCGAGGGCATGGTCAAGGCATGGCACAAGCATGGCGAGATGACGAAAGGCCAACGCCCAAGGCGCCACTCACTCTTCCGGAAACATGTGGCAGAGGTTCAAACAACAGCTGAATAGATTGAAGAAAGACGAGAGACAGACGCCACTGGATTCAATGTTCTGCGTTGGGGATGTGTGGCGGAAGTGTGGACTGACTGAGACATTCTCGCGTGCGTTTGGTACTTTGGTACTCGTGGAGTTTGACTGGGATGGGGGTTGTAAACAAAACGGGTTGCTCAATGTGTTGGTTTATATTGTTTTCGTCTTTGATTCTTTTGCAACTATGCTCTAAACTATCGTGTACATCTCAGACACCAGATCGAATTCTTAACATGCGAATGCTTTTTGTAGTAAGAAGAGGCTTTTGAAGAGTAGGAAATAAGAAAAGGAAGAAAATATTAAAGAAAGTGTAAAAAAGGGCAAACAGTAACCATGCCTGCTTAAACATGCGAAGAAAGTCATAATCCTATCCACAGCCACCGATAAAGATGCGAAATAGGAATACTGGAAGTAATGTGAAAAAAAAAAAAATGAAAGGATAGAAAAATAAAAGTAGAAATGAAGATGGATAAAAATGAGAAAACGCTGGTATCACGAGACAAAGGGAAATATGAAACACTGTATAGTGAAGAACAGAAGAAGCGAAGAAGAGAATAGAAGAAGTGAAGAAGGAAAGAAGAAAGACAGACAACAACAGTGGAACACAAATAACAGGGCAGACAGAAACAGTGAACGCTTGTTAGACAAAGTCAAACAGAGATCGCTCGGACAGTTGTTGTCCTCTGTTTAAAGTCTTTCTCATCTCCTCATTTTTAAATGTTTGTGTATCCCCTCGTGGTGTCGTCTGTTCGTGTCATCGTCTCACGTTTCAGACACAGCTGGCGTGCGTCTTGTTGCACCTGTGGCCAGGCCCTTTTCGATATCGGCCGTTTGGCCAGGCGTCGCATTCACTGGTGTTGTCTGCTCAACACGTAATGGCTGTGGCGTCTTCTTCTTGTCGCTGCCAATGATGCCCGATCCACGGAAGGCGACGAGCACGACCAGGAACGAGCACACGCCCAGGGCAAAGTTGAACCAGTTGCCAGCGCGCAGGCCGAGTAGAGTGGGTTCATCGTGGACAATGGTGCCGCCTACATCGGCGATATCCACGCCACGGGCGGAGGCCATGACGGCGGTTTGGATGGCAGTGGCAATGGCAAGACCAATGGCACGGCCAATCTGACCGGCCATGTTGACGAGGGCGCCTCCCAGAGCCTGATCTTCGCGCGGCAATGCATGGGACACAAAGAGTGTCAACGAGGGCCAGGCCGTGTCGGCGCCAAAGACGGACAGGACCATGGCCTCAAGGCCGTAGGCAAAATAGGATGTGGTCAATGCTGGGATGGGAACCGCCAGGAGAAGACTGCTAATACTCACACAGGCGTTCCCGAACAGCAAGATCCAATAGGTGGGGATGCGGCCCAAGAGAGGGGCGACGCAGAAACACGTCAAAACACCGGCAATACCAGTGGGAATGAAACGAAGGGTGGTCTGAATGGCACTGAGGCCGAGGTAGTCCTGATAAAAGTAGGTCGCGTAGACAAGATAGCCGTTGAACGAACTAAAGAACAAGGCCATAATGGCGAGCGACGTGGCAAAGAGGCCACCACCAGCAGAACGAGAAAAGATGGACATGCGGACGAGGGGGCGAGGCGGCCAAGAGTGACCAGCGAGTTGCTTGCGGATGTTGGCGGGTGTCTCGAGCCACAGCTGCCAGCCGACAAAGGCAGCAACAAGCAGCAGGGAAACACCAATGATGACGCCGATCCAGGGAGTCGACCAGCCGACGACGTTACCTTCGGTCAGGGCGAACAGCAGGCCAACGAAACCCAGAGTGACGAGGAAGGCGCCAAACCAGTCGATACTGCGGAAGGTGGCAGGAACGGGCATTGTGGCAAGAGCGGCCGATGGCGAAGTTGAGTCGGAAGGAGCGGTGGTAGTCGTGGTGCGAACAGGGATGACAGACTGCGGCGGCGCGTGGGCCGGAATGATAAGGTAGCCGACGACAGTGACGATGCCCGAGAGGATAGCCAGCGCACCAAACACCCACTTCCAGTTGGCATAGGACGTGATCAGACCCGACATAAGGTTGCCAAACACAGATCCAAGCGGAGCACCAGCGCCATATGCAGCGAAAGCATAGTTTTTTGCCTTTCCTGGTGGGAAGGTCGTGCCCAAGATGCCAATAGCGGTCGGTACGTTGGCGGCAGCACCGAGTCCTTGTAAACCTCGGAAGATGTTGAAGGCGATCTCGTTGGGGATAAAAGGATTGGCGACAGTTGTAGCGGTGACCCAGGCCGAGCCTGCCACGAAGATGGCCTTCTTGCCAAAGACATCGGCGATGCGGCCCCACAGCAAGAGGAAACAACCAAACGTCAGAGAGTAGGCCGAGACAATCCACTGCAGACGGGTGTCGGGGATGTTGAGGTCGTGGCCGACACTGGGCAGAATAATGACGACGGACTGGACGGAGAGTGTGTTGCAGAAGGTTGCGCCAGTTACTGTGGCCACGAGGGCAATGCAGCGCCACTTGGAGTAGGGAAGCTTCTGAGCGTCGTCCACGGCCTCGTCGTCGTCATCAAGGTCGTCGTCGTCGCCATCGTCGCCGTGGCCGTCATCAAACTCGACCGGCGTGTCGTGGGATATTGGCGGGTGGCAGCGCTGGCGGGACGAAGCCGTCGAGCGGACAGTATGGAGGTGGAGGGCGTTCTTGTCCATGGCTGGTGATGAATGAGTGACTGTGGACGTTGTGGATGTGATGGGGCCAGGCGAGGTCTCGTCTTTGGTGTCGATTTGGCCGATGTTGTCTTCTCCGTCTAACCTTGGCGATGGTGGCCGATCGGACTTTTCTGGGTCGGGAGCCATTGTTATTTATGGCAGGAGCGGTGGGTTGGGTAGACGAGGAGGGAGCTCTGGAGATGGCTGGGGAAGGAGACAAAAGGAGATGAGAAGAGCCAAGAGAAGAAGGAACGATGGGGAATGAGGTGAAAAGAAAGTGAAGAGGTCTGAGAACAATCTAAGAAAAGACTTTCGGAGATGGACAAGACACGAGGATCGAGGATAGACACAGTTCAAAGTGGAAAAAGACAAAGATAAATAGAGTCGACACAGATATAGTCAACAACAGCAACGACAACCAGGATGGACATCAATATAGAGACGGAGATGAACGGCGGCGCAAATCCTGGTCGAAGGCGAGACACGGCCGCCACGAAGCGAGAAGGCTGTGGGGATGCTGGTCTGCGTGGGTTGTGGAGGGTATCTTGAGCTGGGGTCAGGGTTGAGGCTGAAGATGAGGTAAGCTTGTCGAATTGATGTCGATTTGGTGTCAAAAGAATGTCGAAAGAATGTCAAAATGTCAAGATGTCAAGTGAAGGGCGTGGAGTTATGTAATCTGATAAAACTGCAGGAAGTGCAAAAAGTGCAGGAGAGGAAAACGGTCGACAGTCATAGGGCAGCTACTTGTATCGGAAGAGGAAGGAGCTGAGAGCACGGCGCATTTCGATACCGGAGACCGAGAGTGTGGGTGAGAATGGGGAAGGAACGAAGGGAAGGCCGATGCAGAGATACGGTGATCCTTGCCTTTTTTTTTTGGTGGAGAAGATATCGTCTCTTTGCTATTGACAAGTCTGCGTCGAATCTCTGGGGTTCGGCGCTTTATTGCTGTCTGGTCTAGGACCTGTTCTTGGACCTGATTTGTGCTCCGTCGTACTTTATTGATGTCTTGTCTTGATCGTGTCTCGATGTTGATTTGTCGTAGGTTCTTCATCTGTCTTGCTCTGTCCTTCGTCCTCTTTTTCATCACCGTCTTCCCCATCTCCTCGCTTTCTTCTCCTCTTTCCTCTGTCATGTAAAAACTCCACTCTTTTCTTCTTTTCGTCACTGGCCGGCCTTGGACCGGAGGCGTCGAGACCGCTGTTGTGAGGAGTGAGGAGGCGGTTTGGAGAGCCGCTATGGCGCTATCCCAGGGGCGGCACGTTTTTTTAGCGGCAAATTCACCACGCCGTTTACCTGTGTCATTACCAAACAACCGTCCTTGTTCACTCTTTCTTTGCTTTTTTTCTGTGCTCCTTCCCCTCAGAGGGAGTTTGTTCTTCCCAGGTCTTCCCTAGGCTACTTCCTTTCCGGGTTTAGAGGCCCTGGTGGTAGGTACCCTAGCTCCCATTTTTAGGGCCTCTAGAGGCCATTTGTGACTCCACCAGTGAGCGTTGATATTGAGTCTTCCATTCACTGCAATGACTCTTTGACTGGCCCCTTCACTTTTCTTTCATTGTTCTGTCTCCGTCCTTTCTCCGTCTGCCGGGTCGGCGGTCACAATGCAGATTCGCATGTCGTTCGTACGAAGGCCTTATCCTGGTAATGAGAGTCCGTAACACGGGCACACAAACGGGCCCAGCGTTGGCCAAGCGCATGGCGGAAGGAACTCCGACCTTGTCGGGCTTGCACCTTCCCTGCCAAAAACGCTGGTCCTTCTCTGCCCCTGTCCCTGTCGACCTCGCTACGTTTTCTGGAACATGCATGAGTGGTGGCCTTTTTATACAGCATCAATGTCTCAACATCGTCGTTTCGTCTTTTTCTTCCTGTTCTTTTCTTTTTCTTTTCTACCCTTTCCTCTTCTCCTTCCCGTTTCCTGTCCCTTTGTCCTGGGACTTTTCCCTGCAAACAACAGGCCATCAATCTCGCAGGAAAATCTCTCCATCTCGCTCTCGCACCCCCAGCAAATTGGTTTCTGTATAACATCGGGCGGACTAAAAAGGACAGACGGACAGTAAGAAAAAAGAAGGTCAGCTGCAAGTCAAATGTTGGCCGTATCACTCGACGCACGACCAGGCTAGACGATCTTGCAGCATTCAATTGTGTCAAGGGACAGTTTCCTGGGTCGGCAATGTGCAGAGGGCAAGTGCCGGTTGGGAAGGAATGCGACTGGGAACAACCAGCCGGAACCGGCATCTAGGTAAGGTGTGTTCGGTGGATGTTTGGGGTCGTGAAGCAGCAGCTTGTCCCGTTCAGCTGGGTCGCGAGCCTTGCCGCTGGTAAATCGTGAGAAGTTCCCCCCAAGAAAGTTCTTCCGGCAATGACTGGCTGTCCCGGAGACCAGGGACAACGCGGACGAACTCATGCTTTATCTTGATTTCCTTGCGTGCGGAGGATTACAAACAGTCGTGCGTGCGAATGCCGTGAGATGGTTGAATGCATGACGTCTGAGCGACCGGTGTACAGAGTTGCGAAACATGATACAGGACACAGAAGGACGCTGGACACAAGCGTGGAGCTCAGGATACAAGGCACAGAACACGGCAGGACAAACGACAGTAGACAGATGACATACTGAAGGTGAAGAGTGGCAGAGAAAGAGGGGAGAAGAGGTGGCAAATCAAGAAGCTGCGGAAAGAGGCCATGGTGAACAAGGTTGAGCGAGAGGGTTATGACGATGGACGGAGAAAGGAAAGTGGATGTCGGGATGACAAAGGCGCAATGGTGAGGAGATGACAAACCCAAGATGACTCAAAACACGGGGAAATCGATGCTTTCAACAGCATCAACGCGACCACAGCTTGTTGACAACGGAAAGCAACCAAGATCGGATATCGACTGGCCATTCACAGTCGCAACCGACCTGACGGACAGTTGCATCGAAAAGCCGTGAACCTGTGTGGGTAATGGTAAATTGCACGAATTGTGGGCCAGCGGAAAGCGGGCAGAGCTGGGGAAGGCGCCGGTTGCCGGGTTCGTGTTGATTTTAGTCCTGTCAGCCTCTCCTCATCTTGTTTTCTCCCCTTTCACGTTGTGATATCGTTGGCCCAGGCGCTTTTGCTTTGCCCAAAGGCAACTTTTGTCGACTTTGTCCCCATTCTTCCCCATCAATCCCCAAATGGCAGTAGCCACTCGGAATGCAGACGGCCGGTAGCGCCATCCCCACGATTTGACCGCCTCATGGCAACAAAGACATCTTCAGTTTTTAGCCTTTGATATCGTCCTATCTGGCCCGGCATCTAGTCGGCAGACTGGACGATCATTATCGACCGAAATCGCCGTGTTTGGACACCTTTGCGTTGTCGGAGGTGACGGTTCAACGTTCAACGACCTATTCTCGTCATGTGGTCGATATTTAACAGGTATTTACCAGCGAATGCATAGCCTCGCAAGATAAGAGTCAGCGAACTCATTTTTCGATATTGAAATCCGTTCTCGCAAGGCTGCATTCAAAAGCCACAAAATATCACAACGAACGCCGATGCAGAGTCGATCGACATAAACTGATTGTTGCCCGGTGTCCTGTCCGGTCATCGGCAGAGCCAGGGCGGACACAGAGCGCGACGAGATTCCGCCAAGCGTAGCGTTCGTTTAGGGCCGAGAAGGGCGCTAGAAGGAGCTTATTCAAAGGGTCGCGTGCACCTGCCTCAGCCTCGTTTGAATTTATGAGGACAAAGGTAAGGGGGGCGCTGACGACAAAAGGGCTTTTAACCGAATTGTTTTCTTTGATTTGCCAGATGCCCGAATTGGGGGTTATTGAAACTGCTGGCCGCGGTCGGGATCGCTGTGTTAGCTGGCCCGTGCCGATTGTGGCTTCGTCTTGGCTCTTGTCCTGGTAATTTCAGCCTCGATTTTTCATTCTGCCTTGTGAAGCCACCGAAGCTTGTTTTGACCGGGTGTCAAACGGTAGCTCCGGGTCAAGGCGACTCTTGCATCGTTGAAACAAAAATATGTGCAGACTGTGCCAGAAAACTGACGTCAAAGTGAAAAAAGGGACGTTTTTATTTGTTCATCGCGTCGATTGACGGCTCACTTTGACTGGCCCGGTTGCAATTCGCAAGAGTCGTATTGAATGCCTAGATGGAATAGCCAATGAGCTAGAGAAAACCAGACGCAAAGAGGGCAAATGAGGGTCAGAAAAGGCGGCACGGGAAGTAATGCTACCCAAAGCATAACCATGGCAGCTGAAAACGCAGATTACCCTATCCCACGCGAAGGATGCAACTGTAGCTGTCGTGCTGGAAAATTCCACACAGCGGGAGGCCTTGTGCCATGATGGGAGGCCTTGTGCCATGAAGGGAGGCCTTGTGCAACGAAGGAGAATAAATCTGGGCACTTGCCCAGCATTTTCGTCGTTGTGGTGCATCGCATTTTTGAGCTTGAATTCAAGCTTCACGCAACATTCGACTTGACCTCGTCTCGTTTCGAGACGACACTTTGCGATACTCAAACCAAAATGGCACCAATACGACCAGACGCCCTCATGGGCCGCCTTTCTACATCATCAGCAGCATCACTCCTCCCTACAGGAGCACTACAAATACGAGAGGCTTTGCCCCGTTCATACGAGGATATTACACCATCTATTGCCTTCCAGCGCGTCACCCGAGTCCTCTTCGAGAGCCTGAGCAAGCGCGACGACGACAGCGACAGCCAAGAAACAAGCAGTGAACGTAACAGAGACCTCGCCATCCTTGTCTCCGTCTATTTCGGCGGCGGTATCATCGGCGCAATCTTGAGCTTCACCTATTCGCATTTCAAGAGGGGCGGCACCTGGGGGGAGTACCGCAAACGCTGGCTCAAATACATCTCCCTGTTACTGTGCTGTTTCGTGCCATATCTCTATCCCCTGCTTAAATCGAAGGCAACACTTCTTTCTCGCAGAGCTGGTTTCAAGCCTTCTGCTCCGGCAGCTTCTACTTCTCGTCCAGCAGCTTCTGCTTCTCGTCCGGCAGCTTCTGCTTCTCGTCCGGCAGCTTCTGCTTCTCGTCCGGCAGCTTCTGCTTCTCGTCCAGCAGCTTCTCGTCCAGCAGCTTCTCGTCCAGCAGCTTCTGCTTCTGCCTCTGCCGCAAGGCGTCCCGCCGCAAATTCTGCAAATCCCAAAGACGGCGACCCGAGTTCCCCACCGCCCTACAGCCGCGAACGACCGCAAATGCCTCTGGGCCCTGTTGTGCTGACACCCGATCTGCCCGACCAGCAAGACCCAGACGCCGTCAACTGCGTTCCTCCACCGCCGCCGAATGCGCCGTTGATGCCGCACCCGCCAGCACCTGCAGTGATCAGAACTAGGACGTCAGATGATGGCAGAGACTGCGAAGAAGGGCATGGCATGGACGGCGCGCATTTGTTGGTGACCAGAAACACGCTTCCTTGAGATAGCACGTCGCGATACCATGATACAATAACACGACACGAAGAAGAAAAAAAGATAAACAAAACATGGCCAGAATTACAAAGTATGGCTGCCACTAGAACTGCGAGCAAATCTTGGCCCTTGTCCGTTCCCTTGTCCGCTCCTAAAACAGTGGGCAAACACCAAGAAACATCAGCTCGAGTGCCCAGAGTCTAGCCCACGCAGCCAAGACTGCTAGGTTGACCTGTGAGGCTGAGTCCACTGTTGATGTTTTCCGCGCCTGAAACCCCTCAATACCCTCACAATTCAGAGATCACAGGCGCTGGAAAGAGCAAAGCAAACAATATTTCTCGTATCTTGTGTTCACTACGATGGATTTGTCTGTTTCTTTTCTTCTTCTGTCTGGCTGTTCTCATGATATGAAGTTTGCCAAGAGCATCCATTCGCGGGTGATGCTCCACCTTCTCTGACACCCGCCACTCAACCTTATTTCAACCCCAGAATGCCCAGTTTCGTTTTCGTCCCTGTTTCTGATTTTGTTCCCTTTGCAAAACACACGTCTCTTCCATCACCACCACCGCCATCGTCATCACAAACACAATATGGCCCCGTTGGGCAACACCGCACTGGCTCTCGCCATCACCAACAATGTCAACAACCTCAACCTCAACCTCAATCCCCCTCCTGCTTTCGAACTTCCTCCCGCATTTTCCTCCATTACACCTCGCGATGACTACGACGACGTTATCGCTCGGCGGAAGAGAAAGGAAAGAATCCGGAACGCGCTCATCATCTCGCTCAACCCCGTCACCCTGATTATCTTCATCATGCTTGTCTGGTACACCTACCGATGCCTGAGAAACTGCTACCGTAACCACGAGGTAGATAAACGGTTGCAGGCTGCCAATGCATACAGAGAGCAAGAGATGGAGAGACAATGGCAAGCAAATTTCGGTCCCCAGTCGAACAACTACCGGCCGCCGCCAGAACCGACGACCGGCAACGAAGGCCAGCTTCAAATGCCTGCACCTGCCACCATCAATACACCACGCAAAGGATTCATGTCGCGGATATGGCGACGCAAGACGGCGGCGGACAATTCTACGACGGACGCTACCGTGCTGAGAGATTTAAGACCCGAGGCAACGACAGCGGATCCCACAAAGACTTTGGAGACGACGGATGCGGGCAGGCGACCCAGCAACGACTCTCAGAGGACGACAGTCGGGATTGAAACTGTGCCAGCACCCACCGTTGACGATACTACGGATGAGAAGAAGGATATCAAATCCTGATACAGCACTTCCAACCTTTTCCTACACTTTATCATGTTTATTTTGATACGTTTGTTTTGTTTGAGCGCCTTGTAGAGTCTTTTCTTTTCAGTTACGATACCATACCACGCCGTACTTTTATTTTGTTCTGCTATTTATGTGCTGGTCACTTTGTTGATATTTATTTTATATACCTCAGTTAATAAAACCACAACAAATGTCAAGCCAAGTGCCATCATAAATGTGACATGACGACAATCTTTCGGCTACGTCCATACAGCTATGCCTGCGGCTTCTGGGCCACGCCAAAGAACAACCGGAGCTTGCCACTGCCCATCTGCGGCGGCAGCTCACAGAACGTCGGGTTGAGACGGATCTCGCCATTGACCAGACCAGCATCACTGAAGATCTTGAGCATGTCCTTATCGGAGAAGCCGCGGTGCACGACCGTGTGAAGACCTCCGGGGGCATCTGCAGCTCCATGGTCATGACCGTGGCCATGACTGTGATCATGGCTGTGGTCGTGTCCGTGATGGTCGTGGGAGTGATCATGGGAGTGATCGTGGGCATGGGCGTGTCCGTGGTCATGGCCATGATGGTGACCATGTCCGTGGCCTTCCATCACTGCAACACCCTCTCCACTTTCTGGCAGACTAAGGTCAATCACTAGCAACTTGCCACCCGGTGCAAGACGGCTGGCCATTCCCTGAAGAACAGCTACAGGGTGTTCAACGTGGTGCAGTGCCATGGAAATAAGTGCCATGTTAAAGCCCTCAAACTCAGCACCATCGGCGGCCTTGGCGAGTGACGGATCACTCCCCGTAGCCAGGTCGGCCTCGACGGCACGCATTCTCTCGGGAGCGAACCCTGCCGCCTGGGCCGCCTCGTTGTAACGCTGCACCATGGTCGACGAGATATCGACGCCGCGAATATGGGCTGCATACGGCGCCAGGGCCGTCGAGATGACGCCGTTGCCGCATGCATAGTCTAGCAGACGAATGCCTGTGCCGGCCTCGAAACTGGCACCTTCGGGGATGCCAATGAACGCCCGGTTCGTCGTCAGATACTCAATGATCTGGCGGTGCATTTCGGCGATCCACTTAATCTTGAACGTGTCCTCGGGGAGGTTGCTATTTTGTTAGTGACTGTACGGATGTGATCGGGGACGGAGAGATCTACTCATAGTGCTCCTTGTTGACCTCCTTCCAGGTCTTGCCGTCCTTGGGCTGGTCGGGGATGTCAAAGTTCATGATGTTGGCGGGTGCTTGGGCTGTCTTGGGAATCGAAATAATGCGGGACGGGACGTCAAAGTAGAGTGTGAGGAGCGTGATCATAAACGTGATGAAAAGCAGTGATGTTGTTTTGTAGAAGAAGCTGGTTGTTCTTTGGCGCGGTTTTGTCTGTTTGGCGTGCTGCTTATTGTAGCCCAAATCCGCAGGCATAACCCGGCTCTGGATATCGCTGTAGTCGGTGTTTTTGCGATTGATTCAATGTGAAGATGTAATTGTTGAGTCTGAAGATGTAGACTTCCAATCGGTATTCTCTGCACCTTCCATCCATCTTTATATCAACTTGAAGCCTTGTCTGCCACTTCTCGGAGACTTTTGCTCAGAACCTGACTGGTTCTTTGTATCCGAAAAGTCTCCGAAAAGACACGTTTTGGCCTGTATACGCATCCTAAAATGAAAATAAAAATGGAACAGAAGAGAATCGACAGCAAAAAAGGTTTAAAAGCATCAAAACTTGCTCAAATCATTCATTAAGGATGCAAAAGTGTTGTGGTGATGTGGTGGTGTCTTGATGTCAGATGTGGTGATGGTCACTTACATGCGATTTTAGTCTCTAAAAGGATCACAAGGCTGCACCACCACATCAACTTCAATACCTTCCACCTAGCCGGTAAATTTAACTAGCAATAACAAAATCTCGGCCAAAGGAATTCAAGTAGACTCATAATTTTTATCTGTCTTGATTTCCTTGAATCGTTCAATTGCCCTTATTGTACTGCTTCATTTTGGTTTGTCTTGATCAATGTTTCTGGTCGTTGTATGGCCCCACTTTTTAAACTTACACGCCAGCCGCTACCACTTCGGAGACATCTCTTGAACAGACGCTCCACAAGGCCCAACCTTCGACGACATTAAGTGAAGAGCCGGGTGATCATGTTCATAAATCATGTTCAAACTTGCTCATACTCATAGCTTTGTGGCCAAGATGACTTCATTCAGGGCAGCCCCACTAGCTGCTATCTTTTCAACAACAATTTGTTGATGTCTCCGACCGGTCACGGCCAGAGTCTTTCCTTTCTCCATGTGACTGGGTCTGTTTCGGCCTTGCTATCTTCCTTCACGTACCGCAACCGCTGGTGTTGACGATCTGTCGCTCCCTGCCAAAACTCAACGTCTGTCGGTGCCACGGCATAGACCAGCCATCCGGGCGACACGTATTCTGGGTCCTCGTCAAAGAGCGCCTGGGCCTCGGCCGTCTTTTCAGAGAGCTCCTGTTGCGACTTTTCCGGGTCGGCCATAACCTCGCTCTGTGGAGAGGCAACGGCACTCACTCGCGAGGCCAGCGGCCGTGCTAGGAAATCTGCCGCACAAGCCTCCGCCGGCAACGGCAACGCCTTCCCGCGAATGCGCACCTGCCGTCCGAGCTGCGACCAGTAGAATGTCAGAGCGCACACCGGATTGGCTTTGAGCTGGCGGCCCTTGGGGCTGGCCGCCTTGACGGCAAAGTGCCAGCCATTGTCGTCGACGTTTTTGAGAATCAGGACGCGGGCATCGGGCAGGCCGTCCGGGTCGACCGTCGACACGGTCATCGCATGGGGTTCGTAGGGTGTGGCCGACGCCGCAGCAGTCTTGCCGCCGACGGCAATAGCGTCGCGGAGCCAGGCGACAAAGGCGTCTTGGGGCGTGGCCGGAAACGCCGCCCAGTCGACGGGCGCATAGGGTCCTTTGAGCGAGGGCAGGTTGCGAAGGAGCGTACGGACGTCGGTGTCACCGCTAGTATCACCGGGGACACCCATTATTATTTTCTCTGCCATGTTGATGGTGTTGATGCCTGCTGCTTTTCTTTTCTTTCTTCGACTTCGTGATTCCTGTATTTTGCGCCTCGTATTCGGCCGCTTGAGTGGTCGGCCTCAATGCGATGCTGGGCCTGACGCCTCGGTGACTCAATGCTCAAAACTGTTGACGATGTTAGGACCTCGGGGATGCAATTGGGATTGCTGCGGACATCGCAACGTTCCGTTTATTGAAATCGAAAGACGATGTTGCCAATCGACGTCATAATAGCCCCCAACCGGAGAACAACTCACAGATCCAGCTCGTGTTGAGCTTGGGCGCATCGCTCTTTTGCACAGAACGGGTCTAGAATGGCGCAAGGGATTGTGGTATTGGAATTCCTTTGCGGAATATTCAGGTTGTATTGATTGTTTTGACGATTCGAGAGTAAAGAACCGTGGTTGTGCGAATGGGACAGCCCGGTGCGTTGTTGATCCTTGCTTATGCCCTGTGAGTCAAGGCAAGCAGGTGCACACGCAGCACGCGAGGGAAGGAACAACTGTAGCACACGATACAACCCCTCTCTCGCCCTCGTTTGTTTCCCCTTTTGGGAAGTGACGTCCTATCACGTGATGCTGCCAATCAAACATAATGTCAATTCTCATCACAGACCTGGGGTGTTAATTTTTTTCTTATTGTCTAACATCTCATGCATCGTACCTCTTTCGTACCATCCTCGTAGAGACAGGACAAAAGCAAAAAAGGTTGTGTTGCACTGTGGGATCTGGACCCAAGTGTTCTGACATTGCTCGGTCTAACCATACACCATCCAGCGCGGAATGGATCTGACAGCGGTAGCCTGCGCGCCAACTTGGCTCGGATTTACAGGGCGACTACTCTGTAGTGTAGATCAGGGCAAATCAGAGCCAATCCAGGGCAATCTCGGCGGGCAGTGACACCGCCGTAGCACCGCGCTCGGAAAGGCAGTTGCCATATTGTGGGGTCACCCACCTTCCTTCCTTTGACGACATCCCTCGTTCTCGCCTTCCTTCCTTCTTTTCTTGTACTTGCCTTACTCAACGTTATATTAATTTATTCTATATTTTTTCAATTGGTTTTTGCTCTCATTGACACAACACCATTGCCCGGTCTCATGGTCCCTCCGCCTCCTGGTATGCCCTACGGAGCAATATCGACCTTGTATCCCCGTTTTGGGCAGCACAGAGTAATGTGTCATCTGGCCGGGTCCTCCATTTGGCTTTTGGCCCCCAAATGTGCTCCCACAGGCATCATCTGATCTGGTAACGAGGCGTTTTGTCTTTTTTTATTCTCTTGTCTTCTCTTTCTGTCTTTTGTCGTGTTTCTCATTGATTGTTTTTCTGGCCGAATGTGGACTGTACCAGTCTGCCTAGGACTGGATTAGAGTATCCAAGTTGTAATTTTGGCTCTACTAATTGAAGCTATTTTTGCTGTCACATCACCCTAATGCGGTCTTGTTGTTTATTTTTCATTTGCTCACTCGCTTCTACTTCCATTTTTGTTTGACAGCTCCAGTTTTTGGCATGATCGAATGGCATGTGAAAGACCAGGCTTCTTTCTCTCCACGCCACCCACGCGTTCGAGCTTTTTGTGCTTCCATACAACGTGCAAGATGGAGATCCGGATCACCCCGTCTGAAACAAATCCCAGCCTTACGATGCATCTTACATTGCCACCCTATTCCCGAGCCTTCTTTTCTTACCTAACCACCCTATTGGAGATCCCTCATGCTGTTTCTTATTTCGTTTTCTTACTTCTTACGCCATGAGCAGAAGGACTTTCCCTTCTCCTTGTCTCATGTTTCTCATGACAGCCGAGACAAAGCCGGCATCTTTCAGCCCTACGCAGGACTTTAACAGGACAAAGGGGGAGGAACAAGGACAGCAGCAGATAAATGTACGGGGCACAATGCTCCCGCCGCTCGCTTTGCACACTTTATGGGGAAGGAACAATGCCAAGGGAACGTTGGAATGTCTCGACCATGGTCGTCTTTCTGGTCTCTCTTTCTCTACTGCGTACTTTCCCCCCTAGATCCTTCTGTTGTTCCCCCACCTACAGTGAACATGTACTCCGTATATACGACGTACGTCAACAAAAGGGGGGAGGGGGTGTGCGTAAAGGATCGAGGCACGTAACATGGGTTAAGGTAAGGGGTGTGTGAAAGAGGAAAGGTGTGGTCAAGTACGACGTCCGTCCCATTGCCTATTCTAGACTTTTATATTCAGAGCCAAAGCGAAGGGGACAGCAGAAAGAGAAGAAGAAAAAATAGAAATAGAGAAACCACAAATTTGTTTCTTATTTCCAAACCTATGGACTCGATGTTCTCGTACAGGTTGCTCGTAGAGACATGGCATATTTTTTTTTTTTTACTGCACGGCGTCGATCACAGCCACATTCGCTTCCACAGTCTTTCTAGAATGACAACAGACGAATGCGCCGAATAGGAAAGAAATCTATGGCCGAAAAGAGAAGGAGAGGCTCGGTCGAACGAACTCGGTCTTTGCATCTCTAAGCCTTGCTTAGATTCAACTGCTACCACTCGCAAAGCAAGGCCTACCTAAGCCTGGTATTTAAAATGCCAGAAGGATTGCGGCACGGCTGGGCAAGAGCCGCCCCCAAATTCTAGGCAAGGGGCGTCGACGACCCCGAGAAACAACGACACTTGTAATGTTTTGTTTTCGTTTACGTTCGTTTCCTACTTTGACTCCCACAGATCATGCATAAGGTCACCTTAAATGCTATCGATAGCAAGCACCGTTAATTTAGAAGACCGACAAGCTCGCTTTGCAGTTTTGGACGTTCCACGCGGAGTCACGAATCATGCCTGGCGTCAAAGAAACTCTCTGCTTCTTCCTTGCTCAAAGAGACTGGGATTTACGGAGTACCATTTCAATTATTGCATCTTGTTATCTACAGTGATTAATGTTGTAATTTTGACAATGCTAGCAAGTTTCCATGCCACTTGAGATAGGGTAAGGGCGCGACGGCACGGCAGAAGGCACGAGATCATGTGTTGCGCCCTCTTCCTCCCGTGGATCTCCCATTCCTCGAGGTTAAAGTGTTCCCATATTGCTGCAATTCAAGTCCAATTTTGCTCTGTTTTAGGTCATCCAAGAAAACAATAACTGGTGTGTACTTGGCAGGCTGTCTTGAGACCCGGTTTCATTGCCAATCTGGGAAGCTCGTTACAGAACAGCTGTTGTTTTCAAATACGAAGGTATTTTTTGGTTGAAAAATCAAAGGTTTGATTTTTCTCGGAGAGCCCGACCTGGTTCTAAATTTTGCATTAAATGTAAGTGTAAATTTTGCGCTGTTTACTTACAACAAGTCGTCGTGTGCTCCGGATACGCTGCCTGTTAATGTGTGGCTGTTTTGATATGTTTTTGTTTTTGATGGCGGTGGCTGTCGTATTCTGCAATGTTTCATTGCCTAACTTTATCAGACTCACGACACTCCAAACTCGTCGAAAATCATCCGAAAAGGAAGTCTATCCTGCAACTGTCAATGGCCTGCTCGCATTGTGAACCAAACACCGTTGCCTGCCGCGGCAAGGTCCATCTGCTCCCTTTCTGTCTCGCGCGCGCAGTTGACGTGGAGGATGGGTACACACTCTCAAGAAGTATCTCTCCCACTTTTTTTCTTCTTTTTTTTTGGCGCTGCGCCACCCCGCCTTTTCACCATTCCAAGACCGATCTGATCGTTGGACAGTTGGATGTTGGCCCTGGATTTCGCCCAAGTGGCTGAACAGGCACGGGAAAGAAACCGGGGTGGAAGAGTGAGTAAAGGGGGAGTAGAGGGGAGGGAAGAGCAAAGTGATCTCACCCGCCTCGATATTCTTGAAGAATGTCAGCGAGTCTGCCGTCCCTTCGGCCGTCCTGCGGACCAAAAAGGAAATACATCAGTTGGCTGTAGGTTGAGTAAAGAATGCAAAGTAGCGGGCTGTCAAGGAGGATATATCGTTTGTGTTAAGATCCCGCCCGTTTACATGAATACTATTGGCTGCAATTCTTTATCCATTCTGACTCCTGTTGGGTGGTATGCAGTTGCATGCAGTTTGCTCAGAATGTCGTACTTCCCTCCATTTGCAAATTTTGGTTGGATATTCGCATCTATCCCCTAAACCAGGCATGCATCGCTTAGACAAGCGCGTCTACAGAGTATTTCTCGCTGCATTTTCTCTTCCCTTGCCTTGTCTGCTGCGACCCACGAATTTTAAGCGCGAGAACGTCAAAATAATGTGTTGTATCAGCTCAAACCGGGAAATCTCTGCGGAAGAAATGCAAATTTGATTTTTTTTGTACTTCTGTCTGATTTCTTTTAGCCGCTGTCGAAACTATGTTGTCGTTGCTTGCATACAGCATTTGTACGCCCAACACAAACAAGGGAAATGGCAAGCTTCTGTGTCTCCCAACGCAACCAACTGGTGCCTTTTCATCGAGACTTGAAACAATGTCTACTGCGCTGAATAGGATCTCAAAAAACGGGAAACATAAATCACAAAGAACACAATCCTGAGCAGTATCGGTTTTCTTGTTTCTATTGGGGCGCGGGCGGGTCACATGCCATGCAGAGGCCTTGTGCTCTCTGACCGCAAGCCGCCATTTCGTTCATTCTAAGCCCCCAGAGCTCATCATGGGCGTTCGATTCTGAACGTTTGCTCCAAGAAAGTCGGTGCCTGAAGATCTACGCAGTTTTGTTGCGTATTCGCATGCACTGGCCCTCTTGACGATGATATTGAAAGACCCGTTTCTGGCCACCAAAAATTCCGTGTAAACAATAATTACGTCTCTGGCTCCTTATTCTTTCAGCTTTAATGTCATTGCACATTTCATGATATCACCTTCTCAGTTTCTCCAGGGTTTCTCCCATACACAACATAGTCTTTCACCGTCCATATCGTATGTAGTTATCGCCTCGATGACTCTGTTCGAGTGGGATGAAGCAGTAACACTTGTTCCATACCGTGCTGCGGTTTTTGAACCATAACCCGCCATGTTCTTGGCAATCGCCAGCAATTGTCGCCTGAGATTCTGTCCGCACAATTCTCTCATTCACCATTCTTCTCTTCACTTTTTTACGTTCCTTTGATTTTTGTGCCATCTCTTATCCGTTCCTATCCGTTCCAGTTCCAGTAATGGCTTTTCCTCTCTTTTTTTTCAATTCCTTTCTACTTCCTTCCTATGCGCCGCAGCCCCAAGCAACGTAGTAAACTGAGAAAAATGTGTGACAAACAATTGAATGTTCAAACCAAAACCAATCATAATTTCCTAATTGGCCGTAGTTTGAGCATTTATGGGAATTTTCTTGAAGCATAACCAGTTGACCACATTTTCCTTTATTCATTCACAAAATCCACCCCGTTTTCACCAATGTATTGAAACAAAGTCTATAGACAATTTCGAAGGATTCAACGCTCACACCCTGTTTATTCCCTTATTCCCTCCCTGGTCAGCGACAGATCAAGCAGCCAGTTACAGCCAGAAATACGAAAAAAAATTAGCACACGAGAAAACGTACATGATAACACTCTACTCCCCCGTAAAGCACAGCACTTGCAGCTGGCAATCCCGATTCGGTCGTTTTCGATAATGCCTGGGCCTAGAGCGGCCATACTAACACCTCCACTTTATTATGCCTGGTAGGTGACGTTTGGACTATATCATAAATTGCTGTCTTTCTCAAATCCTCTCATTTTCCCCCCTTCCCCCAAGGGATCCGGTTGTTGACACCACTGGCAGACGAAATCCTTCGGCGAGATACCAAGAATGCAACAGAAGCCAGAAAAGGGAGAAGGCTGTGGCAGCATCTGTTCCATCGGTGCCTTGCGTCGTCCAGTCATGAAGTTCTTATTCGTCCCCCATATGTTTGTACCATTCGTTGTCACCCCATCACCATCGTACTCACACCCCCTCCGCTTCCTTCACTGAGCGTACCCAACAGACACTACACTTGCATATGCAATCCCCTTTGGCCAAATACACGCGGCCATCCGGTGCTGTACCCTCTTCACTCTCGTGAGTCCCACCTCGCCTCGTTTACTCCATTCTTCGATTTCTCCGCCATTTCTGTGTGTGTGGTTTCCTTGCATATTCCAGCAATGGCAAGTTACGTGGGGAGAAATACCCTACACGCCCCTTCTACCTTCTTGGCTCTCGCCTTGCTGCCTGTCTCACAAGCACACCCTCCATTTTTTGTTGCTTGTGGTATATTTATGAGCCTGGCCAGTCCAAGACTCTCATTTCATTGCCTGCTTCTGGTCACCCACATCCTGGATTCTGGGCCTGCGTATGCCACTGAATCCTTTAAAGAATACCGTAAGGGTGTGAAGGAAGTGGACAAAAGGAAACCAGCAGGTACAAGCAAGAGAAATGGTGTACGAAAATGAGAGGGCGTGCCAACTGACTACGTCAGTTGCTTGTGTTGGTCGAATCCCATCGCCCATATATATGTGAGATATGACGACGATGGGCAACTGACACCACCAGATAGAGAAGGATCGTGGACAGCCAAGCAGTTGGATTCTGCAGAGACCGTGGGCGTGGGCCTTCTCCGGTCGCCACTCCGGACAAATACGCAGGGGAACAGAATTTTCCTGGACTGACACCACCTCCAGTCACAGAATGAATAAAAAGAAGGCAAAAAGACAATCAGGCAAACAGGCAAACAAACACGCCTGTTGCCCATCATCTGTCGAGGCCCTTTGCGCCGTGGCGTAGTTAAACTCGCTACCTGTTGCCGTCGTCTCGTCCGTGATCCTTCCCTTCCGCTCCGAGTCCTCTCGATTCTGTGCTATTTGTTCCTGTGTCCTCAAATACTTCCATTGCCATATGTTGTAGTCCCAATCCATCAGCACCCTACTTGGCCTTTTTTATTTCCGTTTTATTTCATGAATCTTATTTCCTTCCACCCCGTCCCATTCATCGTATCTTCTCTCTCCGAACACCTGCATATACACTCTTCTTCCCTCATGTACGTCAGAGCCATCAGCCTCACATCCTCCCTCGCTCGTTTCATGTGTCTACGGGGTTAATGAATGGAAGGCCTGCGAGGACCTGCCTTTCATCCCACAATTGACAATCTACACAATCCACACCCCTCCCCCTCCTTTCCCGCCTCTTAAGGCTACGGGATACGGACTGGCCCGGATCCGTGACCGGTGGCCTATGACTGCATTTGATTAAACGACTGCGGTGCGGCTCATGATAACGTGGAGGTGGGAGTATGGGGCCTACCTCGTGATGCATTCTCTCCTATATCTGCCTATTTCTTATTACGAGCACTATCTCCAGCTTTAATCTCAGTCCATTGTTCATCACCATCTCCAACATCACATCTACACTGGCTACATCAGCTCTTCGTTTATGCATATATTCCCTCCGCACTGTCCACCTCCACCACCACCACCACCACCACACCTTGCACTGCTCTCAACAGCCGCCAAAGTAAGAGGGAAGAAGTACTCTGCGTCTATTCTGTGTGCTTTCGCGTCAAAAATACCACCCCTTCGTCTTTGTTCTCTCTCATTGTTTTTTTTTTTTGCCACTCGTGTCGCGGCATCCCCAGAGTCAACAAATAAAGGTGTATGACAACGACCGTTGGCCTCAATTTTCTTTCATCACGATCGTATCTTGTCATACTCTCTTTCTCGAGCATCTCGTCTGACCTCACAGCCATACCTATCCCCAGAAACAGGTGTGCATAATTATCACATCACTCACACTTGTTCTTTACTTCCGCGCCTCGAAGACTACGTCAGCCCTATAAACATCATCATCGTCAAAGAGTTGCGGTCCAATTTGTTCAGCTTTGTCTCTTTCAGTCTTTCAACATCGTGCCGTCCCGTCTTTACCTTTGTCTTTGTCTTCCTTTCTCTAGCACTCCTTTTCAACTCTTTCACCGTTTCCCTCTTTCAGCCTCGCGTATCAAAGAACGACAACGGCTTCATTGCCATTGCATGTCAGCTGCAACTAGATTATCGACAACAATATACCCTCATGATCTTGCCTGGATAGACACCCGAAAAAATATATAAGTCGACATTTCCATCTCTTCCAACATCATGTCTTCTTCCCAGGTCAGTCTTCCAGACCAAACACCCAAACAATCATCAGATTCAACCATCACACAGCTTCTCACACTTCTTATTCAAGCTTCAACTCCAACAGGCATCCACAATGAACATGTTCAGACCCGAAAAGGCCGAGGACTGGGAGCAGTTCCGGGAAATCATCACGACTCTCTACCAGAACAACACATTGTCTGAAGTCATTGTCCAGATGAAGACACTTCACTTCTTTTCTGCCACGTAAGTATCCCAACTCCCCCATTGTTTTATTTTCCTTCTTTTATTTGAAAAATAAGAAAAAAAGACTCTTGTACCACTAACACTAACACGCACAGACCCAAGCAGTACAAGACCAAGTTCAAGGAGTGGGGCCTGACCACCAAGTACGTCAAAGGCACCGAGTACGAAGAGCTTCTTGAGCAGGAGGAGCAGGACGAGTACAATGTCCGCGGCAAACGCGTCTCACACCAGGACGTCGCCCGATTTAAGCGCCGCCGCGAGAAGAGTGAGATCAAAAAGGGCAAGTCCTCAAGCTCCAAGACTGGCGGTGACGGCGGAAGCGGCTCGGCTGCAGGAACCATCCCGGCCGGCTACGAATACTATGACAATGCCGGCGAGGGCGCGAGCGGCACCTACATGATGGCCTCGGGCGACTACATGGACTACACGACCAGCGGTGCGGGCGGCAGCGGCGCATACATTGCTGCAGACGGCACACAAGTCGGCGCGGCTGCTGGCTACGGCACCTACACGTACGACGCAAGTGGCGCCGCCGGCGAAATATACGACCCCAACCTCGGCCAGGGCTACCAGCAGCAACAGGGATACGGTGAGTCCGATCAGTACAACCAGTAAAGGGCGTTAGACCCTATCTGCACCGAATTCTCACTGACGGCTTTCTCAAGGCTCTGGTAGCACCGCCAACTGGGGATATTAACATCGGCTACGGAACCGGATTTTGGTAATATGGGTAAGCGGTATACCGACGATGAGATGGAAGGAAATTCAAATGTGTGTCGTAATCCGGGGTTCGGACGATATCGAGACAATTGGCCCGGTTTTGATCTCCAATGCGGACTCCGATTCGGCACAGACGCATCTTTTCTTTCAGTGGACTCCTATCGGCGACCTTCTCCTTCCCAGAAACCAGCGTCTGGGCAACGTGGCGGACTGGTACCTGGAATTTCCGCTTTGTGCTTTCTCTGATTTTTTGATACTCTCATTTGTCCATGTCCAGGCTGGTTCCTGCGTACATCATAGCTTGTTTTGCCTTTTAATGAAATATATTTCACATATTATAATTTTTGCACTCTCTTTATTTCATTTCCTATTTTTAACTTCTCTTTTGAGTTATCATTGTAAATACTAATTTTTTTTTAAACAAAATTAAATTTTGAGAAAAAATGCTGATGACAAAATCTGAACGAATACGAATGAACAAAAGGAGTTGCAATACTAAATAGAAAATTGTTAAGACATCTATCCGTCAAAATATTATCAAGAAACGTGAAATACAACAGGGTTTGCTCATAAAGGCGTTCATTATGTTGTAAGAGCCTTTGTTTTGACGTCTCTTAACGCTAAAAGCGACAGCGTAAAGTGGGTCCCGGCGAACCACCCACTAGCGCCCGAGTGCTTTCCCTTTTTCATGTCACATCACCACATGGCCAGCGGGCCGGGGTTTACCAAAAACACCGACCCAGACGGACTTTCCTACAACGCGAGGTAAAACGTGGAAACCGTGACATATGACCCGAGGTGAACGTGGAATGTTGTTAATTCTAGCTGAGGTGAATAATTTGTTGGGGTGCAAATGTGTTATTGATTTTGCCTGCCATGTAGCATCGACACTTGCCATTTCTGCGATCACGTACATGAAGCCGAAACCCGTTCCTTCCATACTTGGAGCATGGCATAACGCGCCTTCCAGGACAAGATGCCTTCCAGGACAAGATTTGGCTTACAGCGGCCGTATTTTACGTATTAGTCCCCTTCTAATGTGAGAGGAAAGGGATTCGGTCTCGTAGCCGAAACGGCAGACTGAAGTAGTGGTGGCAAGTAAGATACCTCGTACAGTAGCGGGCCGGACGGAGATTTTGGGATAGTGGGCTTTCGGTCAGGTTTTTGTGCTGGCAATGGCCCCCAGCATTCTTTGTTGGTGGTGTGCACTCACACCATTTTTTTCATTGTTCAGTTTGTTCTTAAAGGTTGTTGTGTCCGCTTTGACACGAAGGCTTGGCCAGATCAACTGGTTCTTGTTAGCCAAGAGTTCTCTGCTTTTTATCTAAGCCAAGAATTACACGAATTTTATCATTGATAGACAGACATGCCATCTTCAGAAAAGAACAATGGCTCAGCAGCGACACCAGAAATTACAATGATCTCTACCAATTCACCACGAAATGAGCAGTTGGCAGATGCAGCCGGTGAGACTACAGACACAGCAGACGACAATAACGAAAAGAGCGGCAATGCAGTCGACTCATCAAAAAATGAAGACACATCGAAGCAGCAATACATGACGGGTATGCCATTTGTCATTACATTTGGCTCATTAATGCTAGCTACACTGCTGTCTGCACTGAATGCATCAATGTTATCGACGGTAGGTTTGAAGACGAGAAAAGGGCTGGTATTAACACAGCTTCTAACATCCCCTAGGCAATTCCTTCGATAACAAACGCCTTTCACTCAATCGAGGATGTTGGCTGGTATAGCTCAAGTTATTTAATTTCAAAGTAGGTGAATATTTTGTTTATTTCAATCTAATCATCCAGATCACTAACACATTCAGCTGTGCCATGCTGCCTTTGACGGGCAAAATCTTTTCCATCTTTCCATTAAGAGTGAGTATTGTCTCTTCTCTTAGTTATTCATGACTTTTTTTAACAGTTTTAGTATGCATTTATTGCCTTTGTCTTCATCTTTGGGACCGGCAACCTGATATCTGGCGTGGCTGTCTCATCGCCAATGTTGATTGTTGGTCGTGCCATCACAGGCATTGGTGGCTCGGGCATTATCACGGGCGCCACAGCCATCATCACCACTATTCGCCCGCTCGAGAAACGGCCCATGCTTATTGGCACCATAATGGGTGGTGTAGCCATTGGCCAAGTTGGTGGGCCATTGATCGGTGGTGCACTCGCCCAAGAGTCGTGGCGATGGGTGTTCTACATGTACGTTCTTGGGGTAGATGATTTTTAAAACGAACTCAACGGAGGGACTGACAATTTACAAGAAACCTACCTCTCGGTGGCATTGTCATCTTACTTTTCCTTTTTGTTGTTCGCCTTCCGACACCACCACAGCGACTTAAGCAGCTCCAAGCCCTCGCACAGGGTACTGTCGTTGAGTCAAGCTCGGATAACAATGGGGGCTCAGCTCCCAGCGCTCCAGTCAAGATCAGTCGTCGCCAGCATATCGATATTATCTACAAGCAACTTGCTCGCATCGACTTTCCCGGATTCTTTTGCTTTGCGGCAGCCTGTGCTCTGTTTTTGATTGGTCTCGAATGGGGCGGCACACGGTACCCATGGAAATCGGGCACAGTCATCGGTCTGCTTGTCGCCGGCGCAGTACTCTTCATTGCCTTTGGTGCTTGGTCGCAGTACCTCGGGGATCGTGCTCTCCTGCCTTTCAGGCTCCTACGCTACGGCCACATCAATGTGTTTTGCGGTATCACTGCGCTGGCCCAGTCGGCAAGTGTGTTCATTTTGATGTCCTACCTGCCCATCTGGTTCCAGGGTATCAAGGGCGCATCGCCGATTGTGAGTGGCCTTATGTTGCTGCCGACAATCATCTCGCAGCTGGTAGCATCCTTGCTTTGCGGCTTTCTTGTCCAGCGCACCGGCTATTATCTGCCAGAAGTCATCAGCGGGAACTCTCTCGTTCTTCTCGCCTCGGGGCTGTTTACAACCTTTTCGCCCAACACACACGCTGGCTCTTGGATCGGTTTCCAGATTCTGGGCGGTGCCGGCCGCGGATTTGTGATGCAGCTTCTCATTACTGTCATCCAGGCCAATGTTCCACCATCCGACATTCCCCTGGGCGTCAGCTATGTCATGTTCTGTCAGTATTTTGGTGGAGCTGTGGCCATTTGCGCCGCCAGGACCGTCTTGACGTCGACAATTGGCTCGGAACTGGCCAAATATGCGCCTACTGTCGATGCCGCGACGGTCATCAACACGGGCGTCACAGACTTGAGGAGTGTAATTCCTGCTGACCAGATCGATGGTGTGATTCTGGCGTACAACAAGGCTCTTGTTAATGTTTATGTGAGTGCCTCTTTTCCGGCCAACAACAATAATTTTCACTAACACCATGATCAGTATCTCCAGCTAGCTTTGTCTGCCACAGCCCTGGTGTGTTCTTGCTTTCTGGGGTGGCGAGACATCCGCAAAGCCAAGCCAGTGCAGATGGAAAAGACTGATGTTGAAGTGGCCCAATCAGAGAACACGGCAGAGGAGAAGTGAGATGCTTTATACAAGACACGACGCAGTTGATTGCAAGTTTAATAATAATATTTATAATGTTTTGGGTGTATTGGAAACGTCTATCTATATCTGCGTAAAGCATAAATAATAAACCATTAATCATTAAAGTTCGTCCCACTTGGGTCGCGTAGCAGGTGTTTGCTGTATTGTAGTAGTAGTTCCACCTCCTTCTGTCGTTTTTGTTTTGCCGGTACAAATATTGGCGCTGTAGAGAAATATATAATAATGAACAATAATAGAAATAAAAGGGCGGATGGTGGTACATTGTGAAGGGTTGGTGCGTTGTGTTGTGACTTAGTGGGCAGCACGGAATCGCAGAGCAGTGCCGTTCCATGCAGGATACGACGTGTGCCACTGGCCGTTGTCATAGGATTTTGTGGATGTGGAGGTGGAGGAGGACGTGACAATGGAGGAAGAAGACGGGATGGATGAAGATGGAGGAGAAGACGTGGCGGTAGGCTGGTGCCATTGGCCGTCATCAAAGGTTGTAGTGGTAGGAGAGGATGTTGTTGAGGACGAGGACGAGGAGGATGAAGAGGAGGAGTGAGTGGGAGTGGGAGTGTGCCACAGTCCGTCGTCATAGGTTGTGGTGGAAGTGGTAAAGGTAGACCAGACGGGGCCGTAGCCGTTGGGCCATGCAGATGCAGGAGATTGGAGGATAGAAGTGGAGGAGGAAGTCCATGCTGAGGAAGAGGAGGTGGCTAGTGAGGAGGACGAGATTGAAGAGGATGGCGCTGTGGAGGTCGATGATAACGAGGCGAGAGATGAGGATGTGGAAGAGGATGAGGAAGAGGGTATTGACGAGGAGGAGGAAGAGGCTGACGAAGATGATGAAGTTGAGGACGAGGGTAGAGCAGAAGATGAGAATGCCGATGTTGAAGTCGGTGATGACACAGGAGCAGACACGGGCGATGACGCTGGCGCAGAAGACGGCGCGGCAGAGAATGCCGGCACGACCGTCACAGACACAGTCTGGGTAACAACATCCTCTGCACTTGTTTCCGTCGTAGTGCTTGACGGGCCCTCGACATCAACGACCGAAAACTCGGTGACATGTGCCGTTACCGGCGTCTTAGGCCGAGTTGTGGACGTCACCACGACAGTGTCAGTGTCGGTAACTGTGGGCGCGGCTGTCTCGACGACGACCGTCGTACTAAAGGCTGTGGCCGTTGTAGCCACTGCTGGTTTTGTAGACGTCGTCGTCGCTGCGCCGCCGCCGCCGCCGCCGTTTCCACTGCCATTTCCGCCGTCAATGTTGACAACGGAATAAGTAGCTCGTGGTGCAAGCGCAGCTTCCCGTTCTCGTATTTGCTGTAGTCTTGGGTTGTGTTTGGGAGAAAAGGGCAAGGCTGAGGCTGTTGTGGAAAAGGCAATTGCCACTGTCAAAAGCGACGCAGAGAGATGATGCAACTGCATCGTGGCAGTTGAAGGCGGAGTTCAGAGGCAGAGGTGGAGGATGTGAATGGAGTGTGGATTCAGTGATTTTTTTTGTGTTTTGTTTTGAATTTTTGTGTAAGGTGCGTGTTGGAAGAGAGTGAAGATGATGCAAATGCAAATGCGATGAAGTGAATTGATGGATTTGCTGATAATGATGAACTGGATGCAAGTGGATATATGAAGTGAATCTAAATGGCAAAACAAGGCTGGGTGAAAGAGTGAAGTGTCGATGCAAAGCAAACAAACCTTGTCGAAGTTGAAAGTTGAAGTCGAAAGTCGAGGTTGAAAATAAATTCGAGGATGAGAAGGGGTTGCATCCAAAAATAAAATTGAAAGAAGCTTGGGCACTTCTTATGTATGCTGTGCGAGGGCTCCTCTCTTCTCGAGGCCTGGCCAGATGCGGTCGAAATTGCGCAGAAATGCAGAAGGCTGGAGCTCTGAAATGAAGCCGTGACGAAAAGGAGCGGATGCAGGCCGTGGCGAATGTAAATAAAACAGCCCTTTGGTGCACCAAAAACCCTGTGGCTGGGGAGCGAAACTAAATAAACGGAATAGGGTCTGATGCGCGCTTGTGATTGGCTGCTGAAGAGCTGATTTTCAGGAACGCAGCGAAAATAAGTGGGCCTTCCGTCACCAGCCACCCATTTACACCACTAGCGCCAGATCTGTTCTTGCCCCTGTCCGGCGAGGGGTGAGGAATGCGCGCCAATATTTTCTTTTCAGGGTCCAGTCCCGCCAAAAACCACCGGAATTGGCACCGCTGAACTGCACGAATTGGGAGCTTTCAGCGCTCGACCTGCGCCAAGCACCGCGCTTCTGCAGCGCAGCACTGAAAGTCAATAAACCAATAGCCCCTGCAAATCTCAGCGCCGAATTCATCCAGCCATTCCCTTCATCCTCCCGAGTTCGAGCCCCAATCAAAACGTCAAGTCTGCTCAAACTGCTGGTCTGGGCGCACTGCACACGCCACTTTCGATGCACAATGCACGACACCGTTGGAGGTTGCATCTCTAGTGAGATACGGGGAACAAGTGCGGAGGATTTCTCATAAGGCTGTAAGTGGACTTCATCTGTTGCGGAACATGAATTGATTCTATGCAGATCAACGACAAGCATACCACGATGATAGATGTAAAAAGGGAAATGTCTAACAATTCCCAAAGCGGAAATATAACAAGAAATCATACAAGTGAAGGGCTGTTCCCATATTTGTACACCAGAATATGTTAATTGCTAAAGCATCTATCTAGAATGGACGGCCATAACTATGTTCTGTTTAATCCAAGTATTTCGGTACCAATGTGATGGCCACGGGGAAGGTGCCATATGTTTTTACCCCAAGGCATATATCTCCATAGAAATGCAACAAAGAAGAAAAAGAAACATGAGTAGAAATGAATGACATGATATGAAAACATGCAAGTAAGTCCATCAAAACTGAAAAATCCATAAACAACAAAAACATGAAATCGGTCGTGTAGTGACTAAACTGGGGTATTGGGGTATCTTTTCTGAATGCTTGGTATCTGGGGTATCTGGTGTGTAAAAGAGATATGATATATCTGAGGTCTCTGGTGGCAAAGCCAGCTTTGCTGTTTTTTTTTTGTGTTTTTTTTTTTTCTTTTCCTTCGTTCTTTCTTTTAGAGTGCGGTATGCCGATAATGTTGTGTCGTGGGTCGTGGGTTGGCGTAAATATCATGTGATGGACATGCATGTTGTGAGGAGCAATTCGCTCTTTTTTTTTCAATTGTTTTGGTGGCCATTTATCAAGCAACAATAATGCAAGCGGTTTTGATGTCATCGTGGCCGAGTGGTCTTATCATCATAATTATGACGACAAGAAGAAATGGTGCGGTGTTAACCAAATCTAACGGCCATTTTCACCGGTGGTGCTGGCAGACGAAGTCTTGTGGGACTTGTGGGCGTTGGTGTAAGACGAGCCGCTCTTGGAGTCGGAGCTAGGGCGTGACGAAGAAGAAATCTTGACAGAATTCTCCCTGATTGAGCTGGAGTTTGACGTCTTCTTGGATGAAGATTTCTTCTGAGTCTTTGACTCAGTGTAGTGGGTGCTGGCCTGGCTGTATGAGCTCATGTCTGCTATCTGACGAGGACGTGTGGGCTCTTGGCCTGGGTATGTTAGCCATGATGCCAATGATATCACTGTAAATCAAGATGGGAAGATGGATGCAACACAGGCCAAGAAGTCAAGATCGAACAAGTGGACAAGCACAAAATTAGGGACGAGAAACAACGAAGCAAATGAAAGCATATAAATACAAGGCACGCAAAACAAATGCCACATACTGTTCAGAGTGACGTGCTAACACTGGAAATAGATATTGGTGATATTGATATGATGTTTTTGAATTCGAACTGGACGATGATAGTTCACGACACCGAAGCAGAGAATCAGAACGTCTACGCATCTACATTTACAGGAAAGATCCAACTTTTATACAGTTGCTTTCAGTCGTTTCTTTCTTCACTTTTTTCCTTCTGATATACTTAAAGAAAAGATATCTATTTGTTCTGAACAGAGCCTCAAGCATAGGACCTGTTTCTTTGTCTTCTTCACTTGCAAGGCAGATAAATTTTGGTGAATTTGAGTGACAGAAAACCACATGAGCAACGACAAAAATAGGCCGGGCTGCCTGGCGAGTGAATATAGTCCTTGATATCACGACTCTTGTAAACAAAGAAAGCAGATGTTCTCTGCATCGAGACCCTGTCTTTAGTGTGGTACCCCATGTATGGGGGTGTGGCCGTGGGGGTAGATCGAGGATTGGTGAATTGGGATTCTCCTAACTAATACACGCCCACGAGGCCAGCCAACCACAGTCTCCAATTCCATCAGGCTGATGAAATGACGCACCTGCGACCACTTACAGCCCTGTCTTCACCGTTTGTGTGGCAAAAAAAGTGAACAACATTCTTTGTTCTCTGAACGCAGCCTCGCGGCAGGATCACACTTGAAGCGGGCACCATCATCGGGGACGGCGGCTTGTGCAATTCTGCTTCTCCCTTACTTTAATGCCCAACGGGCTTTCTTTCCGCCAACAGAGAGTTTTACTTTCCTTCATTTTATTTGCCCGGAGTCTACGGAGGGACCTCCCTGACCAGAGATCGATACGGCCCCCAGGAGGATACTCCCGTGAAGCGACAAGACTAAAATGACTACCCTTTGTGGCGTTTGTTTACTTGGACTATAATTGTCTTTGATTTTTTAAGGGGAGACGTAGAGAATATCGTTGTGTTTGCATTGCGATTTCTCTGTTAGAATTTGCCCCGATGTGAGAATTATTTTAGGTGGCACTCGAATTCTTTTTTACGGAGTACCCGAGCAGGAAATTGGTTCGCATTGCCCAACATTCACTGACGCAATTGCGCAATGAGTCGCTGGCTTTCAGCACTTGGGCAGCGAGCATCCCGCTCTGGCGACCATTTTCTTTTATTTCAAGTGTATTTTACTGGTGATTTCTAGGACTAATAGGACTGATAGGACTACATTTTCTGCCTCGTCTTTGTTGTCAAGATGCAGTGTCCAAAGTGCGTACAGGGCAATGAAACGCAAAAGTCACACAGTGAGTCAACTGTTGATATTTATATTTGCTTTTCTTTGTTCTAAGATTGTAATGCCTGCATTCCTGAGGCCCTCGAGCCGTGTCTATTAAACGCCCACGAAATCCCACCCCCTACGGACTGAAATAGCAGCAACTTGACACTCGTTCTCTGCGTTTTTTCTTCGACAAGCGAACTCGACTCTTAATTTCGTCAAAGATATTTTCGTTCACCGCTTGATGCCTCATTTTCAAATCGCATAGGTTGCCTCCCTTTCGACACTATCGACTCTCGGGGACACGAAAAGCAGCATTCGGACACTTCGCATATCTTTTGATCCCCAGCTTTATTCGTTCTTGCGCCCACGACCATTTTCGTTCCTTTCGACAGAGCCTCGGCTTCTGACGACAACAAACGTCGTACCAACAAACATTGTCACGAAAAGAAAAGAGATTAATGAAGTAGATGACCAAACACCGTCTCCGAGGCTGCTTGCTAACCTGTTGAATTTCAGATGCAGACTGGTGTTTTCTTTTCCATGGCCATTTTTCGATTTTCGAATTTTTCATTTATGCATCAAGATGCATCTCAAAATCAGTTCGACAGTTCAAACCCAAAAAGCACCGTAATCGGGCACAATTTCACCAGACGGAATCGCTTCCACCATTTCTGCGAACTTTTGCCTTCGCAGTGTCGCTGGGTGCTCTCACGCTCGATCATGACGTCGATTGAGGCTTGCTCCGCCACAAACTGAAGCTCATCTAAATAAAGTCTGGCAGTCTTTGGGGGCTTTTGACTAATGCCTTGCCAAGAAGACTAACTGCGCCGGCGACTACGTTTTCAGCCACAAATACTGACGTTTTGTGGAACTTTTGATCTTCCCAGGCCTTTTGGAGTAGCTTACCAGCTCTTTTGCAGTAATATGAGTGCATCGCGAGTACTTTGTCCAAGATGCGTGTTCTCAGCCATTCACACAGCCACACAACCTCCACTCGCCATCGTCCACTGCCTCACTGATGCCTCGAATATTACGTTTGTTTACGGCGCTATTTTGGCACTGGACTACTGTCAAAAGACCGCTATTAGCCACTAAATATTGGCTTTAGCCCGTCTAGCGTAACGGCGGCCTGCGGACGTTCCTGTCTTGGGACCTCGTTCGGCCAATTTAGCTTGAATGCATTCTGCTCAAATATATGGCCTGTCGTTTGGCTCGTAGTCTGGCAGTCTGGGTCTTTGCTTGCTCGTTTTGTTGAGTCGTTTTGCTTCGACTTTTCCGATATTTCGATATCCCAATATTCGGCACCTGTTCTTTCCTAATTCGGCGCTATCTTCGTCCAATACTCGACAGTTTCGTGCAGCCTTTCAACCATCCAGGCCCCGCGTCTCAACATCGGGTTCTACAACAGCCACAGCCTGACATCATACGGCACCGTGCATATCCAGACTCTCCCTTACATCTCGTGACCACCTGCAAACTCTGCCAGGCCTCCAACGCCCCCAACTTCCAGAGCTCGCTTTCGCGGCAATATTAGAACCAGACACACTCGAGTCCCATTGCTCCTTCCCCAATACGTCAGAAGGGTAGCGTCTCCTGCCAGTTTTAAGCTTGTTGAGATACGCCATACACACATATTTTCAGCGGGTCAACCGCACCTTCTCTTTCCGTGTTATTTGTGTCGCTCAGCTGCCCCGCCCTAGATCCTTCCTCGTCTTTGCTCCATCGTCCCCTCCTTTTTCTTTGCGCTATCGACCTCGTTTTTCTTGGTCGCCAATAGCAAGGTTTCTAGGCCCAACAAACTCCTCCAGGAAGCGTTTACGCAAGACGCCAGAAGAACGCCTGCCAGGCACCGGCTCAGAAAACGCCAGGAAAAGCCAAGAAGCGGACGAAATAAAATCAGAGTTGCCAGCGTCACCGGTTTTCATCTTCCTCACCTCATATTTTTATTTTCTCCTTCTTTCAACCGCCAAGGTCTTACGACAACTTCCATTTCTTCTTCGATACCCCGTCAAACAAAGACACCCGCGAGTCAGAACCCCAGACATGTCCTACTATCCTCCCTATGGCCGTACGTATATCTATTATTAGCCCTCCATGTTTTGAGCGTGCACGCTCCCATGCGCCCTCTAACCCCCATCGCGCCTGCCTCCCCGCTCTGCTCCGCAGCCGGACAGATCGCACCTGTCATTTCTCCTGTTTCCGGCGAATACGACATGCGCAAGGCTGCACATCGCATCGACGGATCTCGTCCTTCGCCTGCACTTTCTGTCTGCAAAATGAACAGCTCACTAACTTAACCTTCCAGAAGCGCCACCACCGCAAGGCGGCGGATACTACCAACAGCCCCCTCCTCCCGGCCAGTACCCTCCACCGCAACAGGGCGGCTATCCTCCCCAGCAGTACGGCGCTCCTCCTCCACAGCAACCTCCCTACGGCGCACCACCACCGGGCCAGTATGGCGGTTATCCCCAGCAACCGCCCGCTCCCTACGGCCAGCCGCCCCCGCCGCAGCAACACCAACCCTACGGCCAGCAGCCACCTTATGGTCAACAACCTCCTTACGGCCAACAGCCTCCCTATGGACAGCAGCAGCCGCCGTACGGCCAGCCACCGCAGGGCCATGCTCCACCTGCTGGCTACGGTCCTCCCGGCGGTGGATACGCAGCTCCCAATGTGCCGCCGACGCCGCCTTCCGTAGGCTACGCTGGCCCACAGTCGATCAACTGGGACGCCACCCACGATGCCAACGCCTTGCGTCAGGCCATGAAGGGCTTCGGCACAGACGAGAAGGCTTTGATCCGCGTTCTGGCCGACAAGGACCCGCTGCAGGTCGACGCCATTCGCAACACATACCACCGCATCCACGGCCGCGACCTGATCAAGGACATTGAGTCGGAGACGAGCAGCTGGTTCGAGTATGCTCTCGTGGCACTGTGCCGCGGTCCTCTGCTCAACGACGTGCACATGCTGCACGACGCCATGAGCGGGCCCGGGACCAAGGAGTCCATGCTCAACGACATCCTGCTGTCCCGCTCCAACGCCGACCTGCGCGCCATCAAGAGCCTGTACCAGCAGACCTACCGCCGCTCGCTCGAGGACGCCGTCCGTGGCGAGCTCAGCATGAAGACGGAGCGCCACTTTATGATTGTCCTGCAGGCCACGCGCGCCGAGGATAGTGCGCCCGTCCAGAAGCACGAGGTCGACCGCGACGTCCAGGAGCTCTACAATGCCACCGAGGCCAAGATGGGCACCGACGAGATCCGCGTCTGCAGCATTTTCAGTACGCGCAACGACAACCACCTGCGCGCCGTTGCCTTTGAGTACCGCCAGCGCTACGCCCGTGCACTCGAGGACGTCATCCGCAAGGAGTTCTCGGGCCACATGGAGGAGGCTCTTCTTTTCCAGCTCCGGCATGCCACCGACAAGTACATGCACCAGGCCGCTCTGCTCGAGGATGCCATGGTCGGCGCTGGCACCCGCGACAAGCTGCTCGTCAGCCGCATCGTGCGCATCCACTGGGACCGCTCGAACCTGGCCAACGTCCGCGGCGCCTACGAGAAGCGCTACCGCCATAACCTGGCCGGGCGCATTCGTGGCGAGACTAGCGGTGACTATGAGCGCCTCATGCTGGCCTGTATCGGTGAGCGCGTGTAGACGGCGGCCGGTAGTAGTTGCTGGGTCGTGAAGGAAAGAGTCAGCAAATTGTATGATTGAGAGATATCCGGGATCGATGGCTGGGATGCATTTGCTTTGCTTGTTAATTAGTATTCCGTTATATCATGTTTACGTCTTATGCTTTAACGCCGCTATAGTTTCTGCATCTATGTTCTTTCTTCTTTTATGTTCGGTTATGTTCCGTTCCGTACTTGTTTCGATCTGAAGCAAGGGTAAATGTCCACGAAGTTCTGTCTGACGGGAAGCTGAGACACGATATTACAGGCAGCATACGCCACTATCACTCACGCATGGCACGCTATAAAATTAATATCTATGCTAATATATTTAGTAACAACGGCACAGGATTAAAATGTATCGTCTCGCCGTACACGTCCCACATTACCTATTTATTTAGTGGCAATTCGTTTGGCAGGCACAAAATATCTCACGTTCTTTTCGTCTCCTTCAATATCTTCATATTGCGCTCTTTCATACTTCTGATTGACAAATACCACGGGTGTTTGCATAGAAGAAGACACTATCATGCACCACCAGTGCAACCATACGACGTAATTACACAGTAAATGGATTGGCTCAATATCCGCCGTATCGAATTGTCAACAGCACAGATTGAATGCGCCCAGAATACTACATATTGTCGAGTTCATCACCTGGCCTCTTTACCTGAACCAATAGCATGCGAGCTAGTAGACCCACTTGTCCCATTTCAATACATCTATAACCACACTAGTCCCTATACGGCTAGTAAATTATGCTCTCTCATTAATTACGAGTTTTTCCGTTTGCTCATCGTGCCCTTTCGTGTCGCGTCTCGTTTGCTAGTGATTATTCTTAGTCGTTACTGTTGTGTCGCACCCGCCACGGAGCAGATATATCACGCGGAAATGGCCCTGCTTTGCCCCTAATCGGCGCTATCCTGGCAACTTTTTACTTAACTATCACACTTTTGCTACCCATTTTTACCTTGGATCATTAATCTCCATTTTTCTCGACACTTTTCTCGCCTCACCTCATCCCACTGCGTTTGCGCAAAAGCCGCGTCTCAGGGCCACGAATGCCAGCGCCAACATCGAATCGTCATTTCCTTGTTACATACGTATCATCCAGCATTCATTTTGAATATATTCATTGTTGATTTTCAGAAGTCTCACACGGTGGCAACTTTGGACGCCCGTCAGTTTCTGCTCAGACATCACGCCTTCTCGGCACTCGCAGCCTCGTTCTCATACGACGTACACGTCCCGCAGACAAGACTGCGGATATCACAGCAACTCTCACACATCTCATCATTCATTTATTGTTTTTGAAAGTTCATATCTATATCTCATATATTTTGTTACGCATATTTGCTCTTGCCCCTTTTTGAGTCCTGCGCATCACCGGTTGAGCCTTCCCATTTCGTGAGCAATTCCGCCGCCCCGATCGCGCCTTCCGTGTCGTCAAGGTAAACGCGTTTTCGGTCCAAGAACGTGACCAACCCCTTTTCCAAAGCCCAGTTGGTTTCAATTTTTTTTGGGATCACAAGCAGGATAGCTCCTGGCCTCTGTTCGTCTGCCTTCTCTCAATACCATTACGCTTCCACCTCTGCGTCGACCCACGTGCCTGTTTTGTGGACATCCCAGTTCAACATCACGATTCCCAGATTCTTCAACGTCTAGCAAGGGCCCGTTGCTTGAGGCTACAAAATTCTTGATCAATCGACATCTAGGAGGAACGAATGGACGAGCAGTAGTTTTGCTTACAGTCCACTTGGCCGTCCCTCTACACCGAGACACACGTGCTCGAGCCCGTTGTTGTACGGTTTGACCTGGGCACTGTTACGCCTGCGCTCAATATGTCCGCACCCAGCCCGTCTCCGGCAGGTGAGAACGCTCCACCGAGCGCAACTTCTTCCACTCCGGCGCCTACGTCAGCACTGCCATCCCCGGCCATTCCACAGGCCGCGCATGTTCCCTCGCCGTCACCAGGACCAGGGCACAATCCCGGGTTGGCTCGCAGCACCAGTGCGAGCGCACTTCCATCGCCACAGAACACCGAAAGTTCATCCGGTTTCCCCGCATTACGGCCAACAACGAATGTGACACCAGCCCCGGCCCCAAGCCCGCCGGTTGCGTCGTCGGTCACGGCCTCGGCCTCGGCACCGCCCAAGGCTCCGACTCCGGCTCCGGCCCCAACACCAGCTCAAGCGCCAGCTCCTGCTCCGGTACCGGCTCAGAAGTCGACACCAGTTCAGGCACCAGCGCCTGTAGCGGCCTCTGCCCCGCCACCAACTCATCCTCCTCGACCAGCACCACCACCCCAGCAGCGGTCGTGGCAGTCGATCGACTCTGATATTGTGGAAAAGAGATGGCAGGAGCTTACACAGCAACACCAACAAAGCCAACGCTCCCAAAGCGTTCCGCAGCAAGTACAAACGCCACCCGCACCACCATCGCAGCAGATCCCACCCCAACAGCCACCACCACAACCGCAGCAGCAGGTCTCGCGGCATTCCCAACCGCCGGTACCGCCCCGTCCACAGACCAAATGGAAGCCACCACTAGTGGTTCAACAACCGCAGCCACATAGGCCAGTCCAGAACACAACTCGGCCACCAGACCCGGTACATCCCCGCCGTGCGCCGATCCTGGATCGCCCACAGCAAGGCCCCGGGCCAGGCCCTATCCGTGCCGAAACAAGATTCCTCGACCCACGCGGTGGAATTCCCCATCCATCGCCAGGACACAATTATGCCCGCGAGAATCCGAAGATCCAAGACGACTATGTGCGCCTTACTTTTGCAATCGAGCAAAGCATTTCTGATGCTGTCCGGTGCGCCATGCGCCAAAATTGGCAAAAGTGTCTCCTTGGTACCAGTTTCCATCAGGGGTTTATGGTGGGTATTTGTTTTTCACCTGTTTTCTAGCCCTTGCCGGCGATGCATGGCTAACTGTTTCTGTTTATTTTAGCTTAACGCCCTGCTTGACACCGTGCCTCCTGATGTGGCTCGGGGTTCCATCAAGGACTTCGGTGGCAAGGTGGCCAAGAACGCTGCGGCTGAGTTCATCGCGCACCTTGACGCAGCGGCCATCGACGAGGCCGCCAGCATAATTCTAGCCAAAGCGAGCGACAAGTTTCTCGATACGGCGCTGGAGACTCGACTACGCACGATTGACGCAAAGCCGCTGATCAATGCTCTGGCGCGTGCTGAACGGCTGGGGTACGAACCGGACGACATTGTTGAGGAACCGGTCGATGGGCAGGAGCGTGTCATCCCGCAAGTCGTACCGGAACCGCTAGCTCCTACACATTCATCGGTTGTGCCGCCTAGAAATCCACCACCTGTATCGCATATAAGGCAGTGCAGGGTATGCAATCGGGTTTTCGACAATGAGCCACCTTATGTTTATGTAAGCTTCACAACAAAACCATCTCTGTCCATGTTTATTGGTTGTTAAGATAACTAACCATTCAATAGCATGTTGCAAACCAAGTTTGCATGCAGAGACCAGAAGGCCAAGAGGGGTTCTTGTACTCGTGCGGCAACTGTGGTCAGGGCTTTGAAAGCAGCTATGGATTGAAATATGTGAGTGATGGAGTTATTTGTAAATACGGCCGTGTTCTGGGCTAACGTGAACAGCACGACTCCACCGGGGCCTGTAAGAAATACTCAACGCCGCCAAACGGTACCCCGGCACCAGCCCCAGCTGCACGGCCTCCCCCTCCACAGCCTGCAGTAAGAAGATCGCCGAGTGCCCCGCAAGATATTGTGCTTCCAGCTACACGGCCTATGGCCACGCCTGTCCGACCACCGTCGTCGAAGCGGACCGAGCTGCCGTCATCACAGGTGACTGCATCGCCTATGGGGTCTGCCCATAAGACACCAACCACAGATCCCTACGCTCACTTGACAGAGGAGCAGTTAGCCGGCCTGAATGATGAACTTCTCAGGGCCGAAAAGTCTTACAGCGAGAAATTCCGCGAGGCTGGACTCATTGAGGACCCGGTTGAACGACATGTTCAGCTCGGGAACCTGAAGAACTCGTTCGGCACTCGCCAGTCCATCATCCGCAAAAAGTGGGGAGTTAAACTACGTGAGCGTCGGACAAAGGCTGAGATTGAGGCCGAAAAAGAGCGTATGGGCCTGTTATTCAGCAGTGCCACCAGGGCCAGGCCCCCTTACAACCGCCGGGCCACACCGCCCACGTCGCAAAATGGCGATTCTAGCAAGCGTGCGCGCACGGATGATGGGAATCCTTTCGGGACAGGCTCCCGGGGAACTGCGTTTGATTCGGCTGAAGCCCGGCGCAAGACACCTACGCCCAGTCACGCTCTGCATGAGACACCCCGGGCACAACCTTTGCCCCGGCCGGCCAACGACGACGATAACATGTCAGACTCGTCATCTGACAACGACGACATTCCGGCCCGCCTGCCTGACTCGGTCCGGCAAAGCTTGAGCGCGAGCCAACGGTAATTGAGAAATACAGTCAAGATCACAACGAGTCTATCTGCGCCTCTGTTTGTTCATTTTTAGCAGTACACCACACTTCATATAAATACTCGGTAATATCTAGCAGGCGTTAGTGTAAAAGGAGCGCAAATTTATACGTTTATGGGGCGGCATAGGTCAAAACAAGAGGAGCAAATTCGTTCGTATTATTTTGGAGGCATTTCGGAGAACATTCAGGAACATAATTTTTACTGGGGGGAGTTTAGGCATTCTACCATTCACACAAAAGAGATAACATTATCAGTGTATAATGTAGTTTATCGAACATTATATGGTATCATAATTTTTTTATTTACTCGCATTCTCTCAAATCGCAACGTAGCAAAGCCTGGTGGATAGGACATTGAATTCTGCAGTCCGTACAGCCCTCACAACCCACTGTATGCGGAAGTATTTCCATATCTCCCCTCTCATGCCCCGTCAAACTGCAGTCCAACATCCGTTTCTGTAATCCATCGAAGGTGCATTTGCTGGCCATTGACGCGTGTTCTTTTACCCAGTGTAACACAACCTCAACTTCTTGCATGCATCTAAAATCGTGTGATTTTGACGTATGCGAAGAGGAGGAGAGGAGTGCAGGAAGTTGCTTTTTCTTGCCTCCTGTCAGAACTGGCAGGTCTAAAGGCGGGCTGGCGGCGCGTGCCTGTCCTCCTTTAGTTGTCAACAGCTTTTGAACAGTTTTTCGACACCTTCTCTACACAGCCTATGCACTCGTCTGAAAGAAGCGTAGCGTTGTCGGGATCACAGCTTAAAAGTGAGGGGATTGTCCCTTGATTTAAGACTTCTACGATTTTAATTAGAGAAGAGTCATCTTTAAGAGAGAGAAATGGCGACTTTCTCCTCCTTCGTCGTTTTGTTTCTCCATTTTAATGTTCTGTTGAAGAAAACGTGTCGAATGTGAAGCCCACAACGAAGTTCAAGTGGTGACATCCACTGTGGATTCAGCAGTTTTAGCGCCCGCTCTTGGTGCCTTCCACCACTCGATTTTCACTCACACAACCACTACCCACACCTTCTCCTCGACGGAAGAGGACTAACAGAGGCGGGTGGCTCCGTGGTGGCCCTTTGCTAGTGGACATTTAGCGATGGTACTGCATGGCAGGACGTGATGTGCTACATGGATGCGATACTTTTGATACTGAACAAACATTATTAACGCATTTATGCATGCTTGCAGATGTTCATCCGGATCACAACGAAAGCGAGAACGAGATGCAGGCTACAGTCTGTGCGACAATACGCGTCAAAAAGGAAGGATAGAAGACGCAGATTTGCTGCCGGTGGGGAAGGACGTTTTGGAGGTTTGACAGGCGTCTGTGCAGTGAGAGAGTGGAAAAAATGACAGTGAGTGGAGGAGCAGCGCATGGATTGTGCATGGGAGAATGCACGGATGGGGGGCACAGGACACCGGTTTGCGAACGAAGGAATGGAGGACGAAAATGAATGAATTTGTTACCAGGCAGAGTCGGTGAAGAAAAAGAAGAAGAAAGAAATGTCTTTAAGATGAAGAGAAGAGAGAGAGTGAAGGGCCATTTGTCTGAGGGGAAGAGGGCCATCAAGTTCTGGTCGAGGCGGGCATGTTCCAGGCTGGACGCGTATGTCAAGATTTCTTGTGCAGGTTAATAAATTTTGAATCACGGGAGATTTTGGCCAGTGGTAAGTGAGCCAATGCCCAGAATAGATTTGCTCGAAGAGAAAGATATCGGATTTTCCGGAGTACAGGTGCCGTGTGCAGTTCTGCCTGTCCAATGCCAACGCGTGTCTGCTGTCAACGGAGTATTGCCCTTTTCAGTCATGCGGGCCAGCCGTCCGTTTCGTGTCGTCGTATTTTTATTTATTTTGCTTCTGCCATGATTTGTGTCGGGCTTCCCCTCCTTTGCGTATTTTCCGGTCTTGATAAAGAGGCATGTTCTGCCCGTGCCTTCCTTGCGTTGTCCTTCTTCCTCAGGGCCGTCATTCTAGAAACTAAAAAAGGCGCCTACCACGACTTGATTCTCCATCGGTATTAAACAGGCAGGAACAGAAACAGAGAAGAAAAAGGAAGGACATCAGAAGCCATTCGCACCTTCCTGCAACAACTGCACCCCCACGCAAAAGCCAGCAGCGTCCGTGGTATCTCCAGAACCGGAATCTGACTCCGACAATACGCTCTAGCCTGTTGTGACGCCAAACAACGTCGACAACAGAACGAAGGAAGACAAGTTGACAGGGAACACAAACACAAGGCGAAAAAGAAAAGAAACAGAAACCAAAAATTAAGTGTGCGGCAGTCAGTCAGCAAACAGAAAACAGAGCGGACCGCGGGCTGACGGCAGGAGCGACCGGCAAACCAGAAAGGCACCAAAAGCTGTAAAAGGCAGCTGCGCCCAGCCTAAAAAGACGGCGATCAGGGGACGAAACAAAGAACCAAAGAACGGACACTTTTGAAAAGACAACAAAAAAAGGGACGAACCACGAAATGAGTCGAGCCATTTGAAACCAAAAACCAATAGCCTCGCCAAGACAAAGCTGCCAATCTTTAGACGGCCTCGATCTGATTTCCGATTTCAATCTAGATCTCCCTCAATCCTCAACTTTGCTTCTCATTCTATTTACATCCGAATTCTTTCTCTCCAACTCATTCAGCCACAGCAGCAGCATCGACGACATCGAAATACACGATCATACCCTCTGCAGACCCCGTATATACAACCACGAAGAACACAGACCATGGGCACTCCAGGTGAAGAGGCGCACGCGCCAAGGGCGCCACAAGATGCGTCCGCACCTGCACCGACGGCATCGGCGACAAAGACGCCCGGATACCCGCAAGACACGGCGGGGAGCTCGGCACAGTCGGAGACGCGGTCTTTAAGCAGCTTCTCGGTGGGCCTAAGTGTATGTTTTGACGCCCAGTGTGCATCTTTGTGGTCGGTAAGTTCGCTAACTGCTCTACCCGAATAGATCGACACCAACGACGACGATGACGATATTTCTAACCTTGGCGACATGGACACAGCGTAGGTACCTTTCTGCTCTATTCGATTTCGGGTAGACATGCCCGCTAACAAGACAGGCGATCGAGCATATCCGCATCATCAAGTGTCTACGAGTTTGTCGAAGAATATGGCCGGACATACCACAAATACAAAGAAGGGAGTAAGTGATTGCCGGTCTCTGAATCTGGGTTAACGAGCCACCTGCTGACCTTACAGAATACTTATTACCAAACGACGAGGTTCGGCCGCCACTATTCTCCATCTCTTGTCTTCTTCAGCCTTAGAAGCTAACGCACAGCCCTCCTACAGCAAGAACAGAACCGCCTCGATTTACAACACCACCTAGCCACGCGACTACTCGAAGGAAAGCTGCACCTTGCGCCCATCGGCAAAGTTGACCGCGTGCTCGACTTTGGCACAGGGACGGGCATTTGGGCCGTCGAGTTCGCCGAGCAGCACCCCGAAGCCGACATCCTGGGCACCGACTTGAGCCCTATCCAGCCCGAATACGTGCCGCCAAATCTGCGCTTCGAGGTCGACGACGTTGAAGACGAGTGGGTCTACAGCGCGCCCTTTGACTTTATCCACGGCCGATACATCCTACCCTCCCTCAAGAACCCAAAAGCAGCTCTACAGCGAATATTCGACTATCTTAAGCCCGGCGGCTATGTTGAGATCATGGAGACGCTCATGATCATCGAGGCGATCGACGATTCACTGCGCAACACTGTGCTCCCGCGATGGCACAATCTGATTCTAGACGGCATCCGCAAGATGGGCCGTGGCGATCCCATGGTGCCGCTCAAGACGAAGCAATGGCTCACTGAAATTGGCTTTGTTAACGTGACGGAAAAGAAGTTTGCGGTGCCGGCCAACGGCTGGGCGCGCGGCGACGAGCAAAAGATCCGCGGACACCTCATGATGACGAACCTGCTCGAGGCGGCGCAGGGCATCACGATGAGCATCTGCATGAAGGTGTGGGGGTGGAGCAAAGAAGAGGTCGAGCTGTTCTTGGTCGACGTGCGGGCCGCGCTCAAAGACCGTGCGGTCCACGGTTACGTGCCAATGTGAGTTGAGCCCCCAATCTTGATCCTCCTGTGATATGTCATTTTGTCGATTCGATGCATTTATGCTGACATACCGCAGCATCTGCGTTTACGCGCAGAAGCCGGAGTGAACGTCGGGTTATGCTGCCTGTTGGAACGCCTTTCTTAGTTGGTGGCTGGCGAGTTGGCTGGCGAGTGTGATACCATTTCTTGGACAATTCTTTTTATTTATTTTATTTTTGGATATATTTATTGGTTTATCTCGTTGATTTCTTTCTTTTTGGATAGCATAGCGGATCAGACTTGGGCGTACGGAGAATTCTGGGATGTTGGAACATTGAAGTTGGAATACAATTAGCAGTCTGCGAGGCTACATGCTCATGTCCTCTCAAAGCCTATTATTTTCATTGTTTGTGACGCCGAGCATCCCTCAACCAGCCCATTCCGGATTGGTGACCACCACTGCACTTATTACAACACCTTCGCCATTCCGTGGCGCAAAGTCGTTATCGTCCACGATCGCTTGCCAGCCATTTTGTTATCTTTCCCTCTTTCTACTCCGTACTGCCAAAGAGCTGCGCGATTTCTCAATTTCTCAAAGTCGCCAACCATTGCGAGCTACAGGCACGTTTTCAGCCCTGGATCAGCCTGAACCGACGTGATCCCGGCCATCCCCACTGAATCTCCAACACGTGCGAGCTCATTCCAGCACGTTTTGACGCTATCTCGAAATACAAGCACTAGACGACGTCACTCATAAAGATCGTCGATCACCCACCAATAATTTGTCAATCCAGTCGAAAGGTCGAATTCAACTTCATCGCTGTTTTCATCATACCGTTGTAAGATCCTGCGTTCATTGAAATGACCTTATAAAATCGGGCCCTCCTCACAGTTGTCGCGATACTTTGAATATCCTCTTGTCTCGGCATCGCTGAATTGACGATCGGCGTCACAATGGCCTCCACCGGCCTCGTCGAGTCGTTTGTGGCGGCCATCCAGGCCAGCCTCTCGGTCCTTCTCGTCATTTTCTACGGCGGCATCGCAGCATGGCTCGGTCTCCTCAGCCCAACAAACACAAAAGCCATTTCCAAAGTGTGCGTGAGACTCTTCTTGCCTGCACTTCTCTTTACCAAAATCGGCTCGGAACTGCACAGCGGATCCGCGCATCGCTATGTCGTCGTTCTCGTCTGGGCACTCGTGTGCCATCTCATCTCTTTTGTGCTGGGAATCGCCGGCCATCTCTTACTCGGGATGCCCGACTGGACAACTGTCGCGATCATGTTCAACAACACGACAAGCTACCCTCTCCTATTGATTGGTGCACTTGACCAGACAGGAATCCTCCAGGTCCTGGTGGATGCCAGTGGTGCCGATGAGACGACGCGCCAGGCCATCGAGCGGGCCAAGTCGTACTTTCTGGTGTTTTCTACAGTGTCCAGCTGCTTGACGTTTGCAGTCGGCCCGCGATTGATGGACTCGGAACACGCTCCAGAACCAGACAACACCACCGACGATGAGGACGACGAGGGAAAGGACGACCAAGTCACGCAGCACAGCATCGATGATACCAGCGACGATGCTGATGACGAAGATGAAGAGGACGAAGATGCCTACGATGATGATGAAGACGCTACCAGTGAAGCATCTCGGCCCGTCTCCCGCAGCAGTGGATATGATCCATTGTCCGATGCGCCGCCAATTCAATATGCCCCTGTCAACGAAACGACCGGGCTCCTCTCGGGGAACAACGCGGCCAGTGGATACAAGCCCTCGTTCCGGCAGTCCATCATTCAATTTATCGATCCTTTTGCCTCTTCGTCGAGACCACACAATGCATTCTTCCCGTCCACCCGGCATCGGAAAAAGTCACCGTATCCGGCCGCCTCGCCAGCTAGTTCGCCGTCAGTGGACAACAGTACCAACGATCACGATCGCCGCCGTGTGTCCATCGTGCCTCGCTCGAAATGGCGCTCGCTGGGCCCTCGAACTCGGTGGTGGCTTCTTTTCATTGCCGACTTTTTCAACGCGCCTCTCCTTGGAGCACTAGCTGGTGCTATCGTCGGCCTCACGCCGGTCCTTCACCGCGCATTCTTCAGCCCATCGTCTAATGGAGGCATCTTCACGGCATGGTTGACGGCGTCACTTGACGACATCGGTGGATTGTTTGTGCCATTGCCTGTTGTTGTCGCCGGTGTGTCCCTCTACACAGCAGTTTGGCAGGCGAAGAAAGGCAGGCAGGCATCGAGTCAAGGCCAACGTGCAGCCAGCGACGATGGCAGCAGGGAAAAGAGCCTGCCCTTGGGTGCCGTCACCTACATTCTGCTTTTACGCTTTTTTCTCTGGCCCCTTGCATCAATTGCTGTCATCTACTGGCTTGCATCAAGAACAGAGCTCGTTGGCGACGACCCAATGTTATGGTTCGCCCTGATGCTTATGCCAACTGGCCCGCCAGCGATGAAGCTCATCACTCTCGTACAAGTGAGCAACGCTGACGACGAAGACGAAACGAGCATTGCAAAGTTGTTGACAGTAAGTCCTTTCGAATTCTGATTCGAATTTAATTCAAACACCGTACGACAGAATATTAACAAGCAGATCTCATACCTCATCTCCCCAATACTGTCATTTGCCGTTGTCGGAAGTCTACGGGCAAGTCTCGCGAGCGTCCAAAATTGAAGGCCAAGCATATTTATCAAGCAATATTTATTTTTTATTTTCTAATCAATTTTTTTTTTTTCTTTTTCTTTCTCAATGGTCATTTTATTAACCCATCGCACTCCGTTGGCTTCCACATCCGATACGCCATACCCCATATCCCCGATCCTCATGTTGTTTCCTCCTTCCTATCCCACTTATCACCCGGTATGTCTCTTGGCTCTCAAAATTCAGTCAGTGGTTGTCAGGAAATCGTCGTCAAAGCTGATCTTGAGGCCGCCGACAATGTCAGCGACCAGGTTAGCCGACTCGGGAAGTTCGCCATCCCACTGGGCGAATGGGTGCGCCATGCCTTTGTAGACGAAGAGATGGCTGCGCACCCGGAGATTGAAGAGGCGGTTGTGGTAGGCCACGCCCTCATCAATGAGCGGGTCGATCTCGGCGATGTGGACCGACGCAGGGCAGACCTTGGAAAGGACCTCGTCCGAGGCCACAATGGGCGATGCCCGGACGTCCTCGGCGTTTTTGGCGTGGACATCGGGATCCTCACCGAGCCAAGAGAGATAGAACCACACGAGACGCTCGAGTGGGAGCATCGGAGCAAAAGCCAATTTGCGGTAGCTGTTGTACGGGGTTTCCAGCTTGGCAGCCTCTTCTTCGTCCTTGGGTGCAACGAAAGGAACGTAGCGGGCATCAGTCACCGGCACAATGAGGACCTGATGGCGAAGCTTGGGCATGTCCTTGTCCTGAGGCGCCATCTGGGCCACAACAGCCGCCAGACAACCGCCGGCCGAGAGACCGCCAACGGCAATCTTGTTCTTGTCGATGCCGAGCTCGTCGGCGTTGGAAACGATCCACTTTAGTGCCGTCCAGCTGTCTGTAGCGGGCACAGGGTGAGGGAACTCGGGGGCCAGGCGGTAGGCAACGTTGGCGACGAGGCAGGGAGTGGCCTTGCAGATACGACGGCACATCGAGTCGTCGTCGTCCAGACCGCCGAGGACGAAGCCACCGCCATGGTAGTTGACGTACACGGGCAGCTTCTTGCCGTCGGCTTCCTCGAAGCCCTCGGGGCGGTAGAGGCGAATTTCGATCTCGCCCGCAGGCTCAGTCACAGGGACCGTGTGGCTCGAGATGTGGCCAATGGGGCAGAATGGGGCGGCAACCTTCTCGCGAGGGAAGCTGTACTTGGTGCGGTCGGCATTGAACTCGTCGTATGTAACCTGGTCCGCACGGAGGCAATCGGCTGTTTTCTGTTAGAACTGGATGATGCTTGAGGATTCCTTCTCTACGTATTCCCCACTTACCCTGGTACTTGTTGTATATCTCCTTCACCTTGTCGTCCACCAGGTGCTCGATGGAAGGGTGAAGAGCGTTGATGGGAGCGGCATTGTTGGCCGCCTCAGAGTTGGGAATGTCGCCCATTGTTGCTGAGTATGGGGGTAGAAGCGATTTCAAGAAGAGTTCAAAGTTTTCTGTATGAATTGCTTTTGAGAGAAACTATAGGAGTATTGAAAGATGTTAATTGTTAGTACTGAGTGTTGTCTAGAAGAGAGAGTTTGGGAAGGGGGCAGAGCTGCTTTTATATCTGTAGAAAAGAGCCTGCTTCGTCACTGCTGGGAGCTTCTTCCAAAGAGTAAGCTATAAGTAACACGGAAGTGTGACGGGTTAGAGTCTGGATGTGAGAAGAAGGTGAGGAAGGTCTTAAGGCAGACCTCTTTTACGATGTCAAGGGACAGTGAGGCCGAAATGATACTGGAGTCACAAGAGTCTGAATAACTTACATCGGATTTCCGCTACATGATGAAATCGTGCTCTGTTTTCAAAACTAAGATCAAATTTACGCATTGCCTGCCCTCACACGTCGTTCAAAATTCCATCAGATAGCAGATCACACACGGCTGACCCCCACGGTACCTTTGTCGTTATGACGTTTGTGGACCTTTCTGTGGGATGCAGGTGTCACGCCTTTTACAAGGAGACGTAAGGCTCAGATCAGGCTTGATTCCCTATCGACTTCATCTCACAGATTATCTATGAATACCACTGCCATAAACACCATTGTGCAAATTCACTGCTCTCCTTGGCACAAGAAATAGTTCACAGCTTCTCTGTAGTCGTTCCCGGCCTTCAACTCCTCCTTGAATTCCCCCACGAGAGGCCCAGGGAGGGTTGTCCGAGATTCCCAATGTTTCGGAAGCCATCCAGCCATGCTCCAATCGATGATAGCCACAATACGCAGTGTAGGGAGAGGGTTGTGTTGATCCGGTAAGAACTCGACAAGGACGTTGCCCCAATGGAGATCTCCGTGGGTCAGAACAACGGGCATGTCGTCGTCAAGCCGGGCTCGATATTTGGCAATTCTCTTCTTTTCGGCCTCGTCGGAAACATTGGCAATTGTTGGAGATTTCCCATATTCATTTGCCAGCCAGTCGTGATATTCTGCAACACTTGTAAACGGCCCTGGGAAAGGCGTCGAGCTGTTGATAAACCCCCAGTTGCGAAGAGGCCCCCCGTTGACGTGGCCTAAGAAATATATCGGATTAGTGGTCATGATCAATATATCTCATTTTCTGTATTTTTTTTTTCTTTTTTTTTTCTATTTTCGAGAGAGTGTAGGCTTACCAACAAACGGAATAGTCGAAACAAGAGACTGTGGGACCTTTTGCAGGGCACGAATCATGGGTCCAGCCAGTTCCTTCACCTTTCCAATGGAGATCGGTATACCTTCTATGAGCTCCATGTATATAAAAGTCTGCCGCCTGTCGCGGCGCCACGCGTAAATTTCAGGAACAGGAACCTCTGGACAATGCTTCCGTACGAACAGCATGCAGTGTGCCTCAGAAACAGACACATGATGGCCAAACTTGACGGCCAGATTCAAGTCGTGGTAGATCCGTACCGAAGGGCGAAGAAACGGCTTGCAGTCATCCTTGTCTTCCTTTGCGTACAGAATGCGCACTTCATCGGGTGTGGGTAGCTTGTTGAACCCGATTCTTTCAAAGCTCGAGCCGGGGACATTGTAGTTGTCCACAAATGGGAACTCAAACTGGTCTTGGGGTGGAGGTGTAGTCATTGTGCCGTCGTCTTTGTGCCTTTTTTGTCTCCTTATGATGAGAGAGGATATAAAAGAATAGGAAATTATATAACAATTTGACTACTCTTGGTATCGAAGCAAACATAGTTAAATAGTTTTGCAAGGATATGGTGTGCTTGATTCACGTCAGGGCTGGTCTTAATCTAGTCGTAAGTGAATTCGCCCGTCCTTACTTTTTTTTTTTTTTTAGGACGGTATTATTATGTTAGCTGTAGCTATTGCGTCTTCACTCTATATCCTTTTTTTACTTTTCAGAATTTTGTACTGTTTTATTTTTATTTCCCTTTTTCTCATGTTTTGTAATAATAATAATAAAATAAAATAAAAAAACAATTAACAAAAGTGACGGCAATAATCATACGCATACAGTTTAAACATTTTATTTGAACTTGTCACTCCCCGAACTAACAATTTCGAAAATGAAACAGCAAATAAAATATTTCTTCCGTATTCGTACAATAATGATATGCCTGATTTGGAAAGAGTGAGGACGTATTCTTGTGTAGCTGCTTGATTGGGTAAATATCTCCGAGGCTGTATGGCAAATGGAATAAATTGCCAAATGTACCGTAAAGGCAATAAGTACGGCCAAGGCCATTAAAACAGCCAGAGTGTATTTCTGATACACGTACAATCTGGCATTATTGAATTACGTAGGGAAAGGAAGTCCACGGGAGAGATATTTCGGTCAAGAGCTGCCAATGGGTAGGCGACAATTTTGCAATGCGACCTACATCCTCGCCAACATGTCACGATTTACGATTGCAGCAATGGCCGTTGCATGGTTTGGTGCGCTGGTTGTACTGGCCATCTTTACAGCCAATGGAAACAGCAGCAAGGCGCCAAAGGGAGCGACAGAACCACCGCCTGTCGCCAGTGCATTCACTCTCAATGTGACGACGGACATACAAACAACAGGCACGTGTCGATGGAATACTGGATCCAACGGAATACCACTCGTTCTGTCGACAAACGGCATTGCCGACAGGGAATTGGACGTCGAGGCAAGATGTCCAACTGTTATCAACGAATTTACGGCATCGGCCTACGAACGCTGGGCACCCTGGACACATCGACCGGTATGCACCGAAGCCAACCGCACAGGGTCTCGAGGCCAAATTGTCAAGCTGCGGCAGTACTGCGTGTTCACCGATGCCACCTTTCGGGGCGGACGTGGCATAAGTGTTATTGCGGCACCACACGCAGCTGCTGCCATGGCTTCGGCCCTCGACGACAGCGGCATCCCTGCCCGCCTACGCGATCACCCTTCCACGCCTCTGGACGGCGATGTTTCGCTCGAGCATGGCCCTGTGGAGGCGACAAAAGGGAGACAGAACGCGTTTGGTGTTCAGGATATACAAGGGCGCGGGAAAGGTGTCGTGGCGGCTCGGCGAATTCGGCGTGGGGAGGTCGTGTTTGTCGATTATGTGACCGTGCTGTCGCAAAACTCGTTCACTGCCAACGATGGCAGCGGCAATAACGAGTGGGGAGATGGCAGCGAGTTTTATGGCGACGCCGAGCAAGATCAGATCATGCAGCTGCTGCAGGTGGCCGTCTTGCAGCTTCCAGAGACGCAGCAGAGACGAGTCCATGCGCTGGCCCACAGCCTGGGCGGCGAGCGAGTCCGCGACATCTTGCGGACCAATGTGTTTGGCGGCATCACGATTGCTGGCGCGTCGTATATTGGGCTGTTCCCGTTGGGTTCTCGTGCCAACCACCACTGCCAGCCAAAGTGAGTTTTATCCGTCGGTGGTTGCGTCTCTTCTCAATGCAAGGACTAAAACTGACATCCACAGCACATATTGGCGGTACACGCCGGGGTATATGTCGCAGGAGGTGATTGCCATGCGCGATATCGAGCCGGGCGAGGAGGTGACGCACAGCTGTAAGTAGACTGCTCCCAAAGGATGAAGTGACCGCAGAAGCTAACACTTGGAGACATCCCTCTTGGAATGGTCCACGACGACCGCCAGGCAAAGATGCGCGACTGGGGCTTCAACTGCTCTTGTAGCCTGTGCACTGCGACAGAAGCCAAGCGCCGCCTTGCCGACCAGCGCCGTCGCCGGTTGCTGGCCATCCACACCGAGCTGGCTGCTTTTAATAATGGACAGGACGACCCATCTTCGACGACCGAGATGGATCGAGGTGCTAAGCGTCTCGGAGAGGCTGTTGATGAGATGCTCTTCCTCATCGAGAAAGAACAGGCCTGGCCGCTGCTCTGTGACTACTACCCGGCCGTCACACGGGCATACCTGGCCATTGACGACACGACGGATGCACGCAAGTATTGGAAAGAGTCGGAGGCAGCGTGGCTGCAGTATGGCGGTGAGCAGCACGATTTCGCGGACGAACTCAAAGTGTTGGCGAGGGATATCGAGATGAGGGAGGTTCAGCTCAGAGCGTGAGATAATCAAAGATGTCGATGCTCATGGAAATTCTTGGAAATAATATTTAATGATGTTGAACATGAGGGGAATGATTGGCTCCATTGATCCCTAAAAGCCGGCTCTTCTCCGGACTCGTTTTTTTTTTGAACTCGGCACACGGCACCGGCCATCGGACTTTGCTTGGCCAGATTGCGTGTTTCGTAAGTAGCATATCAAGCGGCCTCCATTGGCTCTGGGTCGCCTCTCATTGACCATCGTCATCAACAAGTTTGTTTGTTGGCAGACATGTGTAGGGCTGAACGTGAGAAGTTAAGAAATGTAAAAAGTGGAAAAGGGGTATGTGACATGGCCGGGTCTTTAGCAGGGAATAAATCTTAAAAATGAGGACCCAGTAAATAAGACGGCGACCAGAGCCATGCCGACATTGGATGGAAAACGAGATGCACCTGGTCAGACTGCAGAACAAGTCATGGTTGAGAACGTGGATCGCCGAGGAAGACGTCAAGATGGCGAAGCAAAAAACATGTAAGACGGGGGAACGATTCGACGGCTTCTCTTGGTGTCAGGAACAGGGCAAGCGTCGTCGTAATCGACACAACTCAAACGGCAGACGATCGGAGGGACTGCCGGAGGTGTGGCCGACAAGGCGAAATGCCAGGCTGAAAGGGTGGGCTGGACAATGACAAATGGTGGGAATGGATTCAATGGAGAGAAGAGATTCGAAGGAGGTTGATCGTTTGGGCAGTTCGTGTCGAATGTGGAACGCTCTTTCCTCTGCTTGCTGACAGTTTGGTCCCCATATTTGCGGCATGTGCGACTGGCCAATGACCATCCACGGACACCGCAGGACCCACTCTTCTGGAAAGCTTGTCTAGGATCACATTCGCGCAATCGGCCCCGTTTGGGTTTAGCGCGCTCGTAGGGCCATCCTGCAGAAACCAAAGCGACCAAAGGGACCACTCTTTTACAGGGCGCTGTTGGCCCTAAAAGTGACGTCGCTCGCGGTTGCCGGCGTGGCGGAGCCACCGATGCCTCGCAATCGCATTTCAGTGGGAAAGGGAAGAAACGTCCAGCAACAACCTCACCACTGCAATTTGATCTCGGCGAAATCGACAGAACGTCCGTGGGCCGATGCTTTGCGAAAACGACACTCGAGCTTCTAGGCAGAAAGATTCAAGATCTCCACGGTCCCTCATACCTATAATGAGCCGTCCAGAAGCTTCCTCTTTCGGCCGCTGACAGCTTGAGGTTTTCTGAGATCGAAAATCACGACTTCATAACTCGCACCTTTTCACATATCACGACCCCATCGCCTCTCTCATAAGGCCTCATACGTGCAGTCGATATCCTCGAATACACATTGGCATCACTGAGCTAGCGTGCCATCCAAGTCTGCAACGCAGGCACGCCGCTTCGGCATTTGGTCAATATCACATAATCTGGCACATCGCCTCGGCCTAGACCTCGCTCATCCAGCCTCGTCCTTTCAGCTTCTGCAGAAACGAACCGGAACGAGCCCGCGTCGCTCGCACAATTTAACCTTTTTGGAAAGCCACAGAGCGATTCTTGCAGCCCTCTGCTCCTTTCTGGGCCCTCTTTGATCCGCTGCCATTCGCCATTGTCTTTCGTATTCTTCTCCTCTCCCCCCCTTTCTTCCATTCTTGGCCTTGGCTGCGCCTGTGTAGAAAACCCACCCCCCTTGTTCCTCCAACTGTAGCGCCAATATGGTTGGTGTTCCAGGCCGGTCTAAGGGTTGCAATACCTGTATCCAGCGGAAAGTGAAGGTGAGTTTCCTGTTCCGTTTCCTCTTTCTTTTCCATATATGCCCATCACTCTTCTTCCTTTGCACACTCTTCCATCTCAGGCTCCCCTACTCACAACGATCTTCAGTGCGATGGCGGCCAACCTGCATGCGGCAACTGCCGCAAGTCCAACCGTCTATGCACGGGCTACAAGCGGCCTGTTGCGTTTGTCATGTCGTCAAACGTGAATCTCGCCACAGATACCATCGAAGACGCAGAAAGCGGCACGATCACGACCCAAGGCCGCTGGCGGAAGCGTGTGCGCAAGACACCCAAAGCCCTGGCCCAGGATCCGAAGCCGAAACAGCCGCAAGCACCATCAACGCCAACATATGCGGCCGCTGCCATTGGCGAGCTGGCCGAGAGCTCATCCTTGGCCGCAAGCCGCTCTCAAGGCACAACTCGGGCCATCGATGCCGTCGACCTGTCTACCACTGTTTCGCAGTCCGATATCAAGCGCTACTGGAAGCAGTACATCTACCACGACACAGACGAAGAAGACGAAGCTACCGACAAAGGGCACAAAAATAATGCCAAAAACAAGGCGAAGCTCAAGAAGCAGCTCGTACCCACAAGACGAGCACCGATGACCGTTGAGACTTTGAGCCAGGTCATCTCCATCCTCGAGTCGAGCGCCAATGTTGCACTGCTTGACTTTGCCTCTCCCATGGCACTGTCAAACTCTGCCGCCGCGGCAACAGCGGGAGATTTCACCTTGGCTGGCATGAGCGGGTGGCCTGTCGGATCTCCGTTCGTGCAGCATGTTAGCTCTGACGCTGCCTGGCGCGAGCAGCTCTTCCCCATGTTCCTCAGTTTCCATCTCCCCACCGAGCTTATCAGCGGCTGCAAGACCACGACAAAGACTCTCCGCTCGCGCAACTGGCTGCTCAACCTTAGCGACACCTCGCTCGATGGAGCACCCGCTCTCGAATCGGCCATGACTGCACTTTGTATGGCCCGTGTCGGCCGTCGAAGCAACAACATGGCCCTCGTCCAACACAGTCTGCGTCTCTACACCAAGGGCCTGCGCCAGCTACAGGATGCTATCCACGACCCTTCCACACAGCTGGCCGATCAGACTCTGGCAGCATGTGTGGCGTTCTCCCTGTACGAAGTCGCCGAATGTCCATCGCGCCATCTCAATGGCTACTACTCGCACCACACCGGTGGTCTGGCTTTGCTTAAGATGCGCGGGCCCGACGCCCATATCACGCCGCTGGGCCACTCCCTGTTCGTCTTTATGCGTGTCCAACAGTTCATCTATGCGCTGCTGACGCGCAAGGCCAGCTTTTTGTGCGAGCCCGATTGGACCAACCGGCCATGGCAGACGGCCGCCAAGGACCCCCAGGACAAATTCATGGACCAGATGTACTGCATCCCTGTGCTGCTGGAGCAGACCGACAAGCTGACCGAGGCACAAAAGAGAATTGGCACTGAGGCCGTCATTCGCGGCTTCTGGGATATTATCGGCCAGTACCATGCCATCTACCGTTGCCTCATGGGCTGGCACAAGGATCTCCAGTCTATTGTAGCGGGACCGCTGTACTGGCCAGAGCTGTCGACGATCCCATGCCCCGTGTTTGACTCCACCGAACGCGGCCGGCCCTTCCCGGTTGCCTTCCACTTCCCAGCCTTCTCCATCGGCCAGTCGGTCACTCTGTTCTGGGTCATTTCCCTCATGATCAACCAGCAGGTGCACTCGCTCTATAACCGCATCATCAAGCTGCAGTCGTCGCCAGACTACATGGCCAGTCCACCTCGGGCTCCTATGCCTGGGGACGATCCGTTGGCGGCTGCGTCTGTCCTCGTCAACAACTGGTCTGGGTTGACCTCACCCTCTCCAGAACCGACTGCTGGTGCATCTCCATCGTCCTCAACTTCGGCCAATACACCAGGCTCGAACGACGGAAGCGCCACGTCTTCCTCGTCGGAAGGCCCATCTCCACTCGGCGAATTCCCGCCTTCCATCCCGGAAATGCAGGCCGCCGCCGAAGAAGCCCTGAACACGATGCGCTCTGTCGCCAACAATATTTGCCAGGGTGTCGAATACTTTTTGCAGGAGGAGATGGGCGACGTTGGACCTCTGTCCATGATTCTACCCCTGACAACCTTGCGCCATGTCATTGCTCGCACAAAGCCTACGAAACGCTGCCCGCAAGGACCTGACGACCGGCCCGCCGAGTTCTCGGACGAGGTCATCTGGGCCGACTTTTTGATCAACCACATTGGCGCCCGTGGCCAGCAGCTGGCGTATTATCTTGAGGATGATTGATTGGTGAAGTTGATTTTCGCAGGCGTTTTTTCATTGGTTAGATGGGAACATGCATGCATCAAACTGAGGGCTTTGCAGGATCTTGCCCTCGTTTACGATTATTATGATTTTCATTGCTTTGTTAAAGGTGCAATATTTTGGGCTTAGAAAATACACAATAAATAGAAACAACGTCCATAGACAGAGATTTATTACCAAGTTAATCAGGTACGCCGAAATTCAAAAGTAATTAAACGTAATTGACAGACTCAAACCGTTGGATGTACCTGGTGCCTTTTTTCCAGTGGCGATCTACAGCGCAGGTAAGCGCCACACTAACACCTGCAGGGCACCCTCACCGCCTTTTTACAGCCCTATCCCCGCGTGGCAGAATCAGCCCAGCTCCCGTGTGTGGAAGATGGACACGACGAGGTAAACATACTTCATGACGCAGCTTCTCGGGCCTCTTTCCCTCAACATGATGGAATATGTGGCTATATTTACTCGAATAGCATTATATAATCTTTGATATCACTCAGAAGCATACGCATTGAAAAAATCTCACAACGTTGCGCAAAAACCCGACACCGACGAGATGGCCGGCAACAAGAAGAAAAAGAAGGCTGTAGCTTCATCTAAAACAGCTGACAAGACCGACGATGATAACCAGAAACCGGACTCAAAGGCTTCGACCATCCCGAAATCATCATCCGAAGTTGCCAAAGCCTCCAGCTCCTCAAAAAGCCCTGAGAAGCTAGCAAAGGCTGTTCCTGCCAAAGCTTCAGTAGTTACGGATTTGGCAGCTGCGTTTGCAAAACAGGCGTTCGCGCCTTCCTTGAAAATCAGTCGAAACAAGTACGATCATCTAGATCGGGGATTTTTACCTAAATTAGACACAATCTGATATTTTGTACTAACTTCATATTTTACTCTCACCAGACACTGGCGCTACGTGTCCGAGTACAGCGGTCCATGGCTGACATACACTGTCACAGTCACCAAGACACTCACCTGGACAAATTACACCAAGACACTGCCTCGCTATGTCGACAATGGCCTCTGTTTCGACCTCCTGCGTGTACGAGAAATGATCGACAAGGCTGTTCATCTGTCGGTTGGGGCAACAAATGGCGTCATGCCTTCTGGCCCTGGCAGTGCTCAGACAGCCGATGGCCGCGGCCCGCAAATGTCCGCATTACGGCGCCACCGGCTCCGTGTTGAGGCCATTCATCATTTGGCGGAGGCATATGCTCTCGACGAAATTGCGGCGAGTCTGCTTGTCATGCAAAATTCCTCAGCCCTCGATAGCCTTCCGAGACTCGTGTTGGAGCGTGCACCCGACAACCAGAACGCCCACTACGTCCACTTCTTCCATGAAAAGATCCCGAACCAGCAGCTGCTTCAGACAACTCATCCTGAGATGCTCGATTCTGCTGTCGAGGGTGATCCAAGAAGGCCAGGAGTATGGCGGACCCGTGGTGTTGTGCGCATGATGAAAGACGATTTTGAGGGAGCTGTGGCCGATCTGACCGAATCCTTGCGTTTGCTACGAATCAACGAGCTAGCAATCAACAACAAGCGGAGGATAATGGCGGAAGAGGCAGCAAAGGAGGCGACAAAGGTCGATGGTGGCTCTGCCACTACTCATACGGACGAGGCAAATCACGACACAGGCGACGGAACACATCCACCAAATAACACACAGGGGAGGCTCGGCATGTCTAGCGCTGACATGCAAGTCCGTTTCCAGCGTGCCCAAGCTTACCTTGCGATGGCCTGCCAGTGCATATATGCAGCTTTGGGCCCAGAGTGGGTAAAGCATGGAAAGAGGGAACTTCGTGCAAACCAAATGGCTGCCCGAGATAAGGCACAGGAAGCGAAGGAGAGGGAGGAAGCAAAGACAGAACTGGTGGAAAAAGACGACGATGTGCCTGACGACAATGTCGAGAATAACGACAACGATAACGGCAATGATGATGATGACGATGACGATGACGATAATCAAGGCGGTGCCACTCTGCGAGGTGGCGAGCATCTTCATGAATCGGAACCACAAGCACCAAATAATGATACCCACACGTTTGACGAGAGCAAGGATGATGAACAAACGAAAGAGCAACGGAAGGAACAGCTACGAATCAAGAGACAGATGAGAATGTACGCCAAGCGCGCCATTCGTGATTTTCTCAGCTTTTTATCAACCTTGGGCTACACGCCGAATATTGCCATCCACACGGGCGAGGACTTCGTTCGCAGAGTTATACAGATGGCTGTGAGTCGAGGAAACGGCGCATCATCAACCTGGCTCTTGAGCCATGGCATGGCCATGATGAAAGACTTCAAGGCGCAGAGGGAGCAGCAGCCACACGCTACACTGCCTGACCCTCCCAACGTGATGGATGACGACTCAGCCATTGATTTGCCGATGAGTGCTCTTCTTGATGGATCACCAATACCTGAACTGCCTGCATACCCCCGAGAGATCAAGACAAAATCTACCACGTCATCGACTGAAACGGAGACCGACGCCGTAGAAGACAAGCCCAATACACTTCCCACGGCAGAAGCGGCAACCTTCCACCCTTTGTTATCAAATGCATTGCATTCTTTGCTTCTCTGCCATTGCTTGACATTGACGCCACCGTCGGAGCTCATGAGGATTATGAATGTTGTTGCTCGCCTCACAAGCCTTGCGGATGGCTACCCGTTCTTCCAGCACTCGCCCTGTACAACAAAACAGGACTGGATTGAGATCCTACGGCTTGCCGGTGGCTCAGGCTGGGTTCATCTCCCAGCCGGAGTGAGTTGGGATCAATATACGGCACCTACCGTGCCTCCACCCACGAACAGTGGCCCTGGAGGAAGTAAGGACACGACCATACCCGCACCATCTGGCGTATCTGCAAGGGCACAGGCCATTGCATATTGGATCCTAGAGAACAAACGGCTGAACAGTGGTGTAATCAAAGAACGACCTGTGGCTGAAGATGGAGAAGATGGCACTCCACACTCCGCCACATTGCGTCTATCAAAGGGCAAGAAGAAGGTTAACAAAGTGGCTTCTACGGCTGGACCATAGGACCATCTAAATGAAAAAGTACACAGTTAATGGTTTACGATAAGGCACAGACTGATATAAGTGTTTTGCATTTTGCATCGGCCCTGAGGGCCAGTCATAGCATTTGAGAATCATAATGAATGAATAAAATGTAAAAATAAGAGTGTTCATCAACGAAAAAAAAATACGAGGCCCTGCCCGGTATGCTTATAACCAAAAAAGGTATCCAAAAAGAAAACACGCAACCAGGAAAACATTACCTAGTCCCAGGCCCCGGTGGCGGTGGTGGCTGCTGCATGTTGGTAACATAGCGCACAGGAACCGGACCTGCCGGCTGCCTGAGCTGTTGTGGTTGATACTGCATATGAGGCGGTGGAGGCTGCTGTTGCTGCATATGCGGTGGCAGTTGCTGGTATTGCTGTGGCGGCATTTGGTACTGAATCGGCTGCTGCAAATGTGGCTGCTGTTGCTGTTGCTGTTGCGGTGGGTAGTGCTGCTGTTGATATTGCGGATTCGGTTGACGTTGCTGCTGTTGATGAGACACGAGGGTTGGCACAGGAGGCGCGCTGCTCTTGGGCGGCAACTTGCTTTGAGCGGCTTGACGGGCCAAAAGTGAATCCAGAACCGACCGACTTATGGTCTTGAAGCCAGTTGCCAACTGTTCCGCATCTTCCCACCGAGCACCGTACGCGCTCAAGGTCCAGCCAACCCTCTCCAGGCAAGCAATGGCTCGGTCAACATTGGTGCCATTGATGGGGTGGACGGAGGCCAGTGACGGTGGTAGTCCGCTGTTGGTGCTGCTGCCATTGTTAGTTGGCACATGCGCCATTGGTGGACCGGCTCTTCGGATCGGCATCGGGGGCGGCGGAGCCTCGCCTGGCATCGCAAGTGGCACAGGCACCGAGCCACCGCCGGCTAAAATGGCATCTGCGGTGGATGTGTCGCGTAGAACGGCCACAAATTGGCTTCCCATGAAGAACAGACGCAGTGAATCATGGTACGTGTGCCACACAGGGTTCAGTCCACCGTGGGCAAGTGCCATGATGCGGTCCACGTACGCAATAACGTGCTCGAAAATCAACATGCGGCCGTATGCAGTTACCAGAGGTGCCCTGGCACTCGGCGCAATGCAGTACACGTAGCTATACTGCAATTCCAGGTCAAACATCTCGCGGATGCGCGCCGGGAGCGTGGCAGGAAGAGCTTCATACCACTCACGCATGTCCGTACACATGCGCCAGACATATGCTGTAGGATCGGGTAACGCATCCGACGGATCCGATTGGTAGAGAGCTTGATACCAGTGAGACTGGGCACGGCGCAGCTGGAACAGCAGTAACGCCGGGTTGGGTGCCGGCACCGACGAAGGAGATATTGGCGCCTGCGACGAGGCAGGTGATTGCGGTGGATGAAGTGCTTGCATATTCTGCAATGTCGCTTGCTGTGGATGAGTTTGAATAACGCCAATCATTGATGGGAATGCCACGTTGATGGCATCATCGGTAAACGAAAAAGCCCTGGCGTGGACCATACTGATTGCACTGACAAGGGTGACCCATGGTTAGCAGTGAGTTCCGAATGAAGGATTGACCTATGTGTGTCTGTATTGTATTGCATGGATAACTCACCGATCGAGTGCATATGCACAATAAAAGGTTCTTCTCCGTGCATCGAGAGCAGAAGCGTCCATGTTCTGTGATTGCGGCGGGTCTTGATGGAAGCCGAGATCAACGATCGCGCGGCATGTGAACCCTATCAGGTGCCAGCTATCAAAATGTGCCGGGTCGAGCATCGAGTAGAGTGTAAGGAGCAGCAGCGACTGGATCTGTGTGACATGACCGGGTGCCAGAGCGCGGTCGGCGTAAGACATGGCTCGGGAAGCAAACTCCACGCCGTTTGTGTAGTAAGTGTCCTGCCGGCTCCGACTCTGCGCTGACGATCCGATCGCGAGCACCATGTACAGCATCCAATAGTCGGAACTCCGGAGGTTAGATCTGGGCGGTGGCATATTCGGCTGGACTGGTTGTTGCTGGATGTACAGCTCCTCGAGCTGAGCCAGAAGCGATGTTTCCGGGAAGAGCGGGAAAAGGGAGTGGACATGGGTAAGATAGTACTGAATAATGCCGTGGGAGGCCTGTCGAGAGGGTAGCTTCGCAGATGCCATGATGGGTTCTGGGAGAGGGTCGTTTCCGGCGGCGGCGAGAACGAGGCGCGCAAAGGTCATGTTGTTCACCGACGGCTCAAAGTCGCGGGTTGTGGCATTCACAGAACTATAAGTGTTAAAGATCAAGTAACCTGACAAACGTAACAAGTCCAGTATTGTACTGTCCAGCTCAATCAACTTACAGGAAGCCGAAATCTGAGACCAGCGAATTCACGTCAGAGTTCTCTCGCTTCCGGGCAGCCTTGCGGTGTATCGCAGCTCTAATGACAGCAAGTGAGTCTTTTCGTTCCGCGTTGGAGGGCCCTGGGAAGCTCGGTCCACTGTCTGTGTGAAAGGCCACGGATGCCTTGCGAGATCGGGCATACGCCAGACGTCGTTCTAGTTTCTCGACACGCAACTCGAGAGCGGCAACGTAGCTGCAGGTAAATTAGCATGGCAAGCCGGAAATGAGAGAACGGCGATCAGCTGGGCGCATCACAAACCTCCGCTCCTTGCCACGGGCAAATTGGTCGTTCGCCGCCGAGCACTCGTTTTCGCGGCCAGCCTTCTCACAGGCTGTACACGCCGGAAGTTTTCCATCACACTAGTAAAGTCAGTTGAGGCGTCGGTGGACTTGTATGTTTGTTTAAGGTCGTAATACCTTGACTTTTGCTGCTCGGCCTGGGGACGAAAGTATGTTAGCAGTTGCCGGGAGCCTGGAGATTGGTGGCTGGGAAGCGCAGTCCGGAGGCATTGCCAGGGTTGTTGCGCTCCCAGTCAAGCATAAAGGTAAACTTACATCTCGAGCAGGCAGACACAGGTCTGCTGACTCGCAGAAGCGGGTTGTCGGAGAAGCTCGAACGCGGCATCGTGGACTGAATGCGGAAGGGCCGCTGGGACGCGGGCAGTCGATGTCGGCAGCCGGTGCTGCTCGGCCAGTGCAGCGAAGGCAAGCAAACTCCTCACAGAGTTTGGGCCGGTTATATGGAGGATATGAGAGAATATGGCGGACGGATGTTGTCGATAGCAGAGGTGTATGGAGGTTCGATCGAACTGCGCCGTCAACGCGGGTTGTCGAGAATCCGGTCACGGCAGACGTAATGTAAGGGAGGGGCTCGGTGGTAGAGTATATCAGTCGTGCTCGGTGTTCGTGTGAAGGTAATAACGTTTACGATGTTGCGATTGATCGGGATGTCGTAGAATGGTAGCTTTCGGGTTTGGGTAAGAAGTGTCCGTCCACTGAGAAGGGCACAGGATGACAATGCAGACGTAAAAGGCAGGAGTGAAGTCCTCATCGGTCGAGGTTTCCTCCTCAACGTCGCTTTCGTTGCCTTGCTGTGGGATGTCTGATGTTGTTTAACGCTCGTGTCTGGGAGTTTGGTCGAGTTTGGAAGCTGCGACTGGCCTTAACACACCATTGCGCAGGATAAGAGACAAAGGATGAAAGAAGCAGAACCGGCGCACGCATTTACGCAGGGCAACTGCGACCCCGTCGCCGTCCAAGGCGGGGCAACAGGTCTGGGGCGCTGTAGCACTGAACGGTAGGCAGGGCCCACTAATTTTACAATACCGTGCCAGTACGGAATCGTGCCCGGTTGAAAGTCCGGCGCCCTGCTAATTCCAGGTCTGAAGAAGTCGCCTCATGCTGGAGCAGTTCTTCGGGCCTACTTGGTCATCCTCGACTTTGGGTTTCCATAGCTTCTTGACTGTGGCCGACTTTGTCCACTCTACTCGTAAGTTATCGTTGCCACAGGTCGGTCTAGTGGTAGAGCTACAGCCCATAATGGCTATGCACACAGCATGATTGGTGGTCGTTCCTTCTATGTGATCCCCTCTTTTGCGCATCGTCGTTGTCCGGCTTTTGTCCAGTCCAGCGCTTACAGTAGCTCACCTTGCCCTGCCTTTGTTTGAACCCTTAAAATCGCTGTGTGACTGCGCCTTGTGGATTCTGCGGCCAGGGATACGCATCGTGCTTTCCCTATTTGACCGCCAAGGGCTTTCTCCTGCCGTCTTTCTGTCGAGCAGTCCCCCCACCTTCCTCGGCAGTAGATGTCTTTCGTATGATGGTTTGTTCAGTGCCCGCCGTGCTCTTGCTGTCGCGACTATCCCTGCCGTTGACGAATACGCGTTTATAGTTGTTCCAACCCAGTGGCGCCCTGGTTCTTTCTCCTCGTGCGCCTGGAATGCGCCAGCAGATCAACCACATGCGATTTCTAGGCTGCCCCTAGATGGTGCGCAATACCCCTCATTTGCTCTTTCTGTGGTTCTTCACCCGCTTTTTGCACTTCTGCTCCACCAGAGTCGCCCATTGCTCTTTCCCCGACATCCCTAGTGGGCAAATTAGCGGCTCCGTTTACCTCCTGATAGGGGCTGGAAAAGAAAAAACGGGAAGGCACAACAGTGCTGCCTCAGCACTCGTCGGTGGGAAAGTGCAACTGGCAGTGGCTTGATCGAGTACTCCGTACTGCCATCTCATTTGACAGCCCGACGATAGAAGGATTATTGAAACAAACAACACAAAGTGTCAAAGGCTCCCATGCACACTTTCAACCTCCAAAGACAGCACAGCGACGATTGAGGCATACCACAGCGACGCCCAGAGAGCAGCACAGTTCACTCTTGCACAACCTGCATTCAAATACGGGCCTCGACAGAGACAGATACAGACACCGACCAACTCGGACTTGCGACGATCTTAGCAGACCAGTCTGTTGCGAATTTGTGATAACATCGCGACGTGGTCGCGACACCATAAGAAGCCACATACTCTTCGACATCTTTGGCAAAGAAGACCCCGACAGCCATCTCTCGTCACCCAGAACAAGTCGCACTCTTCTTGCAGCTCACGCTCCTACCATCCACGTTCTCTTCAACTGAGACATCTGCACCGTTTGTCAACTGTTTGCTGTGTGCTCTGCCAGCATTCGATTGGAGGGGGAGGAGACTGCACAGCCGAAACAGTCAGCGGTGTGCCCTTGCCGTGCACCACCGGAACACACAGGGCAACAAGCAGCGACTTCTGCCTTGCGAGAATCCGGCAACGGCTGACAAGGGAAGAACATAGCCCACAACCGCAAGGCCCTTCCAACTACCGCAACTACCGCAAACGACGCAATCCACACTTATCGCCAACCGAAAACGCAGTCAGCCTTTTGCTACGATGAATGCGTCCGACATCTTTCGCCAGGGGTTCATCCCGGGCTCAGTCCGTCAACAGCCGCCGCCACCAAATGCATATTACCAGCAGCCTGCTAGGTCGCAGCCGCCGCCTCAAAGCCGTGACAGCGACCATGATGCTCCGAGCCGCGTTGCACACACACTCACGGCCTGTTGCCGTTGTCGACAGGTATGAGTCTACTGCCCGCCTTCTTTGGGTCAACGCACTGCTAACAATTCATCTACAGCGCAAGACACGCTGCGACCCGACTCTGCCCCGTTGTCTGCCCTGTGAACGTTCAGGCTCGCAATGCGAATACTACGACAGCACAAAGGGCCGCAAGATCAGCCGTTATTATGTTGTGAAGTTGCAGGAGAAGGTACGGCAGCTGGAGGCGGAGCTGGCTCAATTTACCGAGGAAGATCTGCCCGAAGACAACGAAGACATGATCCGGCCAGGCGGCTTTGTCCGGCTGAGTGACTCGGACGAGACACCCCGGTATCTCGGGCCCAGCAGTGGGATTGCCATGACGCGGCTTCTCATGGAGGAGGCCAAGCGCTACACCGAGTCACAGCGCATATCAGAGCTTATTCCTGAGCTGAATGCGCGCCGAATTGAGCGCCTGACGCGCATGCAAAGCATTGCCGGCCTTAACGGACGAGCCGGGTCCAGCTTCAGCTCTGCAAGCCTTCGCAGAAAGAGCTATCCTATGATCAGCGCACATGCTGCTCAGAATCTCCCATCCCGTCCCATTGTGGACAAGCTGGTGGAGGTCTTCAATACACGAGGTAAGAATGATTATTTAAAAGAGACTTGCGCTCCGATGGATACTAACTGTACGTAGCCCAAGTCTTTTCACCGACACTCCATGAGGTCGTTTTTGCGAAACATCTTAACGAGGTTTTCGACGGTAATACTGACCCCTACAAAAATTTTATCGTACGGATGGTTATGGCCATCAGCCTTCAGAAGCTAGACACGCAGTATGCTGGTCTCGCAGACAGCTACTACCTCGCCGCTATGGAGTATTTCGAGGATGTTGTCCGACCAAAGGATCTTAGAACTTTGCAGTGCCTGGGACTGATTGGACAATACTCCCTTCTCACGCCGACACGGACCAATGTGTACCATATTGTCGGCCTTGGTACAAGGATATGCCAACAGCTCACCATTGCGGACGAAAAGACCATCGCCAGTGGCTTCCAAGTCGATCCCCTGCAACTCGACATGCGCCGACGCCTGAGCTGGATAGTGGCCACGATGGAACTTGGGCTGGCACATTCCATGGGCCGCCCTAATGGCCTTTCGAAAGGAAACGACCTGATCGATGTTGGATTCTTTGCCGATGTCGACGACGAGTACATTACCGAGAACGGCATCCAGCCTGGCCCGCCATCGGAGAAAAAGCGCGTGGCAATTCACTTTTGCAAAATGCGCATATGCCAAGCTGAAATTCGCCGCGTGTTGTACGAAAAGAAACGGCCAGAACCTCGAAGTGAGGATCACCCTTGGTTCGTACAGATGGAGAAGAAAATCCAGAACTGGCTGGATACGGCACCTGAGAATCCGGCCTGGTGCAGGCCCTGGTATGTTGTTCCTCGTTCATTTCAAAGCATATGCAATTACCTATTCTAACTATTATCAGGTTCACTGGGAGGTATCACACTATGATTGTCTCGTTGTTCCGCCCGTCGCCGCAGGTTCCTAAACCATCTCCAGCTGCAGCTCTTCGCTGCTATGATTCGTCTGCTTATGTGACCAATCTCGGCAGTCAGCAAGTCAAGAAGGGAGCCATCGACATTACCTGGGTCTTCTTGTTGACGATCTACATGTCTTTGAATACTATCCTTTGGTCTGTGTCGTATCCAGAAGTCCGGAAGAAACACCCTCGCGAGGAGATCGAAGAGCTCATCAACACGTCGCTAGATATTGTTGATCAGTGCTCTGAGCGTTGGCCTGGCGCTTCTGCTGCGTCGCAGCTCTATTCAATTTTTGCCAAGGCTTGTCTTCAAAGCTACGACGCGCCTGAAGATCAACAATCACAACAGCAGCAACAGCAAGGACCGCCGGTGTTCAATACAACACAGTACGGAGGGCCAGAAACCTCGTACCATTCACCTTCGTCCGATGTTGATCCCAATTCTCCAATCCCGGCCGATGCTCCTCTTGCTCCGTCGTCGTCTGGAAACAATAAGGGCCAACGAAGCCAGCAGCAACAGCAGCAAACGCCGGTATTCAGCACTCCTCAGTTTGGATATGTCTTCAACTCGACTGAACCCGCACCGCAAGCTCCTTACACGTACGACGATGGCCCCAATGCTGGACAGCCGCAGTTCCGTTCTGGTTCCATTTTCTTGAACCCGGCATCTACAGAACCTATAGGTCGCCGGTTCTCGTACTTCCCACCCGAAGGACCGCCGCCGATAAGTAACAATGAAAGTTCGCAGCAGAATGACGATACACCACCCGCTACTACCGCGTCGTCACAGCCGAGCACGCATATTGGACTTTCCCCTTCAATGATTACGTCTCCAGAGGCGTACATCACACCGCCCAGTACGAACAATTTCAGCACCATGTCACCCTCGACTACGATAACTACGGCATCGTCTCCGACACCCACGCCAACGGTTCGGCATATTAGCCCCATGCCCGTTGGTCTGGGCCTCTCGCAGGGCGTATCGCTACCGGCGCCTATTAAGTTCGAATCAACGCCCACCGCAACACCCCAGGTACAACAGGCACAACCTAGCCAGCGGCGCACCCCACCCCAGCCAATTTCAGTCCCGCCAACGCAACCGATGCAGCCAGCTTACTCCACGCCTCAGCAAGCCCAGCAGCAGCAGCAGCAGCAGCAGCAGCGCTCTACTCAGCAACAGCCGCGCCAAGCTCCCGAGCAGCAACCATTGCCCGCTCCCATGGATCGGAACCAACAACAACCTGGGGTCGGAGCCGACTGGTTCTCTCCGCAAGCACCGTTCATCTCGCCCTATACTTTCAGCAGCATCACTGGAGGCGCTGGTGGATATTTGGCCGATCCCACGGCAGCCTTTTCTGGATACGGTCTTGGTGGCTTTGGAGGTGTCAACAACCCTCTTAGCCCGCTGACCGGGATCTTTGGTGGAAATCCTGGTGGTTTTGGTGCCGGTGGTCCTGGTGGCATGGCCACTGGTCTTGGAGGCATGCCTGGCGGTCAGCCTGGTTACGGTGGCAACCCGGGAATGGGAGGGGGTTCCGGTGGTCCTGGGCCGGATGGTGTCATGAATGATGCCTTTGGGTTTGGTGCCGGTGGCCCTCTCAACCCGCAGCGCCAGGGCAGCCTGTCGCAGGAGCAGCAAATGGAGCTTATGGATGTTCTTGAAACTGAGGGGATGGGGGATATTGACACTTTCTTGAATATGGGCATTGGACTTGGCGGTGTCAACAATGGCGGCGCCCCATCTGGAGTAAATTGGCAATAGACGACTGGCTGTGTGCAGTGGAAATTGTAGACGATACCCTTCAGTCTTTTCCCGTCCCATTATTTCTTTACTATTCTTTCTTCAATATTGCATTTTGTTTGCAACTCTTCTCATAGGCTTGGAATAGTATAGATAGACTCAGACGGAGTTTTTCTCGGGATTCATAGACTCAGTCAATACCAGCTTTTGAACAAACAACTTTGACAACTTTTCTGTTGAATTTTTAATTTTTTGGGGGACTTTTTCAATTTGATTGTTCCAGCCTGATAAATTTTAACAATGAAAAATGAATTATATTTAAATAAATTCAATATTTTTGTTCCATTTTATTTTATGTTAAAAACATTTATCTTTATAGGCATTCCACCAAAACATTTATTAAATGATAACGAATAAATCAATAGTAAACAAAAATGTATCGTACACACAATCCAGTTGTTATTCTATATACTCGATAAACTGTCTGCCGGTGGACAGACGAACATGAAACAAGAACAAGTCAAGACAATGAACGCGATTGGTAAGAGTTTAGATCTTGAAGATTTATTTTTAAGCTGAACAAAAAAGTAGAAGGCTGGCTAATGCTGAAATACAAGGTATGTTGGACGGGATAGGAGATGAAAGCGAAGAGGAACTGCCAAAAGGAGATAGTTGCTGAGAGAAGCAGGGTGAATCAAAAGATATGACCAAGAGATAGCAAAACATAGAAGACAAGAAGGTAGCAAAGGGCGAAAAATTGCAAAATGAGAACCAAGTGGCCCGAGCCAGAAAATTTTGACAAAGGGAAACAAATAAAACAAAAACCAAGATGAGGCCGTGGGTAGTAAGTTGTATAAGTTGTATATGAACTTGGATGAACGAGTGTAGAGAAGATCAAAGATGAAAGACGAAGTAAGAGACAGAAAGTGATCGCCACTTTAGCCAGTGACACGTCGAACCCACAGCGTCGTGGGCTCGTACTCGGCGTTCTTATCGAGTCTCTTGTATGCACGATGCAACTTGAGACCGATCTCGTACTCCTCGCGCTGAATTTCGGCAAGGTCGGCACGCAGGCCCTCGACCTTGCGCTTCTCCATCTCGCGTTTGTACAGGACATCAGGCGTTGCCAGGAGATTGTCGGTGGGCATGAGCTCGGTCATCTGCTTGATGCTGCGGCCAATGTTGATGCGGCGCTGTGCCAGGCTGGACAGTTGGGCATTGAACATGGTGACGCGGTCTTTGGCCGTCATCTCGGGCGGTGCCAGAGGCAAGTTCTTGTGGATGGAGCCTGCCATGGACGCACGATCCGAGTTGTCGGGGCCCTTGGACGCGCCCATGAGGTGCTTGTTCCGGAGCTGGTTGTAGATGGACTCATCCGGCATGGCATTGTCCTCGCCACTGCTGCTGTTGTCGGCGGCGTCCGCCGACTCGCGCAGTGGTGAGTAGTTTCCGGTCATCCATGGCGTCTTGAGGCTGATGACAATTGGCTCGTTCCCGTTCTTAATGGAGTTCGGGCTGGTGTGTCCCATGCGTGGCGGGCGTCGCCGATTCATGACATTGTCGTCATCTCCAAGGCTGGGGAGAGGTTTTGTGACAATGGGCGCTGGCTTCTGCCGTGGTGGTGAGGTCTGCACAGGGCTGCTGTCGACCTGGATTGTTGGGCGCCGTTTTATAGATTGGTAGGGCGGGCTGGACCGCAAGGGGTTGGGGATTGAAGGCATTTCGGGAGCGTCACTAGCATCGAACTCGGCCGGCGACTCGTGCAGCGTGGAATTGTTGGTGGTGGCGCTGAAGCGCGACGGAGGCTGCGTCCACTCGTGTTCTTGGGGAGGAGGACGAGGCGAGACGGGAGAGACGGCAAAATTGGGATGTGGGCGGTTGTTGTAGTTGAAAGGGTCACTCTCATCATAGCTGGCAAGAGTCTGGTGAGAAGGTGTTGGCTTCCGTTTAATTTTGGACGATTGGGGACGCTGATCCTGCTGCAGTGCGGACACAGACTGTTGTTGATGGGATGATGGAGAGTCTTTGTAAGTGGGGTCTGCAGACAGAGGGGGGCTCGGGTAACTCTGGGTGCCAGGCGGCGACGCAGGGGACTGCAATGGCGTCTTGGTGGTCTGTGGTGTGGGTGTCAGTGCTGCATATTCATACAGAGTAATAGTGGTGAAGGGACGCTACGACGCTGAGAGTGACCGCTCGGATTGGCGTTTCATCCCTGAGTGGAGGAAAATTGACAGGGGGGTTACTCACTATGCTTGAATTGTTCTGACGAGGAGGAGATGAAATGATGCCCGGATTTGCAGTAGTGGTGTCGTCTGTGAGTTTGGGCAGAGACCCGACGCGCTTGCTGCTCTTGCGCGGGATGTTCAGCGGTGCCACTTCCGTCGTGTCGCGAACGGGCGCGACAAGGGTAGTGCGGCCGCTCGCGCCATGCCATGCAGGTCTATTGGACGTGAAAGCTCCAGCCGCGGGATCTGTCGATGACGACAAATCTTTTGGCTGGGAAGCAACAGGCGCTGCTACTGGCACTGGTAGAGAGGATGCAATCGGAGCAGCGCCAGAAGGCGATGCAAGAGGAGTGGCTACTGCCGGAGAACGCGGCGAAGGCACTTCCTTTGCCGGGGGCGGCGGAGGCGCGGCATTTGACGACGAAGAAGACGGAGCCGAGCCAGTTGTTCCAGAGGCCACTTGCACGGTGCGACGAAGCCGGCTTGCAAAGCTGGCAATGCCACTTGCGGCAGATGCGGCCTTGCTCTCCTTGGCGACCGGATCTGTTGGGCTTGTCGGATCGTTGCCTGTGCCCAAACCACGCGCATACTCGATAGGTTTCACTTGGCTTGGCCGGCCCTTCTGCGAGCTGGTGAGCTCGCCAGTCTGCGGATCCCAGCGAACTTCACCACCCTTGTAGCCACGTTTTGACGAAGCAATCGAGTTGGTGCGTTCTTGGGACTGGTTCACCTGGGCCTGATGCAGTTGCTGCAGGCGCTCTCTTGATTTTGTTTCACGCAGTGTCTTTGCGGCTGCTTCTGCATTCTGTCGCCGCTCCCGCCGCATCATGGGAATATTGCTTCGCGACGCAGACGGCGGCCGGGCATCGTGGGCCGGTTCCGCTTGTTGTGTAGCCTGCGTCGCGGCCATATCGAAGAGAGGCTCGTCACGCTCGACAGGACTGATATCGGGGGCCTTCGGAGGAGGGTGATGGTGCCTGTGACTACGGTTAGAAGGGCTCGCTTAGACGAGTCTACGATGAAATATCCAACTTACGCTAGCTCGGCCGCAGAAAGTTCGGGAGAGCTTTCTGGGGATACACCGTCGGCGTTTCTCAAGTCCTTGGGCTGCGAGTAGTATTGGTATTGCGTCCGCGGATCTTGGTACTCGTAGGTAGGCTGCTGAGGCTGCTGAGGTTGTTGCTGCTGCTGGTATTGCTGTTGCACTCCTGCAGACTGGCTGTAGTTGTGGTGTTGGTATTGCTGCGGCTCTTGTTGCTGTTGCTGGTATTGGGGCTGCTGCTGATACTGCTGCTGATACTGTTGAGGAGGCTGCTGGACTTGAAAGTTTGTATTAATCGGACTTGGCTGGGAGTAGATCGAAGAAGCTGGACGAGTTGCGCCTCCTCGTTTCGGGTTTCCTGCCGGCGGCAGTTGTGAATGTCGAGACGGAGCTGTGTTTCTGATCGCGAGGGGAGGCAAGGTCAGTTGAAGGTTTCGAGGTTGAAGAAAAAGAAAAGACCAGAGAACAGGTTCGAGGTTCGAGGCAAGGGGTATCGCGATGACGGAGGGAAAAGGCGATTCGGGAGTTGGAAGGATACAGAGAGGGAGAGTCGTACGGGGCGGAGAGAAGAACAGAAAATGGGTCAGACAAGACAAATAAGTCAAGCCACGGCCAGGATCAACAAGACTGAAGATAGCTAGCTTGACTCGCGTACCAAGACGGAGCTATATTGGCTGTCCGTTCCAGTAGCACAGGAAAAGAAACCCACGATGATGACGAGGAAACACGAGAAACGACAGCTATAGGCAAAGATGGGCAATCGAACGCTGAGGAATGTTCCTGTTCACCAACGGCCCTGGGTCCGGCCAGCGCCAAAATAGGGAGGAGATGAGCAGGAACAGGGAGATTAATTGCACCAGGGGAGGTTTGTGGTGGAGAATGCGACGAGGTTGTGGGGTGCTGCAGGGCTACCTTTGCTGGATAATGCTGGATCATGGATAAGGGGGTAAGGCCAGAAGGGTGAGGATGAAAGAGTGGGTGATGGCTTGAGGCGCAGACCCCGCTGTTGGAGTCTTTTTGGGTGGGCATAAATGATGGAACATAAAACAAATAGAAAAAAGGCATAGGGAAGAAGGCATATGGGAGGGCAATAAGATGCGAAATAAGCACTTACAGATGCTGTTGGAGATGTTGCTGCTGTTGTTGCAGGTACTCTCTCTGAAACTGCTGATATTGCTGGTATTGCAATTGCTCTTGCTGCTGCTGCTGCTGTTGCTCGACAAACTCGCGTGGGGGAAAGGCCGGCGCTGGGCCGCCTTGGATGGAATAGCTGTAACCTGACATTGTTGACGTCGTTTGCAGTTTGACGCAACGCGATTTGACGGGCGATGGGATGGCGATGGAATGTGCGCTAGAGCGGTGGTTCAACGGCCGCAATCAGAACTGGAAATGCGGAGTCGTGAATAAGACAGTCGGTCTGGTCTGTCTCGGTCTCTGTGTGTTCTTTTGGTGTTCTCTTGGTATTCCTGGGCCTGGGGATTCGGTGGTTGAGCTCGGTGCTTCTGCGTCCGCTGCCAAAAGTGTCGATTTGCACTGAACTTGCCAGCAGGGAAGAAGGGATGAAAAGTCGAGATCGTCGGTATATATTCCTCCACGTCTGTCCTTTGCCAAGGTCGTCCGTCTCCTGGCTCCCTCTTCTGACTTTTCTGATTTCGAATGTAAAAACTGCCTTGCTTGGACTGAGACTTGTTCTTTATGAGCCTATTCTGAGCACAGTCCTGGTGACTTGCTTTCTGTTCTCTGCGTCGCTCAAGTTGTCGCCGATGCCGCAAGTGTCCAGGGGAGATGCCTGCTCGCCCCCAAGGCCTCTAACATGCAAAGCCACCACCGGGAACGGCGATGCACGCGAAGTCGTGATGTTCTAGAAGCGTGACTTTGGTTCCGCTGCGAGGACCGTGATGATCGCACAGCCGTGTGTGTGTGCGTATCTGCGTGTATCTGTGTGTATTTGCGTGTTCGTGCGCGCGAAAGAGTGCGGGGACCCTGACTGATGTTCTGCCTGCCTTTCTTGCGGCACTTTAGCCAGCGATCCCGAATACCACACGGCACGTCACGACACCACCCGCCTGTCGCAATCCTGGACTATCGGGATGTCGAAGCGTGAAGCGTTTGGCGGCTGGTGATTTGCGGTACGCTTTCGTGCAGGAAGTGAGAGGTGCGTTGAGTGTGGGAGGGCTCGTGTCAGATCACCAGCAAGGAAGGCAAGTCGGAGAAAAGAAAGATAAAAAAATAAAAGCAGAGGAATATTGGCAGGGCGTGATTATCAGTCCGTCGAACGACAGTATAAATGACTTTGAAAGCAGCAGCTGCTCTTGGCGGGCTCTTGTTTTTTTCCGGCTTCTTGAAAATGGTGTGGTTTGTGTGTTTCTGGGACGAAGGCGGTAAAAGTGCTGTAATTTAAGGTCGAGGTGAGTGACGTCGTTTCGTTGGTCGGGTGTTTCAAGCGGCTGTATGCTGGAGAAATGAGCGCAAGCTAAACACCATGCATCACTCGGTGATGGGTGGGTGGTTCGTCTCTCATGTCCTCGCTTCGTCGTCTTTGTTGATGATGTATTTCGGATGAAGAAATGTTGCCCTCCCCCAGATAGTCCAATTGACGTCGTTGCTTTCCCTCGCTGTGTTCTGAAGGGGGATAAAAGGATATAAAAGCAGGAAAAATCACGGCTGCCTCCTGCGTTTGGCTAGGATCCTGGCCTTTGTCTATGAATGCGACAGTCGCGAATGCGCCTAATTGAGTGGCGTGTGCAGGTAGCGTCGAGCTTGGCCTTTTTGGTCGTCTTGGTCGGCCTGTTTGTCTTGGTCTGCTGTCGTTCTTGCAGCTTTTGGCAGTCAATTCCCCGCAACTCAGCCACTGTCTTGTGCCTGTCCCTTTCTGTTTGAGCTGAAAGCAGTGGTTCTTAGTTCCGTTTGGGCCCTTCTTGTTCTTTGTTGTTGTTCGTTTTAACGTCGAGAATGTTGTTTTCGAGACGGTGGCTGTTAGTAAACCGGGCGGCGCAAACAGGCCAGGACGAACGGACACGGCTGGCGCCGCAAGTTTGCGCTAGGTTGGCTGGTTGGTTGGCTGTCAGGGTTCGTGGCCAGTCGGTTTGAGGCCAGGACAAATCGCAATGAATGTTGGTGATGCTTGAGCTTATCAGGAACTGGTGGGCAGGTTCAGAGTTTTCTTTTTGTGCCCTCAATATGGACATTATTTCTTTGTACGGCAGGTGCGAATGGAGCACAGTTGCTTCCTTCCTCCTTCATGGCCACGAGGCTGGCTATCGCTCCTTTCCATCCCTCATCCAAATTGTGCCCCACGTAAATGACATAATCCTGCCCTCAATCCTCCTTTTTGACTTTTTGACCTGGCGTTTGCGAAACTGTGCTTCAATGTGCTTGCCCAAAGGTTTAATACAAACTGCCCGCGCTGTCCCTTCACTCATCTTCGACTTTTACGTGAGACCACGCCGTCGTCAATAAAGCTCGGGCCCATGTCCATGCTCAACGCCCATCTTGTGCTCTATTGGGAACCTGCCCCTTTTTGAGCCGAAGCTCTAACCAAAAGCCCGGAGTCGATTTTCCTCGAAATCGTCCATCTTTTGACATTATTCGCGCTCAGACGCGACAGACCCAAAAGCAAAAGGAGTCCATCACAAAGCATTGTCACCATTGGTTGGACACGACGGTTGGACATGACAAGACGAGGGGAATGAAGGCCACAAGCACAAGGCCAGAGCAGGGCCCGCCAAGCCAGTCTCTTGGTGCGTTTCACACGGACTGGGATTCGCCTATTTGTGCACATTTCAGTGGACCCGCTCGCCAGGACTGTGGACCAAGCGTGTTTCAAGGCCCTGCCAAAAGTGAGGCCCCAAAAAGGCATCAAAATGATGCAGCCCTGCGAAATCCCCCCCAAGAAATTGAAGTGTGAGAGGAACAAAGTGCAGAAAAGGGGCAAGAAGTGATGAAATGGTGGGAGCATCGTAGCATTCTACCCCCCCTTTTCTCATCATTTCTCTTCCATTTCATCCCGTCTTTTGACTTTCGTGGGTCAGTGCAGTGCACGGTTTTATTTCGAATCTTTATGCCTTGACTTTTCTTGAGATAAGCTTTCTTGTGATCCAGCAAGCACAGTGCCAGCGACGCGGGGTCACGTGAACATATTTAAGGGTCCAAGAAGACAGGTCAATTGGTGGCGCTGTCAATACTGTTGTGCCTCGCCGAATCAAATTAGAGGCTTTTATTTACAATGTCTTTGGCTTCTCTGTGCCAAATAGAGGCTGTGTCTTGTTCCTGACAGATCTTTGTATGGAAGTGCGATCTTGAATCTTGCAGTGTGTATTTCGTACCTTGCATGCGCCTCAGGATGGGAAAGGCAGTGACGAGGCCCACAACTGCCAGCTGCTGTCAGCTGCCCCACCACCGCCCCGCCTCGGCCGCCTAGGCAAGGCTTTTGTTCCAGAGTTTCCCGTACCAAAATAAGCCGGCGACGTATTCGACGGCAGGCAACCCGGCGCACTTTTACGTTATTCCCTTTTTGATATTGGCATCTTTTCCCTATCAGCGCGGACAATATCGGCTAGATTTTTATTGCGACAAGGATATGCTGCATCGGCAAGACAATGAAAGGGCGCGATGACGCTCTTTCTGCGGGAACGGGGCCCGGCAGAAGCAGTAATGCTACCAGCGGAAATCCTGGCGGCGACAAGGCTGTAGGTGGCAGTGGAGGCAACGACGGCATCTACGGAGGCATAGTGTACCCCGGTATACTCCCAGCAGTCCCCACCGACGGCGTCCCGGTAATTCCAGACAAGGACCGGCGCACAAATGCAGCAACAGCAGCCTCAGCGGCCGGTGTCCGTGCTTTGTCGGCTCAGGCCCTGCAGTTCTACTTCCGTGCGCCAGTCAAGGCATTCTTTCGCACACGGGTAGACTACCTAGCGTATGCACGGGGTCCGGACGGCGGATTTGGAGCCAACGCAGCTGGTTCCTCATCACGTCTTCGGACGTGGTTGAGTGGCACAACACCCGGCGTGTTGACGCTTGCAATCAAGAGACACGGCTGGTCCGTTGTGCCAGACCAAGTTATGCCACCGCTAATGGCGAACGTTGGCGTGGCGGCCGTTTTATACACAAGCTATCTGCAAATCCTGGCCCGACTGCATCCAGAAAGCGGACAAGCACGACGACGGGTGTATCCTCCACCATCGCCCACAGAAACGTTCGTGGCCGGCTTCCTCGCTGGCAGCATACAAAGCCTGGTGGCTGCACCGCTAGACGCTATCCAAGCACGATATGACCACCGAGAAGTAGCCGCCGGCACCATTGGAAATGGAAATGGCAAACCGCAAAGCATGTGGGCGTTTAGTGCGGCGAAGCTTCGCGAGATTGGATTGCGAGGCATCTTTGCCGGCTGGGGCCTGTCATTTGTCAAGGACAGCTTCGGCAACGGCGTGTTCTTTTCGGTGTTTGAGTACGTCAAGGCGCAGAGTTACTATAGCTTTGTGGCGTACTACTACGGCGCCCTTGACGGATCGAAGATCCTCGAGCAACAAATCCGCGAACAAACGGCAGAAAAACGGAAGCAAAAACGGCAGCAGTGGGTGCAAGGGCAGGTCAACAATGCCGAAGCTTGCATAGAGGAGGCAAAGCACTCTATCCACGGCAATAAAGACCATCCATCGCATCAACACTCGGCAATACCGCTGATACCCAAGGCTTGGGCAGAAGCTCGGGCAAAGGAAAAGGCGGAAAAGGAAGCAGATATGCCCGTTGTTATCAGGCCACACTATGCCCTTGAACCAACTTTCCTATTGTTGGCAGGTGTCAGTGCGTCGTTTGCACAGCAAGTCTTGTTGCACCCACTTACACACTTCCAAGTTGTCCATTGGGATATGCTCGAAGATCTAGACGCTGCAGTCAAGGCCGACCGAGAAGCTGCAGCTGCACGTGCAGCAGCATCAAAACTGGCCAAAGGGAATGGTACAACCGCCGGCGAAGGTACTGGAAATGGCATATCAAGGAGCGACGGCTTACGGAGTCGTATAAACCAGATATTCAGTCTGCCACGGTTTCATTTCATGCGGACATACTACCACGCCTATCTACAATCCCTTGGAAAGTGTACGGATATGGCTGCCGCGGAGGGTCGTTCATTGACGTCTTGGCTCTACCGTGGCTTCTGGTGGAACGCCATCAGACAAGTTCCGAGCACAAGTGCAGGGCTGATCATATTCGAACTGCTGCGGCGAAAGTATGGCATGGAAGGCGAGGAAGTCCGAATTAACCAAGACGGCTACGACATCCTGCTGCGGTAGGACGGTGCATATGTTTTCCTCCTATTTTCTTTGTATATTCTCTTCTCTCTTACCGGGTTATGTCGGGACCATTTCTTCAATTTTAGGACAGTATAGCATTAGACGGCGTTGATTTTATTATTATTCTCCCTTCTCGATATATTTCATAGGGCAGCTCCCCAAGCGATCTTTCCTCAATACCAAGATTACATACAACCAATACATACATATGAAATGAAATAAATTACACGTAAAACCAACCCTCATATTACCCTTCCCGAGATTGCTGCACCTCCGTATGGTTGCTGTCTAGTCTTCACCTGGAAAATCACCGTCTTCGTCACTTGGTAATCCAGTTGGCTGTGCCGGCTGTTCTGGGCCTGCTGGCGTGGGAGGTGACAGGTTGACAGGTGGCTGGGAGACTGTGTTTGTCAACGCAGGCGGCTGAGGGAAGACTGTCGGGCTCGGGTTGCGGTGAATGGATGATGTCAACGGCGAGTCAGACACCGTCGGAGTACAGCCACCGGCTCCAGGTGTTCCAGCCACAGTCTCTGTCACATTGACGGTCTGGGTGAATTCGACAGTGCTTGTTGATATTTCAATCCGGGTCAAGTTGACAGTCGTAGTTGTCTTTAACGTTGTGAATACAGTCTCGGTTGTGGTTGCCGGGCCAGTTGCAGCCTCCGTGGTTGTAGCTGTCTCAAAAACGGTCGAAGTCAACGTGTCCGTGGTTGTGTCGGTTGCTATAGCGGTGGCAGTAGAAGTTGCAGTCGCGGTTTCCGTGGCTGTGATCGTAGCCGTGGTATCAACGACATTTGTGCTTTCGACAGTAATGAAGGAGGTCGAGTTGAACGTAAGAGTTTGACGTTCAGTGACTACTGTCGTCATCGCACATACGGCACCGGTCCCAGTAGCTGACAATGTAGCCGTGGCCTGCGCTGATGAGTTTGTCCACAGTGGTGTGTTGTAGACGGTCGTTGTGATAGGTGCAGCCGTCGTATTTGCCCAGGCCGTAGCATTGGCAGCTTGCGGTACCTGGACGGTCTCAAATATGACGCTCGTCACATTCACGGTGACAGTCGAGAAGAACGTGTACGTCTCGCTGTACCGTTCAGTCACAGGAGCAGCCGTGGCTGTGGCAGTTGTCGTGAATCCGACATATTGTGTAGATGTCTCCACGTCTGTTTGAGTGACCGTGCTAGTCTTCGTTTCTACCTTTGTCGCAACTTTTGTTGTGGTCACGACCGCGGTTGACGTCACGTTGGTGTTGACTGAGCTTGTCAGCGTGAGCCATGTCGTCTCAGTGTCGGTCGTCTCGTATGTCTTTGTATAGTTGACTGTGACTCGTGCAAACGGCGCGTCGGAAACAAGAGGAGATGTGAGGGAGGCAGTTGGCGAAGCATTGGTGGATGACCGGTGGATTGTTGTAGATGTGATCGATTCGCCCACCTGATCTCGATCGACAAGATGGGCTACTTGATGGCCGTTTGGAACAGCAGCAGCGAGCTTCACCAAGGCAATTGCACAAACAGCGATGCTGCTAGAGATACCGGTGAGTATCACCATGATGATTAGCCTTGATGAGCAATAGTGAATATTGAAAAAAATTCAGGACGAATAGCTCCAAACCCACCAAATAAAAGAGCATCACAAACTGTATCCATATTGTTTGCTACCCCTGCATGGGATGTTGGGATTTATATCAGCTTGAACTCACCACGAGGTGTCATTCCCGAGAACAGGATCTCTGCCAAGACGGTATATATATCATATGGAGTTCTTCCGTGCCTGTCGAAAAAAATTAGATTGTCAGAGAGGGGAACTGCGAAGCAGGAACGTGTGCCAAGGCAATGGGTAGAGGTACCTGATTGCAATAAAACCTGCAAGGGGCACAATTAAAGATCCAGATGCCATAGAGTGCAATATTGATTTTTTCATCCCATGTTCCGTATGATATCCCATGTTCGACTATAGGGGAATTAATAACTCACAATTCGTTTTATCCCGAAGATAAACGAAGCCAAGGATACGATGTCCGAAACCATAATAGTCGTCTGGAAGAATATGAAGATAAAGAGGATAGTTGGGCCTACCCGTGAAAGCATGGTTCTATTGATATTAGATCACGGACAACATATATATTGTCTGTCAAGGACGGGAGATAAATCAATATGGGAAGAATGGGAAGGCCACTTACACTCGGTAGTATTGGGACAATGAGGCGGCAGGAGACCATATATCCCGGTGTTCCTTGCATCAGGCTAAGTTGTCCATGCTGACCGTAAAATGTCCCGACACGGCTGTGTGCTATCGTCAGGCAGTGGGAACATCGAATATTTGTGATAGGAGAATATATCACTGAGAAAACGTGATTGATTCCTGTTTTACTTCTCGGTGTAATAAATCGTGATTTTATCCATGCGGCCTCTTTGGGCGCCGCCCATGATGCTCGTACCGTCTTCTACGGCTCTCAATTCCTCACCCCCCGGTATCCGGCTCGTCGCCAGCATCGCCATATTGCTGCAGGGGCAGGGGATGGACAGGTTATTTATCGACGTTCTTGACGACATGAAAGTTGGTAGAGTTTGTCGTTGTAAAGTAATATTGGCTTATCGGTGAATGGGTCCGCATTGCTGGTCCCAACGCCACATCAACAGCAATTGCTACCGTTGTTTCTAAAAGATGATTTGATTAGTTTATGTGCAGCCTTGTCCGTAAGAAACCCACGCATAAGCATGTGGAAACAGCCTTGGCTGTTCCTGGGTGATGAATGCTGCGTATAACCTATACCATTTTGTCATGTTTCCTCGGCATCTGATGGCTCTCAGTACCTAAAGCTGCACAAGGATCGGCTGTTACCCGTCGGTACACAGTAGTCTGAGACTGTCGTCGTCTTCGTCTTCGGTGGTATTGTCGTTGTTATTGTATCTCCATTCGTGGCAACCCCTGTCGTGAACTGCTGTTCTCCGCATTTGCGGATTTACAGACTGGGTTAGAAAGCCGGGCTCGAAAACGAGTACGACAACCTGGGCGAACGCTTGATGCTTCCAGTTCTTTTCTCCCGTTTCTTGGTCCGCACTGGTCTCGGGTTTCTCCACGTTTTGGGTCGCTAGGTCGGCCGTAGCTTGGCTCTTGGTTCGAACTTGATTTGGATGGTGTGTTGGAGAAAAGTGTGTGTTAGCTGTCACTCTGGAGCTCGGTTGCACTAACGAATACGGGTACGATTACGCCGTAACAGACAGCCGGTGGGGTGCCACAAACTTGCCTCCAAGAACCCTTGCCGCGAGAACACGATACCACAGAAAAACAATAAAATGGAGATGTCGATAGATCATGTGGAGAAGAGGGGTAAATGTGTTTTATTTGTGCACACCATCGCACCTTCCTCAGGCTGACGAGTGGGCCAAATGTGGAAGGCACGACGAACCAGGTGCGTTCAGAGGCAAGCTGCCAACTTGGGATGTGATACTGCTTGCGGAGTCCAGAATGTAGAATTTTGTCGAGACGCAGAGGACTATAAAATACATCGTTGATCCTGCTTCTGGCAATGGTTAGAACCGCCTCGGGAACACCCGTACATCTAACAGACACACTTAGCTGACCTTCTTGTCATCCCTACTGCCGTCTCCCGCTTTTGCAATCCACTCCTTTACCTATCCCATCAGCAATCCATAATCTTTCGACAATCCTCACAATGGCATCCACAAAAATGTCCGTCGTCGTCACCGGCGCTGCCAACGGTCTCGGCAAGGCGGTTGCCACCGAGTTCCTGAAGCGCGGCTGGCAGGTGGCCCTTGTCGACATTGCTGCCGACAAGTTGGCTGCTGCTGTCGAGGAGCTCAAGGGTCTTGGCCATCCCGGTGAGGCACTAGCTGTCGAGGCCGACATCACCAGCGAGGAATCCGCCAAGGCCATCTTCGACAAGAGCGTGGCCGTGTTCGGCCAGGTCGATGCTCTTGTCAACTGCGCGGGTATTATGGACAAGTTCCACGCCGTCGGCGAGCAGGACGTCGGTCTGTGGAACAAGGTGATCGATGTCAACCTCAATGGCGCATTCCTGCTGTCTCGGGCTGCTGTCCAGGAGTTCTTGCGGACCGAGGGCCGCGTCGTCCGCAACGGTGATGCATCGGGCGAGGTCAAGACGGGCGGTGCCATCATCAACATTGCCTCGATCGCTGCCTTCCGTGGCGGTGCCGCCGGCGTCGCTTACACAACAAGCAAATTTGCCGTCCTGGGTCTGACCACAAGCACGGCTGCCGCATACGCTCGCCAAGGCATCCGGTGCAACGCCATCTGCCCAGGCGGCATGGCCACGAACATTGCCGAGGAGTTCGACTACAGTAGCCTGGGCCAGCTGTTCAGCTCGGTGATGAAGATCAACGAAGTGTCTGCAGGCCTGTCGGACGTTGGCCGTCTTGGTCGCCTGGTGGCCTTCCTGTGCGGCGAGGATGGCCAGGACATCAACGGCGCTGTGATCAAGGTTGACCGCGGCTGGACCGCTGTCTAAGGTGATCGATAGCCAGTCTACTTGCGGTCTCTACAGTTATCCCCTCCTCTATATTCTCAACACCTCGTCCATATTTTTATTGTTGCTTGCATCGCTTCGAGGAAGCTACGCAGTCGGTGCATTGATTGACACAGTTCTCTTATATCTACATTCGGAGGTTTCGAGCATCGGAAAGGGTTGCTTGGTACGGACAGAAGTATTGGATGGCAGAGGAAGACGTTTCGGTGGATGGGCGATGGGAACTCTGAAGCGAATCCGTAGGATCCTAAACAAGAAGATCAAATTTAATGAATCCAATCATCAAGCGGTGCACAACAACCAATCAATGGACAAGGTGAATCGTCAACGGACTCGTTTGTAAATTGTAAATAGGTCGTTTGATGTTTGCCCACCCAGAAAAAAAAAAGACGTGCCATAGAAAATGGGCACACAACGCGGCGCAGAAATTATTCCAGCCCGCACGTAGAGTAGCTTCTTCTTTTCCCTAGCAACCAGATGAATAAATACAAAAAGGCAGAGTCTAGCAGGAAATAGACTACCAAAGCTACAGGGGCTAAAAAGATACAATGTACAAGTACAGACGATGGCCTTGGTAACGCCGCGAGCCACACACCCAGACTGATATTTGCTGCCGGTAAACATGCCCCAAAGATAAGCGTGGATTGAATCCATGGAGAGTCTCTCGTGTACAGCGTCAAAACGCACGAATGTGTAACAAGGTTGAAATGAATAACGAAAAAAATCTATTTCGCGTCCCACATCATGTAGAATACTGTACCCTCCGTGGAAGCTTCCTGCACTCTGCCGAAAAGCTAGGGAATACTCGCAGTGACAGAATCTGCTCGTCCGCCTATCGTACCTTCCTCATACGAATAGCACAAAATATAACGCGCACGCTTACAGCCCCATGAGGGAGAAAAACGCCATTTGGCCCATAATGCTATGGGCCAACCTAGACACGCAAATACATATAAATAATGGAAATGAAAGCTTTGGCAACTATTACATAGTGACTCTGTCATCGTAAGAGTATAGAGTCTATGCTGCCTGTGCCTACATACGTCCAAGGGTGATGTAAAACCACACCGCATTCCGTGACGCGACGTAGGAAAAGAAAGTAGGCGCTGCTCCAGAAAAGGCGAGGGTAATCCGCCATTTTTTCTTCACCTTCAACGTTTTTCGTGCCAGTAGCCTAGCATATCAACTCGATCAAGGGCCTGACCCTGAGTCCACTCCAAAACGAAAAGAGACAGAACACCACAGTGACCAGCAGTCATCTTCTTTCTTCGCGAGGAAGGTGCAACCCACACTCCTTCTCCATGAAGTAAATATTTACAGCATTGCGTGGTCATAGGACCCTTTTCACGGGTTCACACGGGTTCACACTCTCATGTCTGCCTGGGCTCGCTTTTGCCATCGTGCAGAACTGTTTATGTTAAAGACTCCACTGTACAAGAGCGCATTTTTGCCCATGAGTTCTGCCTAATACGCTCTTGCCTCTGTTCCGAAAACATCCACTCGTGTTTATTTTCAGATTCAAACCGATGTTGGTTATGATAATGCTGTGAATCTGGCAGTCCGTTCATTTTCTCGAGTCTTTTGTCCGCCTTTCACGGTATTTTATTCTTGTCGAGTCAACCTCGCATCGACTTGCTCTACAACCCCCTTGCCTCCTTACCTCGCCGCATTTTATTAAATCTACTTCATCGTCGTGCAAAGTGTTTTTTACGAAGAATTTCCTCATTTCTTCGCTACATCTTTGATATTTTGTCTTCAAACATCACGACTACTTCTTCTGTTTCCCCTCAATCCGTCGGGCCTTTGACGTTGATGAGATCGGTCCCCGTCCTTTTCTATCTTTTGCTCCGTTCACACACACAGCAAAGGCATCTCAACGTTGCCTTGTCTTGTCCACAAGAAAATCATTGAGCTTTGTTTATGTTTCTACTTTCACCTGTTCTCGATACCCTCACTCGGTCGGGTGTTTGTCGTTGAAGACTTCGCTCTGTCGTCTTTTCTTTTATTGCTTTTAAACGCACAGCGAGAACTTTCTCAACGCAACTTCATCTTATTCACAAGCAACATCATTGAGCTCTCTTTCCCGCCAGCTTGATCCAAGTTGCCAGTGCTTATCCTATCGACAATCCCTCGTTCACTACAATACCTGCATCGTTTCGTTTGGCTTCCACAAGCTTCATTTACCACATCGTTTCGGGTAAGACAAGTCCTTTCACACACCAGTCTACTTGTTTGTTTTCTGACGTCTAGCAGCATCCGTTTGAGAAACTGCGAGAATGCTTGATTTATTTTCGCACGAGATCGGTGATGAGGATGATGAAATGGCCATGGCTCGCCGGAGTCGCGTATTTGAAGAAACTTCGGACCATGATCAAATCATCACTCCTTCTTCGCCAATTGATATTCCCGGGCCCTCTCGTCGCCGCCTCCCTCAGAACGGCCCCAGCGGGATATCCCTCCTCATCCAAGGAGAAGAACGTCGGGCAAGCCAGGCTCCCAACCACGGCTCTAATCCTGTTCATCCAACCCCGCAGGCCGTAAGCTACCAGCCTCAACCCACAGCCGATGAGCTCGCCGACTGCGAGCATGCCTACGCTGGCCATAACTACACAGGCAAAACGCCTTCCGAGATCGCGCAGGAAGTCAAAAGCTGGAATTGCGATTTGCCCATTCCGGCCCAGAAAGACATTGTCCCCGAACACAATGGGCCGCCAGTGACCGTCGGAGCCGAATGGGAATGCCTTATCGATCCGCAGTCAAGCCCATATGGATCCATAAATGAGATTCCGGCGACTGACAAGCCCGCACCCATAGTTGGATATCGTGACGCCCTGAACAACTCCCCACAGGTCCATCATGTGGTTATGGCGCTCAGCAAGGCAGGCTTCAAAGCGGCAACGGCAGCAGAGATCAGCTGCGCGCTCTCCGATTTGACCTACTGTAACAAGAGATTCCCTGATGTGGATTTGCGTCAATCTCGCAATGCACGCTTCAACCAGTACGTCGTTGTGAGTGTGGACGCCAGTGTTTGTGACGACCGGTGGAATCATGAGCACCAGAGGTGGAAAGCCATCGAGATTTCTTCGCAGGTCGTGACCATTGACCGCCTGGATGAGATTCGCGCGGCCTTTTCTGTGATCCTCGAGACCTTCCGCGTCAAAGTCAATGGCAGTTACGGGCTGCATGTGGTAAGTTCTTTCCCCTTTTACTCCTGTCTTCATGCCGCCTGTACGCGAATTTATTCTAACAGATCAAAAGCACGTCGGAAACGGCCTTCGTGGCTTTAGCAATGTGTGGCTGCGTTCTGTCGCTGCGCTTGTCTGGGCTTCCTCACCCCTTTTTGACTCTTTTCACCCGTCGTCCCGCGGCCCCTGCAATGCCCATGCCCGCGGCCTACGTTATTTCTCCACGCTAGCCACAGATCACCTCACTTTGTCCGTTGAAGGCGGCAACCAAGACCCCGCTAACGACTACTTCTCCAGCCAGCCGGATCATGATCTGAGACCAGCCCTTAACTATCACGTCCCAGGACCGAGACCTGGCCGCCCCTCCGTTGCTTACGGGCCTGTACCCCCCCTTGCCGATTCCCACCCCCATTCCGCGGCTGCAGAGGCGAATGGTGCTTGGAAGATCACCGGGGAACTGAACCGCGAGGGCTTCTGCCCAGAGTGTGCCTCAGACATCCATATGCCCTGGCGGGGTGTGGTCCGGCTGCTTGACTCTCCAAAGTCGCGTGAGACCCTTCGTCTCCTTCGTAACGCAACGGCCTTGGGTGGCAGACTCAGCTATAACTTCGACAATCTCCGCAGTCAAGGCAGTGAACTCACGAGTCAGCCGCGAACAATTGAGTTTCGCCAGCACGCAGGCACCACCGACGTCGACGAGATCTGCCATTGGGCTTCTGTTTGCGCAGCCATTGTCTCTGCGTCACGCCCTGTTCTGGCCAAGGACCGGCCAGAAATGGCCGGAATCGCTCATGCTAACAACCCAAAGGTTGTGGACGTCGCATTGAAGTCCATTCGTGGCTGCCTCAACCAGACTCAATATGACGTTTACGATGTTCTACTGGACATTGGAGCCAAGGACCAGTATGCTTATTATCTCCGCGACCACTTGCACTTTGCCGACCAGCCAACCGCTCAGGAACGTCTAGAGGCTATCCCGAATGACGAGACCCTTCGCCATGAGCACAACGTGGCCCGTCCCAACGCCCCGTGGCAGCAAAATCTCGAGGAGCTTGGGCACACCATCCAGGGTGTGGCCCGTGGCACATCCGAGACCATCCGGGAGACAGTTGGAGAGGTAGTGCAGGGAATTTCGAATTTCGCAGCTCGACTGAACCTTGGCCAAGGTAGTCTGTAGTCCAGCACCAGTTGACACGTCGCCGTCCAAATCGGTCTTCTCGCACCATCGGTTTTTATTTCGGTCGTTTTCTTTGCTTTGTTGCTCGTCTCATCTGCATTCACATCTCATCTTTTTTTTGCCATTTTCACCCCATCGTCACATCGTCATCTATCGCCGGCTGACTGGCTGCCATCTTCTTGAAGTTCCTTGCATTTACGGTCAACTTTTTTCGTTCCGTTTGATTTCCTTTCTACTCGTCGGCAGTTTACAACTCTTTCTGACATGTTGTCTTCATTTCGACTCCTCGCAAATTTTCCTTATGTTGCTATTTTCACGTTGCTCCTCCGCTATCTTGTCATTTTGAAGTTCCCAATTTCTTGCTATATTGTCTTTTTCACGTTGCTCCTCTACGATGTTCATCTTGTCATATTTTCCCGTTTCGTTTCCTTGTTTACATGATCCCCGTTGAGATGGGATGCTGAGGATGGCGGTGAGGCGGCGAAGTATATATATATTGTTGAGCAAGGTGGTCGGTGTCACGTCCGCTCAAGAGACTGATCATGATGAGTGGTTATTCTCGTTGACGATCTTTCAATCGATGATCCGAACGTAGCGGTTGAAGGCCAGTGCAGAAGGGTCATAATTTGTATTTCGGAAAAACATAACAGCCAACAAAAAAGAAGAAAAAAGCATCATTATCAAATCATGAATGTACTATAATTTGATGTGTTCATCACACCCAATATACCACATTCAGAAACAACAGTCTAATCTGTGAATATCGTGATCTCTCCACTCAAGCCGATGCATGAATGAAAACAAGCAAAGCCGCAAGCGTGGGATTGTCTGGGCTGCAATCCTTCAGGGCTGAGTCCAGACCGTTCTACGCGTCTATTGATATCGATACTGCTGCCTTGAAAATGTGGCTGCCAAGGTACGTCGTGCATTTGAAGGATTGCTTCCAGTCGTGTTTGTTTTCTTTTTCTACTTGCATTTTGCCCGAAATCGTTTTCCTTCAAAAAGTACCGACGGTCCAGAGCTGTTGAACGGCTTCAGCTCTTTGTTCTCCATTTCTTTGGCGCAGCCCGCCCTACGCATATCTCCACCAATGTCACGTGTCTATTCCTCCGAGTCTTACGCCGCCAAGAGCGCATTTTGTCCGAGCGATCAACTAAAACCCGGGCTGCCAGTGAGCGCATTGACATATTAGGGGCATAAGTCGCGACACGCTTTTCCCATGCAGCCTCACAGAAAGTCTCGGCAATTCAACAAAAAATCCTGGCCGATAGATTGTGAGCACATCGTGCAGCTGGCCACCTAAACACTCAACCACGAGATCAGCCGCGTCGCTTTGCAGCTCACTCTGCCGTCCGATCATTGTATGCATGACATCAGTTGCCATCTGCCACATCCTCGCGCCTGTCATTATCTCCATCGAAACCGACGTTACAAATCGCATCTGCGACCACGCCCACCCATGCCTCGTCTGGGGTACAGCAAGTCGCGGACCGGCTGTCTGAAATGCCGGCAGCGGCGCGTAAAGGTACGCTACACCTGTCCTGTCATTCAATGGCCTGTGACTGTGTTCCGAAACTCATGTCCCATATAGTGCGACGAGAAGCGGCCATGCAGTGCTTGCCAACGTCATGGCATCCCGTGTAGCCTTGTCACAAACGGCACATCGCCAACGGAAGATGGCTCGTCACGATCGCAGCCGCTTGCCATGTTTCCTGGGGCGGCGAGGAGTATCATGTCTGCCCCAGCAAGCAGCAGTGTAAGTTCACCTTGTGTCGTTTCGTCTCTACCTCGCAATATCTACTGACATCATCTGCTGCTTCGTAGCCAAGCCGGCCACGATCTATCAAACGGTCTGGATCGTCTTCGTCAAGGCCAACTGCATCACCAATCGCGGCAGCGGCGGCTATAATGACGTCAGGATCCGAGACGGCAATTTCCGGCTCAGACGCGGCCCGGTCAGTGTCTGATGCCGGCACCGGGCAGTCGCCATTATCGGCGGTTGACACCAACATGGCGGGGCCGTCATCATCAAAATCCAGCCCCAGTATACCGCCAGACGGTGTGACGCCTCCAGACAAGCATCATCTCTGGGCAACGGACATGGAACTGATGCATCACTATTCGACTGTGGCTTTCAAGACGATGCCGCGAGCCGAGGATGTCGGCCAGACTTGGCTGATAGAGGCCGTTCAAGCATCCTTTGACGACGACTATATACTACACCTCATCCTGGCGTTTTCTGCTTTCCATCTTGCCGATCTCCGGCCACAACGACGACCATACTATCTGTATATCGCCGTGCACCACCAGGACCTGGGCATCAGTCGAATGCGCGCCGGCCTCTCGCGACTCAACGCCGAGAACTGCCATTCGCTGTTCATGGCAGGATCTTTGTTAGCCGTCACTACGTTCTCATCTCTCGCCGTCCATGCCAGCGACAAAGCGTATGAGAGGCCATTGCTGGACGACATTGTCGAGGTGTTTATTCTCATCAAGGGCATGGGCATCGTGCTCAATGTCTGGGAGAAGGAGATCCAGTGCGGTCCATTCCGAGAGCTTTTCCGTCTTACAAAGCCATCGACACCACCTCCCATATTCTGGCAAGACATGCGTGCACAGCTCGACTACCTGAGGAAACCCCTGTCTGGTCTTATACTGGACCAACCCGCCGTCCTCGACGTTGTCGACAGAGAGGTCCGCGAGCTCTATGATCTCACGACATCTTGTGTCCTTAAGTCAGCCGATCCTGAGCTGCGGCTCGTCATGGTCTGGCCCATCAATATCTCCGACCAATATCTGCAGTTGCTCAAGGAAAAAGTACCAGCCGCATTAGTCGTGCTTGGCTACTATTGCGTCGTTGTTGACAGGTCGGCTGTGCGCAACTGGTTCACCCGCAGCTGGGCCCGTGAGGCTCTCTACGCAATCAATTCGATTCTGCCGCCCTACTATACGGACCTCTTACGCTGGCCGTTCGACCAGGTATCTGTCGCCACACCAGTTCTTCCGATGCCCGTCATCCCAGTTCCAGCACCCGCCATTCACCCGCCAAGGCCATAGTGGCTGAAAGGGACAAAGCACAAGGCAGCCACTTAAAAGCGAGAGGGCAAAAGAAACGGACGGACTGACGGAGATTCCCGAGATCGGGCTGTGGCCTCCTTTTTTTCCCAGTGCTTCTCGACTTCTCGAACGTTTCTGGGTGGATGGGTGGGTAGTGGGGAATGAGATACCCTGCTAAAAATGCATGGCAGCGGCTTTATTTAGATGGCACTTCTTTTTTTTTTTGCTTCTTTTTTTTCTGCCAATCCACATCAGAGACCATTAAATTAAGCTTTCTTCCTTCTTTCACACCACGACATTCAAGACACATGGGAGTTCGATGGGTACCGTCGTACTTTCCAGGGTGGTGTCGTGCCCCAGAGCTACCTGATTTGTGGGCTGCAGGGCCGCTGCAGCTAGCCCGCTTCAGCGGATTTCATCTGCGAGAGCGAGAGCGAGAGCGAAGCCGCCACGAGGGGTCAACCAACAACTAATTCACGGAGCAGCCAAACCACAACACGCGACCTGGTAACGGGGGATAGCTGTCGTTCGTCTCCAATCTCCATTGGCACGGCTTGTCTACGAACCCGACAGCCCGTTTTGCGGGAAAGGAAATAAACAGAAAAGGGGGATGATCTATGCTGTTTTTAAAGTGCTTGTATCTGCTTGAAATCTATTTCTATTTTTGTTTCGTTGGCTAAAGCTTTCTCGTTTTAATTCTATTTCTTATTTTGCTTCCTATCTTTTTGACTCCGTCACTCTGTTTCGCTTCTGCCTAGCATAAACTGCATTGCTTGCGAGTAATATGGTTCGTCGACAAACATGAGTGCAGGTCAGCAAGCGGACGAACAATCCGCCATTGTCGTCACCGCGTCGAACAACGAAACGACAAACGCCTCGATAAACGCCGTTGTTGAGCCGAAGTCAGCCTCGCCGCATGAACAAGACGTTGACAACAACGGCGATGGCAGAGAGGATGTGAACTCCAAAGAGGATGAGAAGGCCGACGGCAAGGAAGACGAAAAAGAAGACGACGCGGCTGCTGACAGCGACGTGAAGAACGATGTCACTGGCGATGACGACGATCCTTATGCCGTGTCGTGGGGAGATCGACCGGAGGACAACCCAATGAACTGGACCATGGGCAAGAAGTGGCGCCTCATCGGCACTCTATCTGTCCTAAGCTTGTTAACGTGAGTTGGCCGAAGGCCCTCATACTATCCTCTGGACATCTGCTAACCCGCCTCTGTTCAGGCCTCTCGCCTCGTCCATGATGGCTCCGGCCGTGCCCGACATTCTTCAGCAGTTCGACGTCCACAACAACCAGTACGGCACTTTTTGTGTGTCTGTGTTTGTCCTCGGCTTTGCTTTTGGACCTCTGATCATTGCACCACTCAGTGAGCTCTACGGCCGGACCATCGTCTACCATGTGTGCAACTCGCTCTTTGTCGTCTTCACCGTTGGCTGTGCCCTCTCCAACTCCATCGGCATGCTCGTCGCCTTCCGGTTCTTGGCTGGTTTTGCAGGTGTCTCCGTCATTACCATTGGCGGTGGCAGCATTGCCGATATGGTTCCTCCCGAGCAACGAGGTCGGTCCATGGCAGCCTGGTCCATCGGTCCGCTGATTGGCCCCGTCATTGGTCCAGTCTGTGCTGGTTTTCTCGTCGAAGCCAAGGGTTGGCGCTGGGTGTTTTGGGTCATTGCTATTGCGGTAAGTCAAAGTTGGAGTGTAAGACATTTTCCAAGGCGAGCAAAGTGACTAACATAATCTTGCACCAGGCCGGCGCAGTTACTCTTGTGTCGTTCTTTGTCTTCCGCGAAACGTACGCTCCCGTCCTGCTCGAACGCAAGGCCGCAAAATTGCGCAAAGAAACTGGCGACAGCAACTACTACTCCAAGCTCCGCATCAATGGCACTCGCAGCCAAGTCATCACCGGCTCTATGCTTCAGCCTATCCGCCTTCTTTTGACCGAACCCATCGTTACCTGTCTCTGCGTCTACATTGCCATCATCTACGGCGTTCTCTACATTCTCTTCACTACGTTCACCTTTGTCTTTGAGGAAACTTACGGCTTCAGTGCTCGCGGAGCTGGTTTGTCATTCATTGCCGGCGGTATCGGCAACTTGCTGGGCCTCGTCTTTGCCTCGGCCATCTCCGACCGTATTGTCCAGCGCCGCAAAGCATCTGGTTCACCTCCTGTTCCCGAAGACCGCCTCAGCCTGATTCTCACTGGCCCCTCTGCCCTCATGCTTCCAGCTGGCCTTATCCTCTATGGCTGGACCGCCGAAAAGCACGTCCACTGGATCGTCCCCATGATTGGCACTTCTATCATGGGCTTTGGTATGATGGGTGTCTTCATGTCCGCCCAGATCTACCTTGTCGACGCTTTCACTCGCCACGCCGCCTCAGTCACTGCAGCCAATGCCGTTCTTCGCAGTATCCTAGGAGCTGTTCTTCCGCTGTGTGGCCTCAACCTGTACAACAAGCTCGGTGTAGGGTGGGGAAACACTTTACTCGCCGGCATTGAGCTTCTTCTTGCCCCAGTTCCGTGGATATTGGCCGTCCGTGGTGCCCAGATCCGGAACTGGAAGTCTAATAAAACCAAGCAAGAAGTGGTGGCATAGTTATATAGGTTATTATCCAGCATCATTTGCATTATCAGCATAAAAGCGCCCGGTTCCTTCCTTTACCTTACTTTTGTTTTCATTCAGTCATTCTTTTTCTTTTCTTTAGTTAATCTTTAATCATATATCCCTCTCTCATTGTACTACACATACAGCCCTTCCCCCAATCATTTTCACAGAATTTGGCTAAATGAATGACATAAAAACAGTTAGTTTGTCTTTGAAAAAATGTATTGTATTTTGAAAAGAAAGCAAGTGGAAAAAAAATTGATTGAAATCTACGGAGGACAGAAAGTAACTACTGAAGCTACGAACTACTACATCGACAACCTACATTTCCACTGCTGCAGTAATTGTCTTTCTAGACCGGGTTGTTAACGGTCACGGAACGGCGACGGTCTGGGCGGATGCTTGGGTGGGGCCGATGTCGACGGCGTAGGCTTGCATTGGTCGGACATGATCGGTTATTGTTGGACTGTTGACTTTGTGAAAATGGCTTCTGAAGGGCGCGGCGTTTGAGACCCAAAATTTTTTAAAAAATTAAGGAAACTATTCTGTAACACACAGAAAGACAATTTGTATTTATACTTTTTCTGTGTCCTTTTGTCGCTACACACATTTATTAGCCGGTAAACTCAGCTCTGCCACAGTTGTCACTTTCATAACCAGAGTGCCTTTATCATTGCCTCAGTTGTAGGCATGCATCGGAAGCTACTTGCATCATTTCTAAGGTCATGTGCGCTGTGTGGAGCGCCTCCCTCATAGTTAACGCAAGTTGCCATTTTGATCTAATGCAGTGGACTTACTGTTTTGTGTCGTCACTCTTAGTATGGGAAGCTGGAGCTGGCTGATTTCAACTTGCATCATGTCTTCAATATATCGAGGAAGCGTGTATCACCCAGGGTAGAACCGAATACCACAAAGTAAGACAGCTGCAAGGTTGCTGGTAGCTGTGTTCATTAAGCTGCATTCGTAGAACGGCAGTTTTAATTAGCTGAGACATTACGACGAGGCCTTGTTGCTTAACAAACTCGTTCATCCCAAGGTAAGTATCGTGATGTGGCACACGTATACATCTTGTCACCACAGTACGAGCCTCACTTCCTTCCCATTATTATCATGACTTGTCAATGAAGCATAACTGGTCATCGTGAAAAATTATGTGTCCCAGAAAAGTATAAATTGAGCGTCATTCTCCCCCAAAATCCATAACTCGAATGTGTTTCCTCAACCACAACAATCACTCAGCTACCAAACAGCATTCAACAACCACACAAAAACCTAAACAACCACTCTCGCAACACCAGCAATACACACCGCGTCCAAAATCTACAGGTAAGAGCTGCTTCCTACCCTTCAAGAAGGACACAATGCCGGAAGACATCTGGAAGAAGGAAAAGCTTCCTCAGCTTTATCCCCGATATTTCGTCCCCCAGTACAGCGTTGACCCCTATCCCGTTCCGGGGCCACTCCCCTACCCCGAAGTTACCCACCTTCCCGGACCACCAGCGTCCTATTTTAGTGATTTGGCTAACCTTTCTAGCAACCGCGACAAAAAAACTTGAACGCCACAAAACACATCGTGTGCACCGTACTTTTTACAAGTCGAACACAGAACCAACGCAGCGATGAATTGCATTGCTTCATTCTGCTCTATCTTCTATTACTGCTGCTGCCCGGAGAAATAGATAGCAGCTCAGCTATCATTTTCTTTGGAAAGTGAGTAAAGAAGGATGGAGTGGTAGCACTGAGGAAAGAATGGGGTAGCTTGGGATGCGCCGTTGAGTTTACGCGGGATTATGGAACACTTTGCATGAGCAATGATTTTGTCGCTTTTTGTTTAACTTTGAAAACATGAAAGCCCAGAAAAAAACGCAGAAAAACACAAAAAAAAAAAAAGGGAAAAGGAAAAACTCAGAACAGAAAAAGCGAAAAAAGAAAACGACAAAAAACAACAAAAAAAAAAAGAACTACAAAACAGCACAAGTGTTGATTTTCTTAGATAGCGCAGTAGGTAGAAAAAAAAAAAAAAAAAAAAAAAAAAAAACAAGCGGTCCCTTTGCAAATCCAGTGATACCCAGTGCTCAATGATGATAAAATTTCCTGTGCCCAATAACCATTTCCAGATTCCTCCATCTATTTATAGGCCCACCATATCCATTCGGCTCACACTGACCGAGTCGGACGCAGGCCGCGAAGCTCATGTGACATGACGCCGCTCTCAAGACCTCCATGAACCCAATGATTCTCTGTGTTCACAGCGGAAGACGCTGCCATGTTCTGCTCTTTGAGGATTAGGTCATCTTGGGAGAGGGCAGACCGTGGGATGACGCCAGTGCTTAGGAAGCCAGCAATGACGCAGATCACGGCCACGGCCAGCTGCATAAAGAACAAAAGGATGAGGCGTGTTGCAAAGCTGCCCATGACGGGATCTAAACTTGGCACGCGCAAGAACGCATAAGTGGTGTTGTATGCCAGACGGACCAGCTGGAAGGGCATGGCGGCCACTGCACCGAACAGGAGGACCTGTGCATTGCGGAAGTTGGGGTGGTTCGGCACGGTGACTAGGCGCTGCCACGTCGGCCAGAGCCAGCAGCAAATGGTGAACATGACAAAGAGCATGAGGCAGTTGCCAATCTGGTTGAGGTTGTTGTTGATAACGCCAGACTCGGTCGTGGCACTTGGAGCTCCGCCATAAGTAGCAACGGCAATACCGCCCGTGTTGGCAAGGTGTGTCACGCCGAGGATGATTTTCTCCGTCCGGCTCCGCGGTGGCAATGGGAGGAGCATATTTCTGGCCATGTGTTAGTCAATGGACAAGATAGTAGGGGGAAAGATTTGGCATACGCTTCGTAGACAAGGCCGATGATGGTGAGAGACAGACACGCCAGCCCGCCGGCGTTGGTCATGATGACGACCTCATTGTATGTCTCTGGCTCATGTCGATTGACGATTTGATAGATATCGGCAGCAAATCTAAGTGCAAAATATGACAGGAAGATGGGCCAGCACACCATTCCCGTCTTGCCGTGCTTCCAAGTAATCCATATTGTAGGAACAAAAAGAATTGAGTAGATGACGAGGTCTGCAATCGTGAGGTTGATGACCTGCGTCGATGGTGGAAGGAGCGTATATGTGGACATGATGTATGGAACAGTAAAACAGGCTGGGGTATAAAAACGAAGAAGTGAATGTGTTGATGGGAGTGGGCTGGTCGATGCTATCAATGTGATCTGGGGAAAGAGGACGACGTCACTTTATTTATTCCTATTCATGGCCATCTCAAAGGGATCACGGACTCCGTACTATCGCCAAAGTAGTTTTAGCTAGGCAGACATTTTTTTAGCCCATTATTGATTTTGCCAACCCAAAATAAGACAAAACTGGAGAGCATACGAAAGAAGGTAGAAAAAGCGCCGAATCTGGCCGCCTTAGCTTCAAGGCGTTGGGTAGATCTCTGCCCTTTCGTGATAAGATAAAACAAACACAGCCTGCCAGAACCTTTATGGCATTTTCCATTGTGTTTTTGGTGCTCGTCAGCGGATGTTTCCGTCTGGGTTTTGACTCAGAAGCTCAAAATTTCACGATAGGGCATGTTTTAAGTTTTGACGTCGAGAGCGACGGCGAGACCGAGACCGAGAGCGACTTTGACTGTTGAGTGGATGCCCACTAAAATGCACTAAAAGTAGCTGCCGCTTAGCGGATTTAGTGGTTTTGGTTCGTTTTGGTGCCTTGTTGTGGAGAAACAGGGCTGCGGTTCCTGAGCGAACACGGCAAAGGATTTTAGGCGGGTCCCCACCACCGTACACCACCACTACGATCCGGCACTTGCCCTGAAAATGCACCAATTGGCGCCGTGACGAGAAACAAATCGTAGATCTGCATCGATCGCCAACCGTTGGACCAAAAGAGACGGAGGAGCCAAAAAAGGGGGTGCCCTGTTCTTGAAACGACAGCGACATGACAATAGCATAGCAGACTGTCGTATCAGGCAGCAAAATAGATAAAAGAGGAAATAAACGAGATGGCCAATGACGATGGCGAAGAAAGAACAATGTCGCCAAGTAAGACAGATGCATCGGTTGCGCGGAGTAAATCATGACCCGGTTTTGTTATTTCTGTTATTCTGCATCTTTGGGTACTGTGGATTCCTTCCAGAAGATCGACGGGAGGGGAAGCATCAAATCAACGTCGTTCTATTTGTCCTGTTCTTTTCAGAGAGATCTTCACCCGCCCAGCCGGCTCGGACTCCAACGACATCCCGAGAGTCTTTTACACTGCATACGCGTGCAATATAAACAACGAGTACGAATACGGCCGTGCATGAGGGGTGTTTTGGGGCCTGTTCGTCAGAGACAGTGAGGATCTTAAATAAAGAGGATAAAGTGCTCGTTGTTCTTTTCATCCGCAGAGAACAATCGTCCATTGTTTTCCAAACTCACCTTGTAACTTAGTCTGACGTCTGAATCAACACTACAGTTTTGGTTCATTGTCATATTTTTGTCCATTTTCATATTCCCGCTTTCTGGTTGGCTCGCCCTATTTGTTTCCTTCTGACAATCGAGATCGTTCTCACCTTGAGCCTGTTCCTCATTTCTCACAATTTTGCTCATCTCGCCTTCCCTTTTCACCTTGAAACAGAGACTCACCTTACGGCCATTTAGGCATTTAAGTGTCGACAAACTCCCTCTCGCGTCTTGGCAATTGACCACAATTTCCAACACAACAGTTACTTTCAGCATGGCCGCCTACACTTCATTGAGCCAGTATGACTGGGCCAGCCGGGCAACACCGCTGGTCACAATCCTCCTCGGTGTTTTCGCTACAGCATGGCTTCTCCCAAGATGCACCAAATACGTTCGCCTCGCAGCCATTCCTGTCATTGGCTCAGAGATTGGCAGCGAGGAGAAGCGACGACAGGCGTACCTGATGGGTGCACGCAAACTCTACAATGACGGCTACAAGAAGGTGGGTGTCTCATCAACATCCTAAAATTCATGACTGATACTAACTACTCGACGCAATAGTTCAAGGATGGCATTTTCCAGATCACCACATCGCGCAGTAAGTTGATTCTCCCCAGCTTACTGACACTACTTGACGACTGACAATGATGTTGTAGATGCCACGATTGTCGTGTTGTCGCCAAAGTTCCTCACCGAACTGAGCAAGTTGCCCAACGAAGTGCTTAGCATGGAAGAAGCAATTAATGAGGTGAGCTCTGATAATGGGCTTTGGCCGCATTCTTTCATCACTAGTTATTCTAACTCCCACAGTCCATGGAAGTCAAATACACCAAAATTAAGACACACGTTCCGATTGTGCCACATACCATCACCGGGAAGCTGACACCCGCTCTCTGTACGTCCAATGTGAAACATGCTTTTAGGGACAGGCCGTGCTAACACACATGCAACAGCCCGTCTCAGCACCAGGATTGCACAGGAAACGGCCGAAGTCATTGCACTGGAGCTGCCGCTCGCCGAGGACTGGCACGAGGTCAACATCCACCAGAAGCTGCTCCGCATGGTGGCCATGATCTCCGGATTCGTGTTTATCGGCCCCGAGCTCAGCCGCACGGAAAAGTACCTGGACGCGGCGATCAACTACACACTGGACGTCATGAAGGCTCAGCGTGCAGTCCAGCAAGTGCGTCCGTGGCTGCGTCCGTTTGTCTCCGATCGTCTGCCCGAGGTCAAGAATCTGGATCGCCGTATTGCGGAAGCCGATGCGTTTATGAGACCCGTCATTGGCTCGCGCCGGGAAAAGACGGCCAGCGCCAAGGACGGCGAGAAGCCGGACGACATGCTGCAGTGGTTGATTGATGCACTGCCCAAGTACCAGGATGCCAACAGCCAGAACCTGACGCGGGTCCAGCTCGGCCTGAGCTTTGCCGCCATCCACACCACCACTCTGGCCGCCACGAACGCGTGAGTAATTGATGATGGGGATGGCACAGAAATGCATCTGTTGACTCTCGTTTAGATTCTTCAACCTCGCCGCTATGCAAGAGTACATCGAGCCGCTCCGTGAAGAGGCTGCCAGGGCACTCGCTGAGAACGATGGTGTTTTGACTGCCCGCGCCCTCCAGTCCATGAAGAAGATGGACAGCTTCCTCAAGGAGACCATGCGTCTTAATCCTGCATCCATGGGTAGGTATTTCTCGCCATCTCAAAAAATGTTCATTACTAACAACAGTTCAGCCTCCTTCCAGCGCAAGGTCCTGAAACCCATCATCCTTTCCAACGGCCAGCGCATCCCTGCCGGCGTCACGATCGAGATCCCCGCCGTCGCCATCAACTCGGACCCCGAGATCTTCCCCGACCCGCTCAAGTTTGACGGCCTGCGCTTTTCCCGTATGCGCGAAGAGGGGTCCAAGGAGGCGGCGGCCCAGCAGCAGTTTGTCAGCGTCAACGCCAACAACCTAGCCTTTGGCTACGGCCGCCATGCCTGCCCCGGCCGCTTCTTTGCTGCCAACGAGATCAAGATGGTCTTGACCAACGTGCTCCTGAACTATGACATTATGCTGGCTGGCGGCGCCACTGAGCGCTACCCCAACATTGAGTTTGCCAATATGGTAGGCGGTCACTCTTGCCCTTCTTTTGTCGTATTCCACTGCTAACACAATCAGTCCATTCCGGATGGGTCAAAGACGCTTCTCTTCAGAGCAAGAAAGTGATTCAGTCAGGATCAGTGTAGATGATGCAGGGATCAGTCTCGTTTAGACTGTGTGTATGTAGCTGGAGTCCTCGTTTGTGGTCGCCCAGATTGTCAGAGAGGCGGCTCCGTATCACCAAATGGGCGCTGTCTGTATATTTGCAACATTTTCCGCTATTTCAATCCAAGTTGTAGAGCCATAGTCGCAATGTCAAAGACTTTTCAAGTGCTGTCGCATTTCGCAGCCGTGATACAGCCGTTGGAGGTACTAGTGTGCCAGTGTATTTGTATTCGTTGAGTGGAGAGTGATGTCGCATTTGAACGCGTGAGATGCAATGAAAAGGTGGCAGGATTGCGATGGGAGCATGCGCATCATCCTGGAAAGCGCAACCTGCGAGTGGAGCTCCCAGTGGAAACTATGCGCGATTTCCATATCGCATCCAATCGGCGGTCGCATTGTGGTGCCTCAAGGTCGCGATGTTTGGGTGGCGACACGCAAAAAGGGAATATCGCGTGTTCGAGAGAGGCTCGCAAAAAAGCTTCATTTTTCAAAAAGGACAAAAAGCTCACCAGGCCTCCCGCCCCGTTCGCGAACGGGTGGGAGAACCTGGCTACGAAAAACCCTCGAAGGGTTTTTACAGGTATACCTCTACGTGCCCACTGCCCTAGACTTTTTCTTTTCTTTCTTTTTATTTTTTTTTCACATCTTTTTTTTTCTTTGTTCTCTTTTTTTTCATTCGTTTTTTTCTTCTTCTTGGACTTGAATCCTAGTCTTTCGGGTCTTAACATTTGTCTTTTACCAGCTGGCCAGGCCGTCTTCTTCTTTTGGTGGGTGAAAGGCACTGGGCTTAACGAGTTTATGACACTTGTTACGCTGTATTTCCCACGAAAGCCACGTGGAAGGGCATGGTCAGTGCATCAGCAGTGAATAGAGCGGTCGGGTACGAGCTGCGAAGTGAATGAGAAGATGCACAGTGGCACACGGTGCAATGAGGCGGAAGCTAGGCGTTATGAAAGATCAGACGAAGATGATAGATTTTCCGGTTGGGGCCTCAGAGCTCAGGCGCAGAAATGCACAGAAGGCCAAAGGACCGTAAGGGTGGCGTAAAATGGAAATGGTGCAAGTTGGAGCCCACGAAGCTGAGAAATACGGATGGCGATGCAGTTCACGATGAGCATCACGATGTAAACAAACCCCAGATCTATTGCAGCGGAATATCCACTTTAGTGCCTGCCGGCCCGCTGCAGGGATGTTGCGCTTAGTGAGACACGGTTATCCACAGGCTCCTAAAAATAGCACAAAACTATCGTTGAGTGTGCGCCTGTGTTCTGTCACCCGTTGCGCACCGATAAATACCATTTCTACTCTCTCATTCTGGTCCTAATCCGAGCATATGAAGCTGTGTTGCCTACGTTTCTATTGTACCTCCAGTGAGCGGCATACTTTTTCCGACTTCTAAATGAGAACAGCAAATCAATCCAAGATGGCAATTGCGGCCTCAATCGGTGGAAAATATGTGTCCTATCGCCATTTGATGTCAGAATCAGGACATGTCGTTGAAGCATCCAATAAGGATTTGCCTGCGATGCATTGGGACCTGGTTAGTGGAGTCCTGCCTAGTGGGGGATATTACAACGGTAGTGGCGCTGTGGCGGAGAATTTAGTGGCCCAAGACGTAGCGCGACAGGGGACACGTCGCTAAAAATCCACCCCCACGAACCGCCAAAATTAGCGGCTCTTTTCTTGCATCGCGGTTTTGCACCACAATTGGTGGGATTGTGAACAGATTCCTGGTGACATTTATTCACCGAACCCAGATGCCAAGCACCGCCATATGCCGCGCAAACATGTTTCTCGGGAATTGTGTGTTCAATAAAATGCATTATTGTCATACAAAGTCATTCTAAACTCCCCAAAAAGGCTGAAAAGTCCGACCATCAAGGACTGGCCCGCATGAGAATTGTATCAACCCATTCCTCTGGTTTGTCAACATCCTCGCCAGCCAATGAGGTCAAGTTGAGTGAGAACTTTTCCACGGCCTCAAAGTTGTGCCGCTCATAAAACGATCGAGATGCAGCAACCGACATCAGGAATATGTCCTTGAGTCCTTGTTCCCTGGCCACGCGGAAGGCCTCGTCCATCAACAGCTTTCCACAGCCCTTGCCCTGCCATTCCGGTCTTGTCGCGAGTAGAGAAATGTCTGCAAAAGTGTCAGTAGATGATCAACTGAAGACAGTGGCCATGCCAACTTACACAGATGCGGTTTGTTCTGAATGTTGCGCTTCTTCATGGCGTCGGCTTTAGTGTAGTACTCTATTGCCGCAGCATGATTGATGTCGTCCGGCGCATGTGCCTCGTCGGGCGTGTAGACATAGGGCCTGGTCCAGCTCTCGTCGTTGCGGCCCTCTGGCCAGATGTACCACCGCGAAAATGCCGATATTTCGCCGCCGCCGCCGTCATTCCCATCACCCGCCGTTGCGACTACCTTGTTGTAGTGCACCTCGGGCTTATTGAACCCGCGCTTCTTTCCGGCAAGGTCGGCTGCGAGTATTGTTTCTGTCACGCCGTTTCGGAAAATGATTGCGTGAATGGGCGCCGTTGATGCTGTCGCCTCGTACTGGATGCGCGTCAGCGTTTCAAGGTCGTCTATCCTGGCAGGCACCACCGACAGCGTCGGCTTTTCTGCTGTTAAATCCATTGTGGCCGATATGTGTGGGAAATGCAATCTTCAAAGTTATGTTCAATTTCCATCACCAGTTTGATTTTGAATCTCACCGTGAATTTGACTGTACCAGGCACCTGGAAGTGGGGTGCGCTAGCGTCTGAGGGGCACTACTGAGTCTTGGTGAGTCACCTAAAGCAAAGAGCAGTAATGCGTGAGAATGAGAGCCATATTATCAGAGTGCATGTGTTCATGGCGATAAGGCGAAGGACACTGCTAGCTGTGTTGTCGCATTCTTTTATTATTATTGTTTTTAGTGCGTTATTAAGAAGCTTTTTTTTATTCAATTTAAAAATAAGAACAAGCATTAATGTTCTAAAATTTGTTTCTAATTGTCCTGTCGAAAAATCAATTTTTATAAAAAAAATCTTTTCTTTTCGTGAACACATCTACTAGATTTTTTTAACGGCAAACAATAAAAGGAATAAAAACGAAAAGGACGGTAAATGAGTAAAATGAAATGAACTGGTCAATATACGAAGCACGTGGTGAACATATTAACACATAATAGCATTGTAGGTTGTGACTGTCGCTAGCCTTGATTCAGGGGTGTAAACATTCGACCAGGCTACTAATTGTGGCGTTTACTAAGACACGGACTTGATGCCGTGCCCTAAAATGGCTACCTAGACACTCACCTTGGCTTGCATCCTCACCGAACCAGTTGTTTAAAGCAACAATACCCACGTGGTGCCTGTCAACTTCACAGGATCTTGAAATCCCTTGTCAGTAACGATATTCTGGAGATTTGATTTAAAATGTTCAACTTCGAGTGACCGGCCATGGACCGACGAGATATCACCAGACATTCCTTTAAGAAGAGGATGATGTCAAGACGGAGGTGGTGAGGATGGCTTTCTACCGCAATCAGACAATCATCAGAAAAATTAACACATCCCCATATCATCTTTACAATGGCTCCGGCAGTGTTCTCGAATCTCAAGTTTCTCGTCGTGGCTGGCATTGGCCTATTTGGAGATGGCTATCTCAATGTCAGCATTGGATTAGGTGAGTATGGAAGAGTCGAACTTAGCCACACACTGTCTTTGCCACTAACAATACAGTCGTCCCAATGATTGGCTACATCTACTACAAAGAAGAAGGCAATGCCATCCCGACACTTCCAGCCGATATAATCAAGGGTGCGCTTTCTATTGGAATGGTGCTTGGACAGTTCCTGTTTGGTCTGTTCGGCGACACCCTGGGCAGAAAGCATGTCTATGGAAAGGAACTTCTCGTCACAATTGTCGGCACACTACTAGTGATTCTGCTTCCCTGGTCCAAGTCGTTTCCACACAATGGTATCGTGGCGTGGCTGTCCGTCTTCCGTGTTCTCAGTGGCATTGGGACAGGAGGAGGTGAGTTTGCCGATGACAATACTAATTTTCTTGGGGGCCACCGCTGACAACACAGACTACCCCGTTACGGCATCGTTGTCTGCTGAGCACAACCCAATGGGCTCACGAGCACGACTTGTACTACTTGTGTTTGCCTCCCTCGGACTAGGTACAATGACCTCTGGAGTTGTGTATCTCGTTCTTCTCCAGGCATTCAAGGGTGCCGTGGAGAACAACATAGACCATCTCCAATGGGTGTGGCGGCTTCTGTTTGGTATCGGCATTATTCCATCAGCACTGACCGTTTATGCTCGTCTCACAATGCCAGAAACAAAGCCCTATGAAGAGTGTGAGTGGAAGAGTTCACTGGATTCTCACATGACTTTATTTGGCTAATTATTTTTAAGACGTTGGCGCCGATTCTAGCTTGCAGAGAGGTCGTCGTGGCCTTCGAGAACAGCTTCACGACTTCCGTGATTACTTCAGCCAATGGAAGCATGCGAGAACGCTATTGGCAACTTGCTCAACTTGGTTTCTATTGTAAGCGGCCAATGCCAATCTCAATACACATTTTGAGGGCTGACAACGACTAACAATATTTAGCGACATTGCATTTTACGGCATCAGCCTCAACCAAAGTGTCATTCTATCCAAGATTGGATTTGGCAAAGGACCTACACCTTGGACCACACTTCACAATACTGCCATTGGAAATATTGTTGTCTGTGCTGCGGTAAGTGTGATATCATTTCAACCAAGGAAAACTGGTGTTTGGATTGATACTGACAGACCAGGGCTTCCTTCCCGGTTACTACCTGGCAATATTCTTGCCTGATCTTATGGGCCGCGTCCGGCAGCAGGTCATATGTAGTGTCGCTGTAGCTGTACTCTATGCCATCTGGGCCGGTGTGACCGACCACACTTCAGCTGGTGGACTCTTGACGCTCTTCACATTCTCGCAGTTCTTCCTCTGCGTCGGCCCCAGTGCTACCACGTTCCTCATTCCGGTCGAAGTCTTCCCAACACGTGTCCGAGCCACAGCCCACGGACTGTCTGCTGCGTCGGGAAAAGCAGGTGCTATTCTGGCTGCCTTCACATTTGGCACGGTCACCGACAAAATTGGACTAAAGGGTGTCCTGGGACTCTTCTCTGGTATTATGGCCTTGGTGGCTTTGATTACGCTGCTTATCCCAGAGACAAAGGGGATGACGCTGGAGCAAATAGAGTCTGGTATGCTGTACGGTGTGAATGTGGCTATGACAAGGAACATTGAGGATGTATCAGAAATGGAGGCACGTGTTGGCAAGCAAGAACAGGGCAAAGATGATGTGTAGATGTTGGACGGGGTTCTTGCCGGTGTGATGTGCAAATAATCCCCAGCAGACAATACATTGATAATTTGCACATAAACAGTGATTTCGTATTCCAGTAAAAATGTATGCGGCAGCGGCCACGTGCGTCTGTTGACAGCAATTTCGGTTTGGTAGAGTGACATGGTGCAGGCCCCTCCCGGCTTACACGGCCATCGGCACACGTCCGTGTTTTAGTGTACTGCATTCTACACAGTACGTTAATGATGTCACAAAAATATACGGTAAACATGCCGATGTTGCACTTCCTGTCAACATATCAATGTTGAGCTTTGAACGTCTGCTCCAAATGTAAATATCCTTCTGTCTTCAACTTGACATTCATTTACAAAATATTCTCTGGGTAATACCAACGACTAAATACCGCAACATTCGCATTACAGCAGCCATGGCCATTGAGGAAAACGACCTCGACCTGGGCCAGATCGCCTACGTTCCTACTACGGGAGTCACGAAGGTGTTCGACGTGCCTGTTGTTGATGCCACTGCAGAAAATATCAAGGGCTACGGTCAGATTGTGGATGCCGACCCCAAGAATTTTCCCATCGAGATTGTCCAGTGGCCTGCACAAGGCACACGTCCTGTCGACGCCAACTCTGGAGATCAAGGTGGTGTGGCCGAGGGTCTTTTCGAATTTTGGTGGAAAGGCGATACTCTTTATGCCCGCAACAATGCTGTCGGTGACAGCTATCTGTTTGCATGGAGCAAAATTCCTGAGGAAGCTGCTACTAAAGGACCGGCGAACCACCCCCGCGACAAGGTTCTGATCTGGCGAGCCAACTACCACCCCGACGGTGGCCAGCTATTCTTCCCACTTGACGACGGAGACAAGCCAAACGGCGGATTCCTCGTGCCTCTGGCTTTGCCCGGCGACGATGTCACACCTGAAAAGTTCGTGGCTTTCCGGTGTACGGGCGGCAAGGGCCTATACATCCACCCAAACATTTGGCACGGTGCAGTGGTACCTCTGGACGACCACAGCCGGATCTTGGACAGGCAGGGCAGGGTGCACGCACGTGTGTCGGTGGACTTTGTCAAGGAATTTGGAGGATACCTGTCAGTGCCGTTGAAGTAGTTCAAGCAGCAAGGTTTCCATTTCTATCCTATTGGTTTAGATACAAACCATATTGCTAGCCCTATGTATTGTGCAGTGCCTGATCGAATTCAAACCAGTCGATACCAAAGTCGCCATCTTGGAGCCATGCCATATCATCATTACCAAATATTGTAGATGGGTCAGAATATTGTTGTTGTGTCGTAGGATCCGTGTTTTGAGTACAATCTGAACTCCTGGACACATCACGGCCTGTTACTGTCGTAGCGCTAGCCACCAGCTTTGAGATGCTCGTTGAAATCTGGGACAGCACATTCTGAGAATGCATGGTGTTCGTTATTTCTGCCAACACTTCTGCCACCTGGCAGAGCAGACTGCTTGTATCCTCCTTGTTGACACGGACATTGTTCGGTCTGTTTATCGTCATCTTCAACAGGAAGACAATGGATGCGGCCACCATAGTTGCAAAATAAGTCGGTAGTCCTCGTAAGTGAGATTGAAGGTCGGGGCTCGACGCAAGCCATCGTAGGAGTGATTGTGCTGTATACACTGCAGAGTCGGCAAACTCCTCCATATCATGGGGAACGGCGGACGTGATTGTGACGCCACGGAAGGCATGTGTATAAAGGTATAGTTTGGCAAAGTAGGAGTGGAGGGTGACGTCAATTGATTTCGTGTCTGCATCCGAAGTGATCTTCTCGTTCGTGTCAATCCCCCATGACCCCAATGCAATGTTGAATCGGCGGAAGTCGACCATCTTTTCTGTTGGGATCGCCATATCCGTGTTGACGCCAAAGGTATCAAACACCCGGCTCAGAATGGTCCACAACTCGACTTGCGCTACAAGGCGGAAGTCGTCGGGTGTATTAGCATGCTCCATCTCGAGGTATGCACTGGGCGCGATTAGGGATGTAAACTCGCGCGTCATTGGAGCCCGTCCATAGGCGATAGAAAAGTGGTGATCACAGACGTAGACAAGCAGATAGGTGCGCGTTCGGACGTAACATGCGATCTTCTCGGGCATTGTTTTCTCGAAACATGTGTGCTTGCTCTTGGAGACACCGCGGTGTAAGTTCATTTCGATAGCTATTCTGGCGGCTGACAAAGTTAGTTGATGCTAGTTTAGAGAATGTTGCTTGTAAGGGGATTCACCTGTCCCTGAAAGGGTCCATGACATGTCACTGAGCCAGAAGGCGCCAATACACAGACCACGAACATCGTCCAGTGTGTGGTTTCGCGACATGGACTGTGCTGCAAACTCCTTCAAGAACTCGTCGTAACAAGTGGTGTATATCGGGTCCGCAGTATGCAAAGCAGAGACTGTCATAATAGCGGCAGTCAATAATGGCGACTCGGCCCTGACACTTGATAGTGTGTCGTGATCTGCCAGAATACCATAGACATAGTGATCGAGACGTTCCTTGTATATCTTGAATAGGTGTTCAGCCTTGTCGATGCCTATTGCACCGCGTGATATGAGATCGGGTTTGTGCCCATCGTGGGATATTTGTCCTGGAGACGTGTCGGGCACTTGTGATATACAACTTGCTGGCAAGGCGGCCGGATTGAGCCGGGCATCCATGACAACCTCCCATGCTGGTTGTTGTCGGGAATCATTAGTGGCAGCAGGTGCGTTACTGCCACTGATTTGTGTCTCGTTATGTGTCTCATATAGGGTTGCCGACGATGTTGACGGAACGGTTGGAATCGATTCCGCCGTGCCCGAAGGTGCGTTATTGGCGCTATTATTGGCAATGTTGTTGATCTGCTCCTCCATAAGTTGCAGCTTCTGTTCAATGCTTCGTTTCCACCTATTTGAGTGTCAGTATTATACAAAACGAGAGAACCAGCGTTTGGTACTTACGTAACGTCATTTTCCAGCAACATCTGCAGGCTGTGATTGACCGTGCAGCTGAGGTCTCGCCGTTTGCATCGTGTGCACGGCGGCCTGGCATCTTGCATGTGGCATTTGATCTTGAGCTTGCGACACGCGACACAGGCCGTGATCTTGCGGCTGATCTCGGGCGGTTTTCGGTCGCCAAAGAAGTCTCGCAGTGCCAGTGCGGAGGCCGTCGGCGATGATGGCGTGGGCATTGACATGGTTGCTAGGCGGAAGGGAGGATATGCGGAGTGAGTTGGGAGACGGAGAAACGGCGGTTGTTAAGAACGTGTTTCGGAGAACATGCCTTGAATTGAATAAATATGTGCTGCGATCTTTTTGATCAACGTCGTTTGATTTGGAAAGAGGAAGGGACGTCAGATACGGACTTTGTGCCGTGATATCCTGTTAGTGAGGAAGTCGCCATCGACATGAAGTCAGGAGGGCATGTGATTGGCTAGGACGTCTCCAGAAGACGCTAAACCGCGGCATGAATCCCGGCCGCCAATGTGGGAATGAGTCGCCACCAACGCCGTTGTAAGTTTGACAGTAGAAGGCTTTGAGAATAAGTACCTTAATTTTTATTACTTACTTGTAGATAGTTCATTTTTACTATAATTTATTGTTTTCTGACATCCAAACACCACTCTAACACACAACTTCGAGGGTACTCACTAACACAATGACATTTGGCGGCTTTGGCGTGCTGCCTCCAGGGGTCTCAGACGCTATCAAGACCTGGAAGGTGGACATTCCACAGCAGGCTCTAGACAACCTCACGACTTTGCTCAAAGCAACACCTCTTCCGCCAAAGACATACGAAAATTCTCTGCCTGACAAGCAGTGCGCCCTCGGTGTCCGCCACGACTGGATCACAGAGACCAAGCAATACTGGGAGACTCAATTTGACTGGCGTGCCCAAGAAGAGTACATCAACTCGTTTCCGCATTTCAAGGCCAAAATCCACGACGACGAGCTTGGCAACTTTGACATTCACTTTGTCGGACTCTTTTCCAAAAAAGACCATGCCATCCCAATCTTACTGCTCCACGGCTGGCCTGGCTGTTTTGTCGAGTTCTTGGGAACCCTCGATCGACTGAGGACAACATACACTCCCGACACCCTTCCCTACCACTTGATTGTCCCCAGTCTGCCGGGCTACACTTTCTCTTCGCAGCCGCCTATCGACAAGAATATCGATTCCGATGGAGCTGCCCGCATCTTGCACCGGCTGACAGTCGAACTCGGCTTCAAGTCATATATGATCCAAGGCGGCGATCTAGGTGGGCGTATTGGCCGTGTGATTGCTGCAAACTACGATGCTTGTAAAGCAATCCACCTCAACACGGGACCCATGCCACCGCCAGAGGCATCTAATCTCAAGAGCGAGATCAACGACTCCGAAAAGGAAGGACTCGACCGACACTTTCGATTCAAGGAGACGGGCAGCGCCTACGCCTATGCTCACGCAACGAGACCAGCCACAATGGGGTTTGTGCTTTCCAGCAACCCCGTGGCTCTGCTGGCGTGGATCGGAGAAAAGTACATAGACTGGACAGAAGAGGACCCATCGGTGGATGCACTGTTGACGTGCATCACTCTGTACTGGGTGACCAACTGCGCAGCCACGAGTCTATGGTCGTATCGGCAATTTTATGGACCTGGAGCTGAGAGCCATGGAACGAAACGCTGGCACATCCACAAGCCACTCGGCTTCTCATGGTTTCCCAAGGAGATCACGCCGGTACCCAAGGCATGGGTTGAGACCACAGGCAATCTAGTGTTCTACAGACAGCACAACAAGGGAGGACACTTTGCAGCACTAGAACAGCCAGACATCTTGTGGAAAGACGTGGAAGACTTTATTGATATTGTCAAGGAGGAGTTCAACTAGATTGCAGAAAACATCATAATCCATATTTTCCTACTGAATCCGGTACGCATCGTAAAGAACTTTGGACCCGAGTCGTGCTCCCGATGCCACCCACATGCCTGTACACAAATGTTTGTACCGTGAATCTCCCGTCTCAAGATGGACATATAGTCGGAACGAATACTCGCTAGGTGACACTCCGTCTGCTTGTGCCGGGTCAAACAGCTTGGCAAGCACCTCCTTGTCGCCCGTTCGCCATCCTTCCGTGTGCACCGTAATGTATGCCGGCTCCGCGTCGTTTGTCTTCAAAAGGTACTGCGTGTCGATCTTGGTGCTGAGCTCGGGTGTCACGACCTGGTTGTCCTGTCCGCCGGGGACCACCGTGCCTGTGCCCCATTTTCCGGCGAACCAGCCGTCGGCAATGCCAATCCAGTTGCGCTGTCCGCCCGTCGGTGTTGGTCCGACCGGGATGCGTTGTGCCAAGTTGCAGACAAGCCGGAAGTCGGGCTCGAGAGTTGGCAGTGGGAGAGGGTATGCCGCCGGGGTGAAATCGGCGGGAAGGCCGTCGGTCGGAAAGGGATTATTGGCGGCCATTTTGACGTGTGAGAAGTTGTCAATATGGAGCTTTAATATTCTTTTTACCGGGTACTTTTTAATATATTGAAAGGGGGCAGTAGTTGTTTTAATCTGACGTCGGAGTTGGAGAAGATGAGGGGTTGTGTGTTAGTGGCAGTTGTCAACGGCATCGGAACATTGGATCCCACCAACGTCCATGGACTTTAGCGCATTCAAAGACCACATAGCTGATTGGATATAAAACGTAATAAATTTGAGTTTATTGAATATTATGAAAAATTATGTGCATCGTAATAATTATGGTTCTTGGGGAGGAATCGTGATAAAAGCTATGTAAAATAAATGGCCGTGGATTGTGCATGTACTAATCATCTGTGGATGGTATATATGCTTTTCGGGTCTGCCAATCAATGGAAATCAGAGTGTAGGTGTGTAACGTTGATAATGTGACGGCTTTTTGTTGTCATCCATCAGCCAGATTTTTAGTAGTTCTGGTACTGCCGGCTGTTCTCGAACTAGGCGCCTTGGTATCCCGTGTTTTCATATTGGTTCCGGAGAGGCTGAAGACCGGTCTGCATCAGCTGTGGCTCGTACTTCTCCATTGTCTTCACAGTCTTGCGGAGGCCGTGCGTGCGGATGCCGGCAACGAGCAAGATGATGACGACAAGAATCTCTTCGACGACGCTGAGACAGACGGTGGCCGCGGTCGAGGTGAGGAAACTGGAGTCGGGGTGGGTCACTCGGAGGATCAGGGAGGTAACGGCGTAAACAAGACGGACGCCGTTGAACGGGAGAGTCCAGATAACTGCGTGGAGGAGCTACAATGTGGTCAGTGGTGAGTATTTAAAAGCGGTGATGTAGATGTACTCACAATAGATCCACCACGGTAGGATGGCAGATCGTGGTTGGCACGGGTCCGAGTCGAGATGAGCGACCAAAAGACGAGGAAAAGCCATGCAATGATCATGACAGCAGCTCCTGCATCGACGAGTGCCCGGTATGTGTGAACCTTGGACGGATCGACGTTGCTGCTCTGGAGGTTGATAACACCAATGACCACAAGAACCGTTCCGGCAATAACAACGGAGTGGTATTGCAGCTGCCAGAACCACTCCATTTTGTTGTTGATTGTCGGGTCGCGTGCAAGGCGGCTGAATTGTTAGCGGCAGCACAAGATCATAAGACGATATTGAGTCAGTAAAACTCACGCTTCGTGGAGAATGCCAGCACAGGCAAACAACAACGGTGCCATGCCAATACTGGCGAGAATCAGGGTGGCCTTGCTCGAGTTCGGATGGATGGTCAAGGCGTCGGTAACAATACGTAGCACACAGAACGTGTTGACGTAGAACCAGCCCAAAAAGCCCGTCTTGCCATGCTTGAAGAGGACATAGATTGATGGCTGCACAAGGACAATGTAGATGGCCAGCTTGGCCACGGAGAGCGCGTCGACTGCCATTATGGAGGAGAGGGGGAGGATTCCGAAAGAATCTCAAGAAAACAATGGGAGATGTTGATGCTGTCCTTTATCCGGTGCAGTTGTTGTCAAAGAGCGAGCTGCTTGAACTTCTCGAATTCGAGATATCGTCGATGGAGGAAGCATCCTCTGTTATATACCATCTTGGCAGTGCCTCGTCCGCAACCTGGGCAGTTGTCTCGTGCATGGATGGCCACAGTGCATTACGTCTGTGTGGATGGACTAAGAGGACGGTTGAAGAAAATCTTAATGAAATTATTTGGAAAATAAAACCGGGGATGGACATGGCAGGGCTGACATCCTTTGAGCCTCTCTGCGGCTGCGGTACTGAAGCGAGGGTCTGCAACAGCCGTCTTCTCGAAAAAAGACTCTAAGGACCTCAGGGGAGTAGGCGCCATTCGGCTCCCAAAACAAGCACCTCCAAATAACCTGTTCACGGTGCTCTTTTTTGGATTTTTGCACTGTCGTTTGTCTGCCATCTGGAGGTATGTCTGGCTGCGTGTGTCTAAACGATAACGAGCAACAGCAACCAGGGGTACTGTGTCAACGCGTCAGTGGGCTGTGGGGTGGGAACGGAGGAGTCGTTAAAATGGGCAGTGCAGCCCTGTAACCCACCTGTCTCCACACAATCGCGCCTCTAAAACCCGTCTTTTTGGTGGCTGCCTTGGCGAGCTTGGGTTGTGGTTGTTTTATTGTCTAGTTATCCCCGAGCAAACACAGCGAAACACAGCAAACGGCCATTAGTGCTTACTTTTGGCCTCAATTGTTGGCCAAATCCCGTGCCACGATCTGTCTAACACGCGGGAAATGCGATGAGATTGACATAATTGTCGTTCTTTCAACACAAAATTTGTCATTTTAAGGGGGGCCTGTCGATCAATGGCTATGCTCACAAGTCCACAGTCATAGTTTTCATCCATATTCTTACCCTGAAGTTTTGCGAGTTCGCGCTCGCATATCGCACTCGTTCTCGTCTGTCATTCTTTTGATCTTTTCCGCGCATTGCTGACCTCGTTCTGTCATCAGCGGCCTTGCAAACCCCCGTAGATATTGCTCCACCCCATTCCCCTGGCGCCTTGTTCAAATTAAGCTTTTTTCTTGTCCCGTTTTGTTTCTCATCTCACTCCCCCAGAATCCTTCTCGGTTTCATTATTGCGTCCAGACGCGGGTGAACGGCATGCATGAACTCTCTCGCTCTCGGCCGTACTTGCCCTGTGCAATGGCCCTCCACAGTGCCACAGACTAAGCCTTATTCAGTTCCAACGAGCGAGTGCACACTTCAAAAAATACCAGACGGGAAGGCCTGGACGATGATGATCTTGGAATGTCACAAAATGCCACCCCTTTTCCGGTGTCAATTCTGGAGACAAGCCGTCCACGATCCAGAACACCTTTCCCACGAGACACACAACCTTGATTCTTAAACGGCAGCCTAGCCGATGTTGTAAATCGATAGACCTGTCCACGTAATCTAGACCGCCTGTTTGCTCAGAAAACAAAGCGATTGCAACAATCCTGCTCGTTATCGTTTACGCCCGACCGCCGGAGGCCGCCAAGAATTCCGACCATCGTGGCCCGCCCGGCCGTGTTGTTGTCATGTAAGAAAACATAATATTGTCCCGTGCTTGTCTTCACAACTATCGTGTATGTCTTCTATCTAAGTCTTGCGAGGTTCACATACTTCCTCTAACTGCGTGTAAGAATCAAATTGTTTGACGCCTCATCTCATGGCGTCATAGTCCGGGCCGGGTCTCTAAATGTAAAATCACTTTTCGTATGATGAATGCCTTGCATCCATATTCATTTTGCTACCCAGATATTTCTATCAAAATGATCCCAACAAATATCATCCGTATCCCCCTCCCACTTTGTCTTTCTACGTACTGGCTCTTGGGAGTACCATTTAGCATATCTTGACTCTGGCCAACAGACTTGTGCTCTAACATTCATCCGTCCCGAAGCCGGCATCTTGTCCCTTCATTCATCCCATGGTAGTCCTTTAGCAGTAAAGTCAACCATATATATCGTCCTACCTCCTTATTCTGTCCTTCTTCTGTCCCAACATTACCTTCTGTGCCATCCTTGCCTTCGGTTCCGCCTGCCTCTGTCCTTAATCTAACGCTGTCCGTGGTAGCGTAGATGAGTCGAGCTACTCGGGCGGCACGTTGTACTCGTTATCAATAGGCAAAGCCCTGATACTACGGTCATCCTCGCCGTCAGGGGGCTTCCGTAGTCCTTCGTGGTAGTGATATGGAAACATCGCGGTGCTCGACCTGCTCTACTTTATACGGCCCTCGTCGAACAGCCACATTATTTTGGCCCGGGTATGGCGCGGCAGGTAGGTATCACTGGTTCGTGTCCTTGATGAATCATAATGTTGAAGAACCAAATGTTGCATTTTGGTACATGATTAGTTTCCATAGCTCTACAAAGTTTACCGTGCAATAACACAGCTTCTGTTACAATACATTAGTTTTGGTTAAGAAAAAGAAACTACTTTTAATAATGGGACTCAAAAGTTAATTTTCTTATTTTCATATTGTTTTATATACTAAAAATCAAAAAAAAAGAAAAAAAAAGAAAAAAAAAGAAAAAAAAAACAAAAAAAAAAAAAAAAAAAAAAAAAAAAAAAAAAAAAAAAAAAAAAAAAAAAAAAAAAAAAAAAAA
>WNYE01000108.1:0-118507 GCA_021396245.1 Sporothrix humicola
ATTTTTTTCTTTTTTCTTTCACTTCCCAAACTTTCGTTACCCCCTCCTCCCATTCCCCCCCCCCCATCTTTTTTTTTTTTTTTTTAATTTTTTTTGGTTTTTTTTTTTTTTTTTTTTTTTTTTTTTTTTTTTTTTTTGTTTGTCGTCCTACGTCACTTCCCCTGCCAAGTTCGAGCTGTTCCTGGATGTTTTGCACATGCTCCTCTAGTTTTCTTGCCAGCCGTGGAGGGGCCTTTTTCCAGTCTTTTAGTGGCGTGCCCCGCTGTTTGTCAAAAGCGCCGCCTTTCATTCGCCCAAATCCTCCAGACTCGCCCAAGAATGCCTGTTGGAGGATGGCGGGCGCCCTCCAAAAAGCCATAATAACGTAAAAGGCACTGTCGCAACGGGCCCTGAGTGGCCAGTTTTTCTCAGAATTGCGCGCCATGGCACAGAAACCCCTCTATTTGTTAGGCTCATTTCCAGGCCACGCCAAACCTGACGTCACGGGGACCCTCCATGGCCAAGCATTTGCCCAGACAACTCCCAATCCTCGCCGTTGCGATGGAATAAATACATTTGGAGGGAAAGTTTTCTTTGTCGCGCGACGATCAAGACTTGGCTTTTGCGATAACAACATTCTGTCATTGTTATTTGCAGTCGAAATCTCCAAAAGAAGCAAAAGCAAAAGGATAGCAAACGACGCAATCAACGAATCCTTGCACTTTTGCTGGTCGCATCGCGTGTTGACACCAACGCGCAGCCAAAAAGAAAAGCGCCAGAACTAATTGTGGTGGACAGGGAGGCAAAAACCTGTCACCGAACTCTCTCTCTGTCAGCGCACGACGTCCAAATCAACGACGTCAAAACACAGCCACAGCAGCGGCCCGGTCCTTTTTGACTCGAGTCTTGGCTTCCCGCTTGGCACACGACACTGATCGCTCCTTCCGCTGTCATAGACACACACGCTGTTGACAGACACTTGACGGAAAGGGACAGACAGTCGCTCTTGCCATGGCCGACGCCACGACACAACCCGCTGCGGCAGGAGCAGCCCCTGAACCGCAAGCTGCTAATGCGGAAGGTGCCTCTCACCCTGCTGGGGAGAACAACAACAATGACGGCAACGACAACATCGACAGACAGCCGCAAAAGCTGCCCGGCCACATCAAGACGCGCCTCAGTGCACAGAAAGACAAGATCACGGACAAGACCGAGCGCCTGCGGGACAAGAACATCCCGCCCGGCGGCTACGATGATACCCCGCTGCCCACGGCCACAGGGCCGACCTACACTTTGAAGTTCACGTTCCACCGCGCATCCAATTTGCCGGTAGCCGATCTTGGCAGCTCCTCGTCAGATCCCTTCATCCGTGCCACGCTTACGGTGCCGGCTGTGGCGACGCGCCACGAAGAGGATCCGGAGATCGTCCACCGCACACGCACGATTCATAAGACGACGGAGCCGGTGTGGGACGAGGAGTGGATTGTGGCCGGCATTCCTGCGTCGAACCAAGGCTTCAAGCTCAAGTGCCGCATATACGACGAGGACTCGACGGACCACGACGACCGCCTGGGCAATGTCACGGTCGAGGTGCCGTCGTTTACGGGCCGTGACTGGCCGGGAATTCACAATGTCACATACGACGTCAAGAAGCGCATGGGCAGCAAGCGGGCGTATCTCTTGAAAGCAGCAGCATCGGCATTCACGAGCACCAAGATGACACCGACACTGGAGCTGAGTATCACTGTTGTCGGCGAGGACCTGCACAAGGAAGACGACGACAAGGGCCAGCGCGTCTACACTGTCGGCCCCACCGGCTTTGTGCGCCACTTTTCACCCATGATTGGCCGTATCACCAACACAATGGTGAACCGCGACGAGAGCCAAGATGAGGATGGCCATCAACTCAGGGAAGAGCCCAAAACTGCGGAGCCATCTGCTGGTACCACCACGGGAGGAGACGGCAAAGAGAAGACTGAAAAGAGCGAAAAGGACGAGGAGAACGAAAAGAATGCAGAAAACGCCAAGAACGACAAGGGCGGCACCAAAAAGTACGACTTCCAGGCCAACGAGATCCAGCTACAGGGCCCCGTCCCGGCCCAGCTGTACCACCGCTACGTCGAGTTCCGCCCCATCATCGGCCGCATGTTCTCGTCGAATGGCCTGCGCGGGCGCATCCTCAACAAGGCTCTGCACAAGCAGCACAACCGCGTGTACAACTTCAGCAGGTCGACCGAGTACGGCAACTTTGAGCCATGCTCCGACGAGGCGTCCCTCCAGTTCCTCAAGCTCGCCCACTTTGACGAGGGCGGCCGCATCTTTACGTACATGATCTCGCTCGACGGCGTCTTCCGGTTCACCGAGACGGGCAAGGAGTTTGGCATCGACATGCTGTCGAAGCACACGATGCACTCGGACGTTGCTACGTACATTGCCTTTTCAGGCGAGTTCTTTATCCGGCGCCTGGCCAAGCCCACATCCTCGTCGTCGCCAAAGCCAGACACGCCCACACATCCGCCCACGACGCCGCTTGCTGGTGGCCCGCCCGACGAGGAGCCGCCCACGCACCAGCCCGGCTACTACCAGCTGATTATTGACAACGACTCGGGCACCTACCGGCCCAGCAAGGACATGCTGCCGCACCTCCAAGAATTCTTGGAGCGAAACTTCCCCGGCCTCGGCGTGGTCTGCATGCACTGGGAGGACGAGACGCTCCAGAAGATGAAGAAAGACCAGCACGAGAGCAAGAAGCGCGAGGGTGGCGGAATCCATATGGTGCTGAACCGCAGCCCGAGCAACAGCTCCTTCAGCTCGTCCGACGAGAGCCGTCTGAGTGACATGGACGAGGAGGGTGAGCATACGGAGGGCGGCGGCGGCCACGGCCACCGCAAGACCAAGAAGGAGCTGGCGTGGGATCTGCTCGAGGACCCGACGCGCATCAAGGACCTGCACAGCGCCATGCACAAGCACACAATCAACGACGACAAGTGATGGGGAGTGCAGAGGGGGTGTATAAAGTAATGTGGAATTGGGTTGGTGCTTCTTTTCCATCTTGGCTTTTGACGTATAGTTTGTACTTTGGTGGTATTTTGTTTGTTTTTTCTTCTTCTTCTTTTTGATATCATTTTGCGTATATTCTTGTTCTTCGATGTTAATTCCAGCTCTTACTTAATTAATAATGTCTGCCCATCTATTATTTGCATTCGATGTTTCACATGCACAGGTACATATCAAATCCCCATATTTAGTGTGTGGTTCGCTGACAGCCCACTACCGTGTACGATTACAGCACGTGGCGCCTAGAATTTAGAGCCCGCCAGCGGAACGTGCGGAGAAACACGGTGGCCCCAGCAGACAAGCAGCTTTACTAATAACGTCATCAGGGAACCACACACCGCAACCTCACATCAACAACTCCACAATAGCCTCGTCACACCTCAGCCGCGATACAACGGCTCTCCTGTCTATTGATGATCTTCGTTCAATAATCAATTCTCCGAATATATCTCATCCCACAGAAAACCATGGCTGATCTTGCCGGCGTCCCGGTGCCTGGACAAGTCGCCTTTGGCGCAATGGTAAGCTTCAAACATCAAGATCAAGACATGGGCCGAAGAAAACATGACAAGGTATACCGTGGGCGTTTTACTGACAGCTCCCTCTGGCGAAAGGCCCCCGTCCATACATACTCGCTGCCGCCTCTACCGTATGCCTACGACGCCCTCGAGCCGCACATCTCGGCGGAAATCATGACACTTCACCACGACAAGCACCACCAAGCCTACATCACGAACCTCAATGCCCTGCTTACAAACTACTCGACGGCTGTTGCACAGGGCCGCGTGGCCGACCAGATCGCGCTGCAGCCGGGCCTCAAGTTCCACGGCGGCGGCCACATCAACCACGCCCTGTTCTGGCCGTCTCTGGCGCCGGCGTCGAGCGACGACGCCAAGAAGCCCAAGAAGAAGGCGCCGCAGCTGACCAAGGCTCTGGCGGCGCAGTATGGCGATCTCGAAGGGTTCTGGGCGGCGTTCTCCAAGACGCTCCTGGGCATCCAAGGGTCTGGCTGGGGCTGGCTGGTCAAGTCTGACAAAAATAATGAGCTGGGAATCATCACGACAAAGGACCAGGACCCCGTCGTCGATGGTGTGCCGGTTCTGGGGATCGACATGTGGGAGCACGCCTACTACCTGCAGTACCGCAACGGCAAGCAGTCGTACGTCGACAATGTGTGGCAGATTATCAACTGGACGACGGCCGAGGCGCGGTTTACGGGGACTCGAGACAAGGCGCTGGACGTCGTTCAAGTGACGCTGTCCGTGTAGATTTCATGGGGATGATTTTATTAAAGGGAAAGTAGTATGAGAATGTAATTATGTTGATTGAAACGCCAAAAATCTATCTATATATAATATAAGCCAGACGCCAAACAGAAAGACAGAAGGAAAGCTGAAAATGGAACAAGAGACGCAACTGAAGAACGAATAAAATAAACAATCAAAACAAGGCAAACAAAAAAAGCATCTGCAAAAGAGAAGAACATGAGGCAGGTCAAAGAAAGGGACGCAACATGTGTCAAAAAAAGAGCGGTAAAAAGAACATGGAAGCACAAAAATCACTCCAGTTTCTGTCCCCATGTCTTGGTCCCAAAGCCCAAAAGGCTAACTCCACAGCTCGATGCCGTGGCCGGTCCCGTTTCTGGCCATGCACTGCTCACTGTTCCTCCGTCGTGTCTCATCTAGGAGTGTATCGTATCCCGGTATGTCTTTCTTCTTTCGTCTTTCGTGTGGTATGGTTTCTGGCGTAAGCCGTGACTCGGTGGTTTCAGTAGGTATTGCGTCTGTGTGTGTAATCCTGTGATCCCACGTCTTCGAGTCATTCCGTTTCTAAAGGCGAGTATCGTCCGTCTAAATGTGTTGATTATGTGAGATGCCATAGCACCTTCGTGTTTGTGTAGTTGTGCACTGTCGTAGTACTACTGGAAGCAAATACGGCGTGTTGTATTTGGAAAATAGATGGCGCTGATTGTCGTCGCAGTCACGACTCCTCAGTCGTCACTTCAATTCCGCGGTGTGATTTCCGCCTGGCTCGGCCTCGTCGAGAACCAGCGGAGAGGGGGGTTGGTACCGCTTGTCCTGCAATATGGCTATCGCCAACTGCCGTAACTAGGGCGCGGCAGTCGATGCTGAGGCTGAGCTGGAAGGCCGCGGGCGTGTGCCGACAACCTCGCGAGCGTAGAACTCGACAAGCATAGTGGCGTACGCCTCGAGGTCCTCAATGGGGATAGCAAGGCGGAAGTCGTTCAAGATCAAAAACTGCAGCTCAAGATGGTTCAGTTCCGCCAGCGGCAGGCCACCAACCTTGGCGTATCGAGCATTGGTGTAAAAGACATCGGAAAAGAACTTGCTAGCACATGTAACGCCGGCGATGATGAGTCGATGGATGTTGTAGCTGTCGACCACAAAATACGTGGCCGCAGAGAGCGGCCCAGCCGCATCGGGAGCAGGCGCAGGCGTTGCTCTTGTAGATGCAGCCGCCGCGGTGCTCGGTGCCGTGGGTGCCGTCGCTGCTGCCGAAGATGCATTGTTTCCGCGCGGCGCTCCACCTTCGTCGTCCTCGTCTTCACTGCTGCTGCAGCTGTCGTCGCTATCGGCAAGGCCCTCGTCGGTCTCGTCGACATCGCTGCTGCCGTCGTCGTCGCGCATAACCACGTCCTTGTCGTCGGTCTTTGTCTCCTTTTCGTTCTGCTGCTGCTCTCGCAGCTTCTCCTGCTCTTGCTGCTGCTTCATGACCAGATCGTTGACCCGCTCCGTCATCCGGTCAAAGTACACCAGCAGGCTCAAGAACACCTCGTATGTCGTCGGGCAGTACTTGTGGATGCGCGACAGGTAGCTCAGGATCGTGATGGCAGGCACATTCTTGCCGTGAAACGCGAGCACCGAGGCTGAAAAGGGGCTGGCGTGGCCGCCACCAGTATGGCCATTGCTACTACCGTCACCTTCGTTGTGTGCCTGAGCCTGGCGCTGCTGCGAGGCGTTCCGGTGCAGCGCATCGTGCTGGTGGTCATTAGTCGTGGTGATCTTGGTGAGCAGTGCGGCAACCATCTCGATAATGTCGCCAATGGGCATGGCGCTGATCTCGAACTTGACATCCTGGAGCGGGGCCGCGCCACCAAGACCCAGTCCCAGCCCAGCGCCGCTCAAATCCACGCCGCCACTGCTCAGCGCGCTGTCGGCCTGCGTAAGGCTCTGGATGTGGTTGAGGTCGCGGATTAAGATTGTGCGCTGCGGGCGCTGCTCTGGCGCTGGTTGCGGTATTGGCGGGACGGGGAGAACGTATGAGGCCGGAAGACCTGGGAGAGAGGAGGAGGAGGAGGGCAGAGTAGAGGACGTAGAAGTATCACTGTTGGAGGCCATGGGTTGCACTGCGCAGCCATCCCTGGTCTGCTGGGGGCTGCTGGGCGACGAAGAATCGGGCGGCGTCGGGATGCGGCCTTCGCCAGAGGCAGGAGAGGTGACGTTGACGATTTTGTCTTTGCGCAGGGCGGGGTTCTGGCCAACGATAGCGGCAGCGCTGCCCACAATGCCGGCGGCAATGCCAGAGGCTGCTACCTGGCCGGGCGGCGAGGAGAAGCTGTTGGACGACGAGAGCGGCGGCGATGCAGGGTAGTGTGCCTGTCCTGTGATTGTTGTGGGAGTATTTGTGTTGGCGGGCACAGGCATCGGGCGTTCTTGCGATTGAGACGGTGATGGGGGCTGCTGAGGATGATGATGTTGAGGATGCTGGCTAAACTGCTGTGTCTGGTGATGTTGGTGTGCCGTGATGGCGGCGCCCGATGTAGGGGCTCGGCTGTGAAAAGGCGAAGAATCCGCACCGTACACGTCTCCGATCAAAGTGGCCATGGTCTCACGATCGCATGGTTGTCCCGGTTTCGAGTCGTGGAAGGGTCGGCGGGTCGAGGTTGAGGTCGAGGGATTCGAGGAGATAAATAAAGCAGGAGTGAAAGAGATGCGAAACGGGCAAGATGCCGTGGACGTTGGTTGTTGTTGCCTTGTGAGGAGAGTGTTTGGAGGTTGCGGTGAATGTTTTTGTGTTGGGCGTTCCTTCCCTTCAAAGAGCGCTTAGAAGTGGTTTTTCAGAGAAAGAAGGGAAAGAGTGAAGGAGGGGGGAGCCACTGATGCTAGGTAAGAGAAATAATGTGATTAGCGCGCTGGGACTTTGGGCCAGGCCTTTGGGTCACTTTGAGACTTTGGCGGGAGTGGGTAAGTTTTGGGTTTTGGGTTTTGGGCGCGTTAGGCCAGGCGTTAAGAGGCTCGGCCGGCCTTATCGTGCCCCGCGACAAAAAGGACGAGGCGATAAAGGGCCGGAACCTGACAAAGTCAGATTACGCGCGAGGCCACTGGCGCAGCACAACAAGCGGTAACAAAGATAGGGAAGGGGCGAGGGGCGATTGTGGATTGCGGGATTGCGACAGCAGGAAGGAACGATAAAGCTACGAGGCACAGGAACAGAAAGAGACAAAGAAAAAAAGACAACGAAGGAAAGAGCGCAATGCAACAAGAGAGAAAGAGCAAACAACGACAGGAACGAGACGAAAAAGAAGCAACAGAAATGACAGATCTTCCTTCCAGAAAAACACAAAAGTCCTAAAAGAAGCACACGAAATCGCAATGGCGCACGAGCTGCACAAGGAGACAAGCTGCACGACGCAGGGCGACTGGCGCACGGATCGGCAAAGAAACAGGGGAGTGGGTAGGGTTGTGTTGTAATTGGGATAGGGAACGGAAACGAGGGGAGACAGGCGACACAACGGGAGGCCAGAGATAAGGAAGGAACGACACAAACGTCACAAAAGCTTCGAGAACAGGCCGGCAGGAACAGACTCGGGCTCTTGCCTGTTTGCTCCGTCCCCGCAAATCGCAGTTTCCCCACGAAATACGATGGCAATATGCCAAAGGATAGAGGCAATGATGCAATGATGGGCAAACAAACAATAGATCGGGATAGCAACAAAAGAACATGCTTACCGGTTGTGTGGGTTCAAAGATGTGCGGTGAGCCAGAGCCGTGCCAAGTAATCGTAATCGCCCTATGAGACAATGGCGGTTGTCGATTGGCAATGTCGTGATGAGGAAAGAAATCGGCAAAGCCAAAAGACAAAAGACAAAAAGACAAAAAGACAAAACAAAATGGCGGGTTCGATGAGATACAAGTGACAATTCGGCGGAGAACTGACAGAATGACAGGCGGCGACAAATACAGAGGTACTTGGATACCTCGTACGACGGTGTTCGGGGCCTGGGCCGGACTTTTTTGGAGACGGAGCGAGAGAGTCGAGACCGCTTTAGCGCCAAACGTGGATGCTGTCTGTGGGCGAAGTCGTCGGGGACGCCTTTGACGTGCTGGCTGGAATCAAGTTGAAAATGAACTGGACGATAGAACATCAAAAAGAGAACTCGTAACTCAAACAGCCGCCAAACGCCGCCCTCTAAACTCTAGACTCCAACAACAGCAAACACCAGAGCACCGGAGAAACCTCCTCAGCCTCGTGTCGAGTGACAACCAGAGCGTCGGGTTGCAGTAGAAAAAGGGCGGGCCAGAGCCGAGGAAGAGGAGGATAAGAGGGAGGTAAAACGGAGGAGGTAACAAACAGGATGTAAAAAGGAAAAGGAGAAAAGAAGGAGAGAAAGGGAAGAGCAGAAGGGAAAGGAGGGAAAGACGAGATGAAAAAGGATGGTGGAACCCGAAACCAAGGACAGAAAGGGAAAGAGAAGAGAACAGGAGGAAGGCATGGAAACAAAAGAAAGCATGGCACGCAGCAAACTGCAAACTGCAGACTGCAAGCACACGGTCCAACACTGCAGGTTTGTGGACGTGGGTGTTGATGTGAGTGGTCGACGATAGCAGCAGGCAAGCGCAGGCAGGACCAGCCCGGCTCGCTGCACATGTCGCAATTACAGGACATTCTTTGGGCAGGCACGGGAGCTACGGCCTTTTTTTCTCTACGGAAACAACGAATGACGACACGGTGAAAGAACAATGTGCAACACGATCTTCTCTGAGACCATAAGAACTGGCCAGCTCATACCAAAAGAATAAAGAAGAAAAAAAAGAAGAAAACAGAAAATAAATAGTCGACATCTTCCAGGCCATTCCAGGTCAGTTCTAGCCATTCTCCATTCCCAGCCTTTGGCCGTTCCACGGGGCCGCCCTTGCGCAGGGGAAAGGGGAACTGAAAGTGACAAGGAAGGTGCGACGGTGAGCGGCCCGAGAAACAATGACAGCTTAGTCACGGCGTAATATGGAGTAATACACAACGAGCATATATCAAGGTCAGCAGCCATAAATTTACAGGCACTGCTTCAATGATTAAACCACTGGACATTGTAGCGGTCAAGATAAAAATGAAAATGAAAATAGTTCAGTTCGCTGATGCGTTGTCAATGGAGTTCAGGGCCTGTGTGAGAGGCCGTTGGGAATAAGAAAAAAAGACAAGACATGGTTCTTGACAAAAGACAACGAAACAACGTGGGCCACAAACGACGAGCCAATCTCGGTGCGCGACATGGCCACGAGGTCACGTCGTTTCTTCCCCCCACAGTCCAGACTGACAGAGGGGAGGCGCGGGACTGGCCCTGGAGCTGGCCGGGCGAGCCCCTGGAGCCGCTAGCCAATCAGTGCATCGCGCTCAAGAATGAGCCACGCCGTGCCGGTTGGGTGGTCTCTATCAATGGACCTCACCGCTATTGGGGGCAAGAAGAAGCAAATGGATGCCAGACACTTTGGAATAAACAATTTCCGTCTTCACGTCATGAAATTGAGATCGAGCTTGGCTTAACCGTTCTTTTGCGTCAAACAATGGTAATGGTAGTATACATAAGAAACAAAAACAAAACAGAAGGAAAGAAAATAGCAGAGGACAAAGAGATCCAGTATTTGGAGGCCGGGCCAGCAAAACGGCAGAAGACAGCGCAGAGAGCATGCCGCTAGCGTCACGGTGTCACGCGACACTGCAGCTGGTCATATCGCCAATACTGCCTGCACTCTGCCACCAGTCTGCCAGCAATCCGCTTGACGCCTCCGCATAACTACCTCTGTCCTTCATCCTCCACCACCCCTTCCCTCTATTGATGCCGCACCGTGTAGTCCGTGTCCGGCAGGTACAGGTGCCGGTCGGCGCCTGCTGCCGTCAGCACGACCATGCGGATCACACCGCCCGAGCTGCCGTCCCACTTGATCGCCTCCTGCAGCGCGCCCTTGACAAACGACACGGCGTCGGCCTCCTCCATACCCTCGCGCCAGTTGGCGTCGCAGTAGCCGTAGATGTAGGTGGATCCGGAGCCGCCAATCGCATAGGCCTGTTTGTGCAGGGAGCCGCCGAGCGGGATCGAGTAGACCTGGCCGCCGTACCGCTCGTCCCAGCCGGCAATGATGAGGCCGGCACTCAAAGCGTCCTTGTTGGCATAGCAGACCTCCTGGAAGATGGAGGCGGCGGTCTGTGTTGTGGGAGGCTGCTTGTTGAGCATGGCGAACAGGCCGAGCTGGTACTGGACAATGTCGGCGACGGCCTGGGTGTCGGCGGCGGAGCCGGAGCGGCAGCACCAAATGGTATCGGCGACGCGGGTGAGCTTGTCGGTGACACGGTTGGCAATGTATGCGCCAGTCGTCGTACGGGAGTCGGCGCCTGCACGAGATGAGTTAGCAAAACATACAGCAGTTGGAGCTGATTAGAACAGGGGCTGTGGAACATACCCAGAATGACACCGTCCTTGAATGTGATAGCCATGCTGTTGTTGTTAGTTAAGTCGTCGACAAGTAGATCGGGGTGCATGCAAGCCTTACATCGACGTTCCGAGGCTGTGAGAGATGTTAGTAGCTGTTCGTTTTCAAGGTTGTGTAACTGGACCGCACTTACTTGACCTCGCCCTTCTTTAGTCTGTCCATGTCGACATGGATGCCATCTTCGCTGAGCTGGCCGGACTTGCCGTACTCCATGTTGTGTGTGTGTGGTGGGAGGTAGGTGAGGAGGTCGTGGGGAAGAGAGGTTGGGAGAGTCGGTGCTGATGTCAACAGCAGGTCGTCTCAAAGTAAGTGTCGTCGTGAATCAATGCGCGTACTGAGAGTCTGTGATGTCTTGATGCTCAATGGGCAGTGTCGTCGTCAGGGCCGTCTTGTGTGGATGTGGATGGAGATTGGATTGGAGATGCAGCCTTGTGGTCGTGGTCGTTGTCGTCAATGCTAGGCGGCCTGGTTGACGAATGCAGAGCTCCAAACACCAAGCTCCAGGCAGCTTGCCGTAACGCGTTGCCAAGGTGCTGACCGCCTGGCAGAATCGGGTCGCATCACGTGATGTGTCACGAAGGCTCTCCAGTGATCGCCACCAGCACCACTTACATCAAGTCGTACGAGGTTACAAATAAATCATTCGTGTGATGGCTTATTTCAATATCTTGAGTTCTTGAGATTAAATTGTTTTTCTATTAATCGTGTAAAGTAGTAATGCTGCAAAAGCTGCACTGAATATAGGTGAGGAAAGGCGGAGAAAGTAACCAATGAATACGTCTAGGAAGAGAGCAAGAAAGAGAGAAACAGAAGGAGGTCGAATTTTAGAAGCCCATAGGAAAGAGAGAGAAAAAAGGAAAGTAACTAAATAATACAGAATAAACGTGACAATACTGCGCCAGATGTAGGGAATCCAAAGACAAAAGACAGAAATACGTAAGAAAGAGAAAAGGCAGGCCGAGTTATCACAGCAGCTCAACCACCACGAGACAGTCTAGACAATGTGTTAGCAAATAATTCAAATATGCCGGCCGTAGATCGGATCGTTTAGCCCATCCCTTCAGAACTTACCCTTCTTCCTTCTCGAGCTTTATTGCCGCCTCGCCGCCGAGAGTTGGTGGTGGCGGCGCCGCCTCGGCCTCGACGGGGTTGCCGTCCTCGTCGACGTCGTCGCCACTCTCGGGTGTTGTGGGCACCTTTCCGTGACCGCCCTTGCCGCCATCCTTGCCGTCCTCGCCGCAGCCGCAGTCGTAAAAGTCGCCAATCTTGCTGCAGTCGAACAGCGTCTTCTTGAGCCGCTTGTTGACCTCGTTGTGCACGAAGCAGGCCCAGCCGGCGGCGGCGTTGCGCGACGAGACCTGCGGGGGGTATTCCTGCAAGAGTTTCTGGAAGTGGGAGGCGCAGTCGCCGCACGGGTAGAGGCGGGCAAAGAGCTGGATGTAGGTCTGGAGGGCGAGGCTGTCGTCGGGCGTGGGCTTGTCGGGGAAGCGGGCCATCATTGTGTGCATCAGCTTCCAGGAGGAGCGGCCGAGCTCGGCTCTGGAAAGTAGGGTTAACATTCGAGCGAAGCGAGGACAGAAAGCGAGGGAGAGAGAGCGAGCGAAGCGAGGACCCAGAAAACTTACTTGGCTGTTGCGTTTTCGAGCTTGGGGGCAATGGAGCCGCCGGTCAGCAGGGTCTCGGGCAGGTTGAGGCTGCCGATGCTGCCGCCAAAGGCCTCGGTGGACGTCGCCGGCTTGAAAGCGGGCGTGGACTTTCCGCCAAAGGACAGGTACATAATCGTGACGAAGACGAAGAAGCCCGTGGCCAGCAGGCCGAGGCGCAGTGGTCGTGTCATGGCGAAGGATGGCGGGTGTGTGAGGGAGAGAAATGAGGAAAGTCTGTCGCGGTCGCACAAACGTTGACGTCGAGAGGAGTAGACAAGTGTCGTTCGTGGGGAATAAAAGAAAAGATCGTCGATGAAGAAAGTCGTCAAGGGGGACGAGGACGGTCACAAACAGCTGGAGAAAAGGCCGTCACAATTGCTCGGCTCGTAGGATACGTCACTGTCCCAAACACTGGTCGTAAACTGTCGCGGGTCTTTTGACGTCGTTGGCCGTCGTCTTGTCGTAGGTTCGTCGCAAATATCGAAAGATTCGAGGAGAAGTTGTCGACTTGGTCGACTTGTCCTTTCCTCTAATATCTTGTGGTGTGTTCTTCACCTCGCGCTCCTACCCAACTTGGGGTGCTGTGTCAGGCTAGGGGGGCCGAGGGAGGGTCTAGATTGGCCCTGCCAACGCCAGGCCCTAGTCCACGGATACCTGGCTCGTGGGAATGTCAGGCGAGGCAGGTGCGCCGTCAGCACGCCGCAAAAGGCGCCACCCAATAATTCAAAAATTCCCAAATGTCACCCAATTGGGACCAGAACCACTAAAACTAGCCTGATTCCGGTGCAGAACAACGCGACTTTTTGAGACTTTTGAACTGTGACGCTATTCCTTCAGAGGCTCATTACGCAAAAGACACGATGCGGCATGCTGAATAAAGGAGCCGGCAGGAGGGAAACTGCCCCTATTCCACCCCTGCATTGTGGCGCCAATTGGGCGCGGCTCTACTGGACTGGCGCATCGCGACGGCGTATTAAGATTTCACAGCTGTCATTATGCTTATTCTTCAGTCGTCGACATTATCATTAAAAATTGTCTTGTTAAGAATCATATCCCTTGAGGTGTCCTTTCGGGCTCTTAACTCACTTTCTTTTATTTTCTTCAGTTAAATGTATTTTCTAATTTCTAATTTCTAATTTTCGTGTGATAAACAGCCTACGATCTAAAGTTTATTATTTCTAAAAAAAAAAAAAGAAAGAAAGAAAGAAAAAGAGAAAGGAAAACATAATAAGAAAAATGCAGGTGACGTGTGATATATACCACATTGGTTAAAATCTGTAAATAAACTAACATATTCCAATTCATACTCTTGTCCAAGTTTTTGATGAATGTATATATTGACTTCATTACAGCGCTTTTGAATTAAAACTATCTATCATTATATATCCAATGGGGACACCCGTCTACACAACAACCCGTCCAACGACTTGGGCCCGCTCGCTCTCCAGCACCAAAGGGCCACCACCCGGCCCGCTGGCATCCAGACTCAGTGTCAGGCGTGTCCGGTCAGCGACGACATGCACTGTCTCGCCCAGGTTGCGGTAGTCGGTCTCGCAGTGGTGGTTGCCGGCTGGTGCGTCTTGGGGATGGCCGTTGACGGACGCGTCGGTATGAGCGCTACTCTCCGACAAGACCTGCCGGATCTCGACGCTCGGGTACGGCAGGCGGCCCTCGCGCAGCGGGATGAGCATGAGCGGGATGGCGGCTTCGAGGGCGGGCGTCGAGCTGAGGCCGATGGTGCTTCCGTCGGCGTCGGGCGCGGGGATGACAAAGTGGCCCTTGCGGCGGCCGCCGATCAGCCAGGCGTCGGTGGGCGCGGATACCTCAAAGCTGAACTCGAGGTCGTCGCGGAGCGAGGAGGCGGGCGCAGATGCATCTAGGGAGGAAGCGTCTGCATCGCCCGTGTCCCAGACGCGAGTCCAGCGGAGGTGCAGCGTTGCCGGCAGCAGCTGGTTGACAGTAAATATGGGCATGCTGACGTCTTCGCCGTCAGAATCATCCTCGTCATCACCGGTGAAACGATCGGCGGACACGGCGGCGCCAAAGGGACCCTGCAGCTGGATGTCGGCGGTGTGCACAATGGTGATGCTGGGAATGTCGACAGGAATCAAAATGGTGCGGACGTTGGTTGATGCTGCTGCCGGGTCGGCGGGTGGGACGGCGAGGATGGCATGCTGTTTCTGCCACTCGTAAATCACGGCGGCTAGATCGTCTGCCTTTGTCTTGGAGGCGTCACCGGAAGCACTTGGGCCCAGGCCGGGGAACTCGCGGGCCCAGTTGACATGGGCGAGGACGGACGTTGACATTTCGTTGAGGAGGGCGATCTTCTCGAGATCGTATGGCGACAAGGATGCATGCACATGCCGCAGCACACACGATGAGGCGAGCTTGGCAAACTGTGTCAGTGCAGCCGTCTTCTTGAACGCCGTGCCAAGCGACGCTTCGAGAGTGGCGTCGAGTTGGTCCTGGAACACGCTGTAGTGCAGCTTGATGTACATTGTGCGCTTTGCGTCCTTGCTGGGCGGCACATTGAGCGGCTCTGGGACCGGTCTGCGCACAATCTTGTATAGCAGACTGACGGGCTGCTTGGGGAAGACAACGGGCAGGTTGGTGCTGTGGTCGACACTGCCGCCCTCTGATGCATCCGTGCCGAGTTGCGCAGTGAAAAGGTCCGACTCGAGGAGCTCGCTGCGGAACACACGCAGCGGACTGGCTGTCGCCGTTGATACGGTAAAGCGCGAGAAGAGGGCGTCGTGCTTGAAGACGTCCTGTACGTTGACACCGAGAGCGAGCGACGTGCTGACGGACGGTGCTTTGGAGAAGTGGAATGTGGCGCCGCTGCGGGTTGTGTATGTCACGTCGACCTTGAGGCACAGCTCGAGAACGTCCTGTTCGATCGAAAAGGGGAACGAAATGGCGAGTGAGGTACCGGCGGGGACGTCGTTGAAAGACACAATGCCACCCTCGACGGGCTTGGCAAACTTGTGGCCTGTAGTTCCGAGCACCTTGGCTTCCGTGGTGATCAACCGCAGGCCACCCGTTGCTGCGCGGATGCGCATCTCGCAGTGCTGGATGTCGTTCCAGCCGGTGAGGAGGGCCAGCTCCAGAAAGTTGTTCTTGTCGAGCTGTAGGTCTTTGGACGTCGACAGCTGGACATCGAGGGCATCGGTTCTCTGGTAGAGGACAAGGTGTGGTTCGGCGAGGATGTTTTTCGTGTGGGCAGGAGATGTTGGGGATGTGGGCGTGACGGCAGCCGCGGAAACAGCAGCGACCGTTGACAGGCGCTGCACTGTATGCGATCCGTCGCGGTCGTGGACGATGACGAGGTTTTTGCTGGCGATGCGGACCTGGTCGATGGCGTAGATGCCGGGAATGATGGTCCTGCTGTGGAGCTGGACGCAGTCTGTGCCTGCGGCGATTGTTGTGGCCTCCTTGGTCTCGAGCCAGATCTCGCGAGTCTGACCACGGCTGGACGTCTGTGTCAGGCGCACTTTGACTGAATCGACCGGGAGGGCATCAAGAAGGAGACTCTCGAGGCGGAGGGTCACGTGGAAACTATCTTCCCCATCGGTAAAGACGGGTGGCCCGTCGACGGCAACAAGGCGGAAGAAGCTGGTCAGAGGCACACGCATCTCGCCAGAGACGGATGTGGACGCAGAGAGGAGTTCGGACAAACAGCCTTGGACAGCAGAGACAGGTGGTTGTTTTTTGTTCTTTTCTTTATCCGCTTTTTCGGACAGCAGTTTCTTGCGTCCAAATGAGGCTCTCTCTTCAAGACGCTGACGTTCCGCTTCGGCAGCCTTTGTCAGGAATTTGAGGAGGAGCCATGCGTACTCGCCATTGCGGCCCATCTCCTTGTTGGAGCGGGCGTACATGAGCAGCAGCGACAGCTCAAGACGGCCCCAGCTGTTCTCGCCAAAAAAGAGCGTGGCCTCGTAAAAGTAGGACGCGGCGGCGGCATAGTCGGCAAGATGGTACTTGAGGACGGCCAGGTCGGCCAGATTGGCATTGACGGCGCTTGCGTGGCCGGCCACGGTGTAGTGGTGACGGGCCTTGTCGGTTAAGATCTCGTAGAGGCGGAAGAAGCCGGTGTTTGTCTCGAGGGCGGTGCGCAAAAGCAGGTCGTCGATACCGGCGATGGGGTTGGATGAGGCGGACGAGGTAGAGGAAGAGGAGGAGGAAGGAGAAGAGGGCCGGGCGGGGTTGGTGTCGTCATTGAGGCTGACCTCTTCCAGGCCGTCATCGTCGTCGACTGCTTCCGACAAGACTGGCGCTGTTGACCAGCCATCGGACCAGCCGCGCTTCTCGCCACCTTTTTGCAGGATGTTGCGCGAGAGCATGTAGAGGTCGGCACGGCGCGCAGCAAGGTCTTCCAGGCCAGCCTTGAGGAAGCGCGTCGACTCTGCATCATGGGCTCCCGACTGTGGTTGGCCAGGGCCTGGGAAGATACCAGGGCTTAGTGGTGGCCGGCCGCTTCTTCCAGCGCCTGCCTGCAGGCCTCTTGTCTCGAGTGATGATGTCCGTGCCGGGTGCATCATGGTCTTTGGCTCGGGAATAGAGACTTTGGGTTCTTGTGCGTTGTCGGACGCGAGCGTCATGGTGGAGGGAGGGATGGGAAGGGCGCGGGTTGATGTTTGTGCGAGAATCTGCTGGGCAATAGAGAAGGCGAACGAGGCCACCATGTTGTCAATGACCTGCAGCGACGACGCTGGCAGAGGCTCGCCGTCCGTAGAAAGAGCGAAGAGCAAGTCCTCGCGCATGACCTGGGACACAGCGGGGACAAACTCGAGTGTGCGGCGGCAGATCTCGGCGAGCATACTCAAGTTCTCGGGGTCGTCGCCGGCGCGTGACGAAGACGACGAGGCAGCATGAGACGCGGCGGCTGCGGGCGTCAGGTGCATTGTGGCTTCCTGCTGTTCCTGCAGCTTTGTGAGAAGCTCCTCGCGTGTGGCCCAGGCATTTCCGAGCCTCAGCAACAGGGCGATCTGGCGGGCAAAGATGTAGCAACGGAAGTCAAAGACGGAGACGTTGTTGGCGAGGATCAGGTCGCGGTAGGGTTTCTTGGTGGCGCTGATGGGGATGGCCGGTGTTTTTGCGTCGGAAGAGCCTGTTGTTGCCTGCAGATTGACGGGCTCGTCTGCATCGTCGCCCTCGCCGTGGATCGCCTTGAGGGCTGCCTTCTTGAGGTCGTCTGTGAAGCTCAGAAGCGTGCTTGCCGTCAACGCATGCTGTTCTTGGATAACTGTGTCTAAGCCAACACTCAGCTCATCGTATCCGACCAGTGCGTCGTCGACGAGGCCGACGCTCTCAAAGCCGCGGGCGAGTCCTTCCTTGAGGATGAAGAATGTGCAAAAGTTCCAGCCTGGCAGGGTGCGTTGTACATCCTTTTCGCGAATGTCGTCTTCGTACTGTGACACACGCACGTCGAAACTCGCCAGGATGCGGCTCTTGAGCTTGTCGACGAGGTCCGCCCAGGCAGCCTGTGCCTCGCGCTCCGACTCGACATAGTTGCCTGTAGGGGGAGTGGTGCCGCTGCCAGTCGACTGCACTCTTGGAAGAAGCTCGTATGGCACATCGTTGACTCCCACTCGAATCTGGGAGACCCGGTCGATGGCGCCGCTCGACGAGCCTGTGCCACTGCTGCTGCTCTTGGAGTCACCGGCCGTGTTGAAGTCGGACCGCAGCCGTTCCAAGAGGGTCGACGAGTTCTTGCCCCAGCGGGAGGTCGTTTTTGTAGTGTCGCTTCCTGTGCCGTCACTGCTGGTGGATTTGCTGGTCCGCGGCTGGCTGTAGGCGGGCGAGTTGGGCAGGACAACGTGGACGATCATCCACTCGAAAGCGTCGTGGTTCTCGACAGGGGCGATGCTGGCCTTGCGGTTCGAGGAGGAGGACGAGCTCGAGCTGGCATTCTTCTTTACCCAATCCTTGATTTCGGAGCGCGTCTGGGATTTGTACGTATCGGTGTCGTCGCAGCGGACGAGCAGCAGCTTTAGGTAGGGCGTGCGGCGCAGGCCGGGGATCTGGTGTCTTCGCTCGGGTGGTCGTGGTGTCGAGGAAGAGGGTGTCGCGGACGTTGTCGTCGTCGTCGATTCGAGGGAGCCTTGGCGGCCGCCCACTGTGGCGGTCTGGAAGCCGTCGTCGGCCGGTGTGTCGGTAGAACCGCCGGTGGCAGACTGTTTTTGGGTGGGCGGCACCCCCGCTACTGGCGGATTCGACTCGGCGGACACGAGCTCGACGTGCAGAGTGTCGATGGACCGCAGCGGCCCTGAATGCGATTGCCAGTGAAGGTGTTTCAGGGGCAATCGCGCCAGCAGCCCTGGGGCCAGCAGTCGATAGAGGCCATGCGGGTCGTGGTACTCGACGGTGACCTTGGACGTCGAGAAGGGCTGCTCCATGGTGGGGGGGAGGGTATGTGGTGTTATGGGGTGAATGCCGTGAACGCGACAAACATCGCGAGGAGAGCTTGGAGCTTGCTTCTTTCTAGAATGTCGACGTAGCCGTTGTTGACAGTGTTTCAGGGTAGCTAGGAACGGCAGGCACTGGCACGGGCCATCTTTCCTCAATTGGATGGCGTAGACGCCCAAAAGCGGAAGGCGGTGAAAGGCGGTCAAGGGCCACATGAGGAGGCGATTGGACCTTAGCGCAGCTCGACTCGCTTGAGTCGTCTTACAAGAAACTTGTCATAGCGGGGCAGGTGGCAGATTTGATGATGGCATTTTGCGCCAGGACGACGACTACAAAAGAAGGAGCGACGCCGAACGTGCGACAGAAGACAGAAGGAGTGATAGGCAGAAGCCCCTATTCGATTTCAGTTCTCGATAAACTCGACATCTTCAAACTTACCCACGACATCCTTTCTCTCAACAGCACCCTCCCTCCCCTCCCACAATGTCCGGAACGCTCGAGGCCATCCGCTACACGCGCGGGTCGCTAGACGTGTTAGACCAGCTGCGGCTGCCGCACGAGCACCACTACGACGCCGTGTCGACGAGCCCCGAGGCGTTTGACTGCATCCGGTCGATGCGCGTGCGTGGCGCGCCGGCGATTGCGATAGTTGCTTCTCTGGCACTGGCCGTCGAGCTGGGCGCGGCCGAGACACAGGTGAAGCTGGGCAACTCGGCCGACGAGGCCATTGCCTACATCGATGATCATTTGGACTACCTGCTCGAGAGCCGGCCGACGGCTGTCGACTTGGCCAACGCCATCACTCTCCTGAAAAAGGAAGTCCGCAGCGCACAGGTCCAAGGACTGGACGGCGCGGCGGCCAAGGCGGCGGTGGTGGATGCGTACGTGGCGACGGCCGAGGCGATTCTGCAGCGCGACCTGCAGTCCAACCTGTCGATTGGCAACCACGGTGCCGACTGGCTGCTGAAGCAGTCTACGCCTACAAATGCGTCTACATCTACATCTGGAAAAATCTCTGTGCTCACGCACTGCAACACGGGCTCGCTGGCCACGAGCGGCCACGGCACGGCTCTCGGCATTATTCGCTCGCTGCACACCCGCGACGCTCTCTTCCACGCTTTCTGCACAGAGACGCGGCCCTACAACCAGGGCAGCCGGCTGACGTCGTTTGAGCTGGTGTACGAGAAGATCCCGGCGACGCTCATCACGGACTCGATGGCGGCCGCTCTTTTCCGTCTGAAGAAAGACTCCCACAACATCCGCGCGGTCATTGTCGGCGCCGACCGCGTCGTGCGCAACGGCGACACCGCCAATAAGATCGGCACGTACCAGCTGGCCGTCCTGGCTAGGCACCACGGCGTCAAGTTTGTCGTGGCCGCGCCGACGACGAGCATCGACCTGCAGACGCCGACGGGCGCGCAGATCAAGATTGAGGAGCGCAAGCGCGAGGAGCTGACGCAGGTGACGGGGCCGGTGGTGGGCCCAGACGGCAAGGTCGACCTCAGTCAGCCGGCCGTCCGTGTGGCCACAGCGGACCAGAACATTGACGTGTGGAACCCGGCCTTTGACGTGACGCCGCACGAGCTGATTGACGTGATTGTGACGGAGAAGGGCGCGGTCGAGAAGAACGACAAGGGCGAGTTTGACCTGACAGTGGTTTTCTAGGGTGTGGTTGGAGATGAAGATGAAGATGAATTCAAATCTGAATAATATGAGGCCGAAGGCGACAATAGAATACCATGATAGAAATAGACCTGGCGATGATCATCTTGGCGCACATGTGGCAGACAGACGGATGTCTTGGCCGACAAGAGTCTTGTCATCAAGCATTCGGCAAGCTTGGCTGTGACAACGAATGCATGACCTGAGAAAAGAGAAAGAGCTCTGAGTGATGTTACTCAGACGAATGCCTTCTCCCTATGGAGCAATGTCTCCTGTGGTTTGTCGTCAGAATCGTCCGACATCCATGGCACAGTCGTATTCTCCAAATCATAAAGGAGCCGCGCTTGGAGAAGGAAAATGAGCGCCGCTGGTGTGTTGTTCCTCTTTCCCGTCAGTCTCCTGTGCTTGTTAGCCGTTTGCCATACGACAACAGTGTGACTGGCCCCACTTTATTTATCCATCAGATAAAAACTAGACGGCGCTAGACCAGGCCAGAGAAAGCTAGGGGCCCCTAAACACGCTCTTAGGCACTCGGAAGTCCATAACACAGTCGTTCCTAACAGTGGACACTGACAACACTCACGCACACAACTATCAATCTGATAAAAGTGCAGACAAAGGAAGTCGGCAGGCAAGATTTTATGTGCAGCATTAAAACGAAACGAGTGGCAAGATGAAATATTCAACGGAGGCTTGAGGAGAAACAACATGTTCCGCGCATACAAAGGTGATGTTTACGTAAATACAGGCGAATAAAGTCGTCCGTTGAACGGCAGGCAACTCTGTCTGATGACTTTGTCCTTTTATTTTCTTTGCTTTTCCTTCGTCTTTCTCCCTTCTCATTTGCTATTTTCCACCACCCCATCGCCTAAAATTTCTCGTTTCTCACTTTTCGTCTTGGCAAACTACACCGTCTGCCCCCCTCTACATAACCGCGTCTGTTTTCTTTTCATTGCTCGGGAGAGTCTAATCCTGGAGTAGTATGTGGGGGTAGAAGAAGGACCGCAAAAAGCAGACGGCAACGAGAGAGGCAAAAGAGGAAATACAAATACAAAGAAGAACAAAACTAACAGCAAATGGCCGAAAGAACGACCCGAAAGGGAGACTTGCAGGCAAAGAAGGAAAGTAGAGCATTTCGTTAATACTTTTGTTGCTAAATGGAGCTGCAGTGGATCAACTTTGTGTGGCTGCATGCTGGGAAAGGGGTCGATGTGAAGGGAAAGGTGTTTGTAAGATTGAGAAAAAGAGAAGAGGAAAAATAGAGAGAAAGAAAGAGAGTCAGCGAACCCACTCCATGCTGGGAAACTTGCAAGCTAACGGACGCTCCCCGGCACTGAACGGTATTTTAGACCGAGGAAACGCAAGTGCAAAATCAGTGAAAGTGAAGCGGCAAATGGGGATTCTGACAAAGAGGCAGAAGACGGTTCCGATGTCGGTTAGTTCTATGTAAAAAAAGCAGGATGCAATGTTAAAAAAATAAAGTAAATAGAAGGATTGCATACGCGGCGTGTAATCTATCCTTTGGATTTGACTGCAGTTTGAGGCTCTTCAACGCGAAAGAAAATAACCAGAGGGCTGGAGTTATTTGTCACAGAGTAAATATTTGCAAATGTTTACATATGATGTATATTTGTACTCCGTACAAGCGATGGAAATACGCGTGTCTGCTGTCTTTCCGCTCTCATTTATTTCCCAATTAATAATTAGTTTGGAGTGTGAGCTGTGGCCAAGACGAAAAGGCAAGAAGGACGAAAATCCTGCCGTACTCGGGTTGCTGGGTAGAGAGGTTCATATCCATAGGGCTGCGGATGTACAGGCAGTTACAGTGCTCATTATGAACGGTTATCCCATTGAAAATCACACCCGGCAGCTCGGCAATGGCCCGCCATGGACCGTGAACCAAAATCTTGGCTGCTGATGAAAGTCTTGGTGAGTCTTGGAGGGAAGTCTTGGAGGGAAGTCTGCCGTTGCTTCCATCTGATAACTGAAATATGTGCAAGTAAGATACATACAATGCTAAGAGGTTGAGTTTTTTAGCGGCTCCTCTGTGGAGAGACCCTTTGAACTGTTGTAAAACAAATTCATACAGCAGTTGTCATGACTGATTGATTACAATTCAAATTCAAATACGACATACAACATGTGCATTTCCCGTCAGAAGACTGACGTGGACTGCTTGTCCGTTTCTAGACCTTCCGTAGGAGCTGACATCCAGAACAGACGATGAACGGCGAAAGACGAAAAGAAAGGTGACAAAGTTCGAGTTCGAGTACGCGCGTGCATCCCTCCATCACGTCGGACGTGTCCAGGTCTGGCCACTGCCAAGGCTGTCTTCAGCACATGCCATGCTGGATTTGCATACCGAACTGAACGGCTGGAGGATTCTCGCTCTCAGTTGCCCACACATCCACGATGCCAGTGGTTGCGGTGGTCTTTCCCCGTGCCCTTTGTCATGGAGTCCTTTTATTTGTGTTCTTTTTGTCCCTCTCTTTCCATTAAATTCTCGTTCGCCAAGACAATAAAGTTTTTGACAACGACCACCACCGATTGGTGGATGGCACACAAAATGGAGACAAAAAGAGACAAAAGAGACAAAACGGCCACACCAGCTCCAGCGAGGTCCCACGCGGTCCCACCCATTCCCACAGCGAGATCTTGGCGGCTCTGCCCGTGCCCACCCCTGTAAATAATGTACTTTTCACACAAGATTTGCCTGCAAGTACAAATTCTGTAACAATCTAATCTTATCTGATAGCATAGATGGATAGCGATAGCATAGATGGCGTCAAAAAGCACACTATCGTGGAGCCGACAAAGTGCACTATGACGTTGATTCGGGTCTAACTCTGTTTAGTTCCTTTTCGAGACTTTCAAGACAACCCACACCTGGCAGTCGGAGTCGCAGGCTTCGGCTAGTAAGGGCCTGCAAGGGCCTGCATGGGGGCCCTTCTGCATGGACCCGTGTTAGTCGAGTCTATCTTTCGACTTCGACGATATTTTTGAGTGGTCTCTGGGCTATCAGATGGAATTTTCACGGTTTCTCGTCGTCCGATGGACTCCACCTTGAGCTTGTGCGGGACCCTTGCCTCGAACATGGCGTTTCTCGTAGCCGGAGCTTGCAACAAGTCTACTCTTTGTAGCTCAACCGCGTGTCGGCCGCGTGGTTGTACATTTTTTTCAGTCTTTCTTTTCTGTTTCTTTCTATATTTTGCTCTGTCCCACGTTGTGCTCTGCATATAAGAGAGGCTCGCCTCCAGTTTGTTTTCTCTTCTTTTTCTTTTGATTTTGTTTCTTCTGTATCCCACACGGTGTCCTCGACTCACCTCCCCCCTGCCTTGTCTGCATTATATTTCTCTAGCAGCATATAACAACACACCACCTCCACGATGGGTCTTCCCAAGTTCCGGTTCAACAAGGACCCCATCTCGGAGCCTGCGGCCGAGGCCGAGACGGCTGCCGCCACGTCGACCTCTGTCAACATGACCACAGTTGGCGAGGAGCCCAAGACGGCTGGTGCTGAGACGATTGCTCCGGCCAACGTCGACCTCGAGGCGGACGAGCTCCCCCGCAAGGATGCCGACGATCTGCCGACGGAGACGGCGCAGGCTGGTGTGCAGGACGTCGAGGCCGTCACCCTCACGTGGACGAAGCCGACTCTGATCGCCGTGTTCATCCTCATGTTCCTGCTCTACTTTGTCAACGCCTTCCAGGCCTCGATCCTCTACAACCTGACGCCGTTCGTCACGAGCGCGTTCGAGTCGCACTCGCTGCTCACAGTCATTGGCATTGTTTCCAACGCCATGACGGCCGCCATCTACATCCCGCTGGCCAAGATGCTCGATCTGTGGGGTCGTGCCGAGGGCTTTGCGCTGATGATCTTCTTTGCGACGCTCGGCCTGATCCTTATGGCCACCAGCAACAGCTTGTCGACGTACTGCGCCGCCCAGGTTTTCTATAGCATCGGCTTCGGCGGCATGACGTACTCGATCGATGTTATTACCGCCGATGCGTCGCGCCTCAAGTCGCGTGCCCTGGCGTACGCCTTTACGTCGTCGCCGTACATTATCACTGCGTTTGCGGGCCCGACTGCGTCCGACGACTTTTACTACAACATCAGCTGGCGCTGGGGCTTCGGCACGTTCTGCATTATCCTGCCCATCGTGGCCCTGCCCCTTTTCGCTCTTCTCAAGATTAACCTGCGCAAGGCCAAGCGCCAGGGCATGCTGATCCGCGAGCGCAGCGGCCGCACGCTGGCGCAGAACGTGTGGCACTACGTGGTCGAGTTTGATCTGCTGGGCGTTTTCTTGTTCGCTGGCGGCCTGACCGTTTTCCTGCTGCCGTTCACGCTGGCCGACTCGGCGCCCAACGGCTGGAAGACGGACTACATTATCGCCATGATCGTGGTCGGCTTTGTCGTCCTGGTCCTCTTTGGCCTGCACGAGTGGCTGCTGGCGCCCACGCCGTTCCTCAAAATTAGCCTGCTGGTCAACCGCACGGTTATCGGTGCTTGTCTCATTGATATCACCTACCAGATCTCGTACTACTGCTGGGCCAGTTACTTCACCTCGTTCCTGATGGTCGTCAACAACCTGACGCTGGCCCAGGCCGGCTATGTGGGCAGCACTTTCGACGTGCTGTCGGGCATTCTGCTGCTGAGCATCGGCTTCCTGATCCGCAAGACGGGCTACTTCAAGTACCTGCTGTTCATTGCCGTGCCGCTCTACATTCTGGGCATGGGCCTCATGATCCACTTCCGCTCGCCCAACGGCTACATTGGCTACATTGTCATGTGCCAGATCTTTATCAGCTTTGGCGGCTCCATCTTCATTATGATCGAGCAGCTGGCCATCCTCGCCGTCGTCGACCACCAGCACGTCGCCGCCGTTCTCGCTCTGCTTTATGTTGTCGGCAACGTCGGCGGCGCCATTGGCAATACGATTAGTGGCACCATCTGGACCAACACGTTCGAGAACGCCCTCGAAATGTTCCTGCCCGAGGACTCGCTCCAGTACATTGACGACATCTACGGCGACCTCGACTTCCAGCTCAGCTTCGACGTCGGCAGCCCTACCCGCATCGGCATCCAGGAGGCTTATGGTTATGCCCAGAAGCGCATGCTGATTGCCGGCACTGCCATCATGGCCACCTCGTTTATCTGGATGTTCTTCATCAAGAACATCAACGTCAAGAAGGTGCCCCAGGTCAAGGGTACCGTCTTCTAAGGGGACTGTGGGAGGATTCTTGGGAGAGGTGCTCTGGTGGGGGCATGGTGTGGCTTACTTTAAAGTAGCGCACAAGTGATTTGACGGCAGTTGATTGATACCACATATTTATACCCAACCTAATAATACACATCATAATTACTTTAGAATTGTCTCGGCTCTTGTGAGTTGTTGAATTTCAAACATGTCGAGATGTCTCTGTTATTATGTGGTGTTGATAGTATTATATGTAAGGGGATATGCTAACTACACTGTATGGTAAACTCACACCAAACTGCCTGACGCTGTCACGTGCTGGCACCCTCCCTGTTGTTCGTTCCTTCCGCAACGCGTCAATTGCGGTTGAACTTTGGGAGCTTCCCCTGAATCAAAACAAAATGCAGCATCTCAAATTCGACAACATTCAACATGTCATATCGAACGCCATATGCCCGCATCGACGCCGTTATGCTGGTCAGCCTACAGGCCTACCTCGACCCCACCTGAGGTTCAGCCTTGGTACACAAAAGGTAGCCTGAATGCGCTTCACACACCCCTGCAATCGCAGCTGCGCACAGGCAGATCCCGACTACGACTAGGCTGACATTCATTTGAATAGACGACCTTCAACGACATACTACTACTTAAATGGCGCCGACGTCGAAACGCCAAGTTGCACGGCGTTATGTCGATGAGGGGTACTCACCTTGAATGTGCTCTTCACAACAATAATTCACCACCGCCATAAACCTCACACAACAGAATGGACAGACCAGCACAGTCTCTCGAGCGTCTGCCGTCGCTCGTTCTCGAGCGCATCTGCTTCTATATCGACGACGAGGGCGGCAGCGAGGACCAGCGGCGGTCTCTCGAGTCGTTCTCGCTGACGAGCCGGCGACTGGCCGAGGCTGCCGACGCCCAACGTTTCTGCCAGATTCACATCCGCTTCCGGTCGGCCGACACAATCGGCGAAACCGTCGACCGCTGTCTTAAGGGTGCCCTCAATCATGATACACGCCTACGTCATGTCCGCCGGCTGCGCGTGTCGGGCGGCATGCCCCTGAACGAGCTGCAGATGCTGAAAGCGATCGAGTTTTCGAATGACGGCGGCGACAACTCTCCAGAAGCGCTGCAGCCGCGACTGGCCGCCATTGAGCGCATCAAGGCGCGCCACAAGGACAAGGACAACCGCGACATTAGCGAGCTCGACCGCACCGCGCACCACAAGGAAGGATATGATATTCGAGACGCCTTTTGGCCGCACGACATCCACCCCTTTTGCCGTCCGCGGGACGACCACCTTGCGCGCGCAATCCAGAACGCGTCCGTCAGCGTCGACGCCGTCAATGTCAAGTTTGGCACGGACGCGCCGTGGGAACCAATTGCGTCTCTCATCCAGCGGCTGACCGGCCTGCGCGATTTGGTGTGGGACGGCACGAGCTACATGCCGCGGCTGGTTCTGGCGGCCGTGCACGAGACGCCGTCGCTCCGCTCGACGCACCGGGGCGGCGGCTGCCGCATCCACATGCACCAGTTTGCCCTTCACAGCCTGACGCAGTACAGCAGCCACCGCACACAGTCGCCCATCGACCCCGACGACTACGCGCTTGTGACGTCGCCCAACCTGTACAGCATCGTGGCCACCGTGCATCAGCGCATGATACTGGGCCGTGTGAGCTACACGGGCCAGGCCATTCTGCGGGAGATGCTGGGCCGCGGGCGGTCGCCCAATCTGCGACATGTGTGGTACGACCAGGCGGGTGACAACCCCTACTTTAACATGCAGAATGTTGGGGAGACAAATGACGCGACGGACGAATCGTGGCAGGGTTTCTTCCCGGGGCAGGCCGAGGAGGACGTCGAGAACGCCGGCAACAGCGAGCGAAGCGAGGACAAAGACAACAGCGAGCGGAGCGAGGACACAAACACAGACAAAGGAAATGAGGTTGTGGCTACGCCGGTGAAGTCCACCCGCGGTCGCACACCGCTGACGAGCCTCGTTTTCTGGAAGGGCGTCAAGCCGGAGGTGTTCAACAGCTGGATGTTTGGCGCCGACTTTTCCGCGCTGCGCAGCCTCACGCTCTTTTGGGACGACATCACGATCGAGTACCTGGCCGACATGGCTGCCGACGGCCGGTTTCCGGCGCTCGACAGTTTTACAGGCTTGGAGGGCCGGGACATTTGGTACATTCTGCGGTCACCCGATAAGTACTATGACACGAACGCAATGGACAGGCTTACCAACGAGGCGGGCGAAGTTCAGCACAACCTGGCGGCTTACTTGTTTCAGCACCTTCCGCCATTGAGGGTATTCAAGTACGAGGGCACCCTGACGAAAAAGACGGCGCGCGAGATCTACAAGTGGCACGGCCCCACGCTGCAACAGCTACACCTGAAACTCAAGCCGCCGCCCTACAACGTCAACATAAACAGTTGGCTACATCGGTTCGACGAAGCGTCGGCCACGGAGTTGGCGGCCGGCTGCCCGCACCTCGAAACACTGGGGCTCGACATTGAGCGGACCGGCGGCGATGCGCAGGAAGTGGCCACCTACCGTGCACTGAGCAACGAGAACCTGCCGTCTCTCGAAACGCTCGAGCTGCGGCTGTGGTACAAAATGGGCCCGAAAGCGCCCGCCTCGCCGCTGGTCGTGGGGTCGTTCTTTGAAGAGGTGGTTACCGTACCCCTCACGCCCGAGACGCCCGAAGAGCGCAAGGCGCGAGAGCAAGAGGAAGACAGGGAGATTGAGCGGCGCCGGCAAAAGTTTGAGGCGGAGATGGCGGCGTACAACGAGTGGCAGCAGCTGGGCGCCACGGACCAGATCCCGCGTGGGGTGATGGAGAAAGCGTTGGTGGACTGTGCCCTCGATGCGAAGCTGGCAAAATCTATCTTTGACGTGCTGGCCCAGACTTCATCTGGACCTGGTAGACTACAGCGCCTCCGCCTCGATATTGAGCGCGATGCCGGCCTGATGGACCCCGGCATGGGCAACACCATGTTCATGTCGTTTATGCGCTGTCTGGCCAGGCCGCACGTGTGCTATCGCCGCCCCGACGGTTTTTTGGTGGTCAAGGAATCCAACTACGTCACCACCGCCCAATCCCACAACCTGTGGCGGCTTCTAGCCGACGAACGCGGCGCGGGCGACGACAGCCACCCGCTGAAAACGAGCAAGGAGGCGTTTGACGTCTTGTGGCCCAACAGGGAGAGGAGCGACCCAAGTCATTGGTGGGTGGGCTGGTCGAGTTTCCCGCTGGAGGGGGTAGAGAAGTAATGTGAAATGTGATGTGGCCATTTACGTTCAAATATACGAATTCAACCTCTTTATTCACAATGATCCTGGGTTATTGGATTACTTATTATTGAAATATTATTTTATTGTCCATGCGTTAATATCTTCCGTCGTCAAACTCCCAGCCAACACCGTCCAACACTGAACTGTTGAAGCCAAACAGCAGGTCACTTGCGTGCAGGCCGCCATTCGTTCCGGCAGACTGCCATCCTCCTTGCTGCTGTTGCTCAGAGCTCGCATATCGAGGAGAGTCTACATTCGGCGGTTGCTGTGATTGCTGCTGTAGCATGGTATTGTGGTATGTGAGAGGTATGCCTGGAGGTGCTGGTGCTGACTGAGAAGATGGTCCAGGATGAGCAAACCAGGGGCTTCCACTGCCAGGATGGGGATGTTGCAAGTGAGGTTGTTGATGGTAGTGACCTGATGAGGGGGGCATCGAATGTGGTGTGTACATTGTAGAGGGTGTCGGCGGGTGTGCGGGTGAAGAGTACGGGGATGCCATGCCGTGAGGTGGGTGAAAGTTATCGGGATACGATGCTCGGCCAGGTGCTACGGTGGATTGCAGCCTCTGCTGTTGGAGGGTTTGTTGTTGAAATGCTTGTTGGGAGAAACTCAGTGGCTGTTGAGTTTGCTGATTGTTGTCGGGACTCGGAAGTGACTTGAAGGCACCGGCCATCTGTGGCTGCTGGCTGGACACAAAGCTGGAGATGATGGCGTCGATATCAAACGTGGCGGCAGTCTCGACTGCAGGAGTAACGTGGCTCGGGGACTGCATGTTTCCTGGCATGTCCGGGCTTCCGTCGCTGGCACTCGTGAAGCTTGCCGTGCTGGATGTCACTTCCATCGGGATGGAGGCCGTACTGCCGTTGCTGTTGGGAGGTAGAGTCCCGGACGCTTCTTGTCTCAGTCTGGGCCTTTGTCGTCTTCGTGGGGTTTGTAACAAATCTTTGTCGCGGCTCTGCGTCGGCCGCTTAGATCCAGGTCGTGGAGACGCGTGTGTCTGTGGCGATCCTGCTGTCGCCGTTGTTGGTGGCGGTGCCATTGTCGTTGGAACAGCTTCAGCCAGAGCCATGAGAGCAGCCGCATCTTCGGTTCGGCCAGTTGGCTTCGCCGTGGTCGCAGCAGTGCTGTTGGCGTCGGCCGGCTCGACAGATACGCCCATCCGCTGCATCAGGCCACCGATGACTGCCTTTGCCCGCTTCACGGCCCAGTTCGTCTCTGAGTTCTCGTCAAAGACCATCAGGCAGATGGCCAGCGCCTCCTTTGCTTCCGTCGCAAAGCCAGGCTGGGCTGCAATTCGCACGTGGATAGTTGCGGCGACGTAGGTTGCGTAGGATATCAAATATGGTGCACGCCGGACCGAGAATGCCGCATTGTAGGATCGAAGGAGGGCCACAATGGCCGTGGCGGCCTGGGCACAAGTCATGAAAGAGCGGGTCGAGAGTGCTCGAAGGTTGGCGTGTAGATGGCCGTCCGACACAAAAGGTCTGTGCAGCAGGATAAGAAGAACGTTGTGGACGGCAAGAAGCGACAAAACATGGGGTGGCGGCGTGTTTTGTGTCGCCGGATCAAAGTCGAGATGAGATGGAAGCTCGTCCTTCCACCTCACCAAGTCAGCGTGCAGTCGTTGGAGGTCCTCAGCCAGTTCCTCGGGCTTCTTCTTGACGCTGCGCTCGGCGTACACAGCATTCAAGATACCGTTCATGATAAGCGACAAGCGACACAACTGCGTGAAACAACTCACACTGTATGCTGGTCGACCAGGATAGTCTCGAGCGACGCCGCCTCCTGCAAACGAATATGCAAACGGGCTCCAGTTCTCGAGCTCCTCATATTCATCGTTGAACGCCAGAGGCACACTTGTCTCAATCTCTTGAAGGCTGACCGGCCGTCCTTGGTACAAGCTCTGGATCTTGTCCACGACAAAGGCGCCCCAGAAGACACGCCGGCGGATCTCAATGTCTTCTTCGGTGAGGCCACCGCCGCCTCGCTGGGCCAAGACACTGCCACTCCCGTCGACGTGCATGCCGAGGTCGATGATCATACGAAATGCCGTCCCAGCGTACAGCCAGGCAGCCGACCGCTCATCGCCCAGAGCAAAGAGACTGGATGTCATCACCAGCAGGGCCTGAATTGTTGTAATGTCGCTGCGGTCGAGAGCACTTCCCAGCAGCTGGCGTACCCGTTCACGGTACAGCCAGCCAGCTGTCCTAACATCGTTGGGGTCGCGGCGCACCTCGAGCCGGTTGCTGAACTTGGAGGCGCCAAAGAAGATGGCATTCAGCAAAAGCCGCGAAAAGTACGGCCCGCCGCAGGCCATGTCACGCATGAAGGCTGGCCGGTATGTGATCAAGAACGAGTGGTGTTGGCGGTTCCAATGCAGTTGCAGCAGGTGCATGCCCAGATCAGGATCGACTCCGTCAAAGTCGAGCTTTCCTGCGGCCAGGTTGATGGTCTCACGGTGCCGTTGTGATGCTGCCTCGGCAAACAGGCTCTTCTGCACCCAGTATGTCGACGACTCGGGGCCTGTGGCAGCAGCATTACTTTGTGGCGCCTTTTGTCGTTGGCCACGAGCCTCTCGGGCAGCTGTCTCGTCGAAAAGCGTACTCGTCGGTCCATGATATCGAGTGTCGCTTCCTCGACCAGGTCGGGCGTCTCCTCCGTTTGGAACATTCGGAGCATCTGGGTGACGTAGTGCTTGAGGCCCAATTGTCCCAGTCTCAGTGGGTGGCTTCGGTGATGATTGTGTTTGTGATGGCTCCCTTGTGTGCTCATTCACGTTTGGAGATGAAGCCTGAAGCGGCGTGCCTGGTGCAGCATCTGGCACCACAGCTCCATCATCCTCGTCTTGGGACTGATCGTCGTCCTGTTCAACCGTCTCTAGCTGTCGTGGAGACAACTGCGCAACGTCTGTGTCTTGTCCATCTTCATTGTCATGGTTTGCGTTTTCAGTCTCCTTGGAACGCTCCCTGGAAGGTGAGTCTCGTGATGCGTCCCCCGCCCTGTCTTTCGACGCAGCTCTTGACGAGGATCTTGGTGTATCCCGTGACGGAGATCCAGCTTGACTTGCTGTCGACGCCTCACGGAGTGCTTGTTGCAGTCGTTTGTTCTCTTCTTCGAGGGCGGCCAGGCGGGCAAATGATGGCCGTGGCCGTTTCGGGAGGTCGTCGTAGACGCAGTCCTTGCCGTACTGGATGCAGTTGCTGCACTGCGGCGACTGGCTGTTGCAGCGGAACTGTGAAGAGAGTGTGTCAGATTGCAGCCGTGTAAAGATAAATGCGTGGGCGCTGTCCTACCTTCCTCAAGCGACAAAACGAGCATGCCTTGGCAGCTCGCCGGCCGCGCGTGGATGTCTCGCGTGCCGTGGGCATTTTTGCCAGCGTCTCTTCTTTCCACGTCTCGTTCAGTTCCCGTGTTGTAGAAGCAAAGTTTCAGTCGATCCAGATGGATCGCGAAATTGCATGGAACGGAAAGAAGACGACCAGATTCGAGGTTGACAATGTCGTCGGATAGTCGGTCCCGCGGGATGTTGGTCTCCGTTGCTAGTGCCGTCAGATGTGCTAGCTTGCACCCGCTGCATCCATGGCCTGGTCCAACCAAAGGTCTGTTGGTGACAGTTTGTTGGTTTTGTAGCGTATTTCCGTATTCCCCAAGTATTCCCTGCTTCTAGCGCGGCGCCAAAACGCACGCGAGTCACACTGCTCACTGCCGGCGCCCGCTTTGCCGCTCTTCCACGTTTTGAGCTTGTCTTTTTTTCTTGTTCCTGTCGACCATTGCCCGCACTTCGTTAGTGTCACGCCGTCTTGGTCCAGAGAATCCAGGAAATGAAGAGCGGGTCAAGGTCAGTGTCCAGGGATTCTTTTACCTCTTTTGTCGTCTGTCTGTTTGGTTCGCTTCGCCCACACTCGTTTTCTGGGTCCGTTGGAGAGGGCGGGGTGCATAAACGTGGGTATCGACGGATATTCCACACTGTAATTGCAGAGACGTCGACACGAGACCGACAACGCGAGCGGAGATGCTGGGATTGGCGATCAGCAGAACCAGGTGGTGTCTTTGTGCAAACGAGATGGTGTCGTGGACGTAGAACATGCACGCAACGGTCAATGTCGGCAGTTGGTGTTTGTGTTGTGCCATGTTTTGTGTTGGCGAAACAAAGTCAGAATCGTGAAAAGGGGGGTAAACACGCAAACACTGGATTAGTCAAGAGCCGATGCGCGCTCCTGCCGTTTGTTGTTCTTCTCTTGGTCGTTCCTTCCTCGTGATGGCACTACAGCGCCTTCCCCGCTGTAGCGCCTGACGTAGCGCCTTCCACACAGAGCAACTTCCTGCCACGAAATTCTCACCACAATTGCGCCTTCTCGTATTTCGCTGAATTGCTTCACATATCAGCCTTCCCTCACAAGACCTCCTTCCTCGTAGATACTTCTCTTTGCAAGTGCCTCCTGTCCGTTGCACCTTCTCTTCCTACATGCCGTCAATTCTCTCCTTCCCAAACGAGCACTTACATGCCAGACTTGGCGCAATCTGATTGGTCACTTGCACCTGTACTCAACGAGATCTCTTCGACCACAAAGACGACCATGTCAAGAAAAGGCCAGTAAATTCAACTTTATTCAAACTATTTGACAATCTTTGACGTGCATGGTCTTATATTTTGACCAACCACCCCCTACACGATCGTCTCGGCACCGGCTGTCTCCCTCTCGCTGGCGGAGGCGACACTCTGCTTCTCGTTCTCGCCAACCATTGTGGCCTCTTCCTGGCGGACCTGCTCTTTGGTCATGTTCTTGGCCACGGACACGGCGTCAAAGATGCTGGTGGTGTGGCGGAAGATGATGTCAATGTCCTCGAGGCTGCGGCCCTTTGTTTCCGGGAAGAAGAAGTAGACAATGGGCACGAACGCGGCGTTGAAAACGGCAAAGATGATCCAGAAGCGGTTGCCCAAATTATCTGTGCCAGGCGGCGTAATCTGGGCCACAATGAATTGAGTGAGCCACTGCGTGGCATTGGCAATAGCGGTGATGGGCACGCGGAAGCGCAGTGGGGAGACCTCGCTGGCGTACAGAAACGTCTGGCCCAAGAAGCCGAGCGGGTAGAAAAAGTCGTAGACAAAAAAGAAGACAATGGCGGCAATGCTTCCGTGGTGCTTGAGGTCGCCTGTGCCTGCGACGACGGCACAGCTGATGGCGAGGCCCGTGCCTGCCGCCATGAACAGCTTGCGGCGGCCGACCTTGTCGATGATGAAAATCGGGACGGTCGAAGCCAGCGTCTGAAACGTGACGAGGCCTGCACCCAAAAGACGCGCATGGACGCCCTCGAAGCCGAGGCTGACAAAGACGGTGGACGTGTAGAAGACTGGAAGTGTTAGTTAGGAAGGAGCGTCATTAGGAAGGAGCGTTGTGAAGGTCACGTGAGATCGTGACAAAAAAAACCTCAAATCGACCGGCATCGACCAAAATCGATTTTTTTGAGCATCACGACATCACAAAAGAAAGGACAGGGGCTCAGGGGCTTGCCTAGGGATGATATTCCGCATGCCTGCTGCATGAACTGTCCCATGCACGCGAGGAATGCCCGATGAAGAGCGCGCTCCTCGCCGTTGTGAAGCAATTCCTTGAGGCTGCCCTGCACCAAGGCCAGGGAATGCTCGATGCCGCGCATTTCTTCTTGGACGGAAGGGGCGTCCTCGTCCTCATCGGCCAGAGCGGCAAGAACGGCCCGTGCCTCGTCCAAGCGGCCCATACGTGCGAGCCAGCGCGGCGACTCTGGCATCTGGAGGACAAAGGGGATCACAAAAATGGCGAAGATGACGGGGAAGGCGAGCGGGACGCGCCACTGTGCGCCTTCATTGTGCACAAACGAGAAGCCAAAGGCCACCCATTCGGACAGGGTAATGCCAAAGCTGATGCTCAGGCCCTCGACAATGACAAAAGTACCGCGATGGGCAGACGAGGCACATTCAGACTGCCAGACGGGGATCACGGCGCTAATTGTGCCAATGGCCGCACCGATGAGAATACGGCCGACGACAAACTGGGCGAGGCTGTAGGCAGACGACTCAATGGCCAGGGCAACAATCGACAGGATCAGGCCTGTCAGGAGAGTGCGCAGACGGCCAATCTTGTCCGAGTAAAAGATGCAGGTGAGAGAGCCCACCACAGCGCCGAGATCATAACAGCCAGTGACGACGCCTACGTTGTTAGCAGTGAACATTAACAAATGGTCATAAAGTGGGCGTGGCGTGACTCACCCTTCACTCTCGAATGAAAGGCATTGACAGATGGCGAGAAGCCGGTCGTGTTGTAGTCGGGGAATTGCTTGGTAAACGACGCCAGACTGGCAATGCCGCCGGTTGAGCCGTTGTTGTAGCCAAAGAGAACGAAGCTGGGCACGACGACGAGGACGAGCATTGCCAGGTGCAGCTTCTGGCCGCGGAAGCCCAAGTATTTGGCCATGTTGACGTGAGTGTCTGTAAGTCGATGCTGATTGTTGATGGTGATAAGGCAACCGTTATCGATCTTCACAAGTAGAGAAAGAGAACAGACAGTCGACAACTCCTCGTGCCACATCCCAAGGTCCGGGGAAGGACCCTCGATTCTTTTATCTCTGGACAACCTCGCGAAGTCGGCCTTGATTTTGGAGTGTTGTTAATGAAAGGTTTCATCCGGCACTCCATACTTTTGATATCAAAATTTGGTTTCCGTTTTCCACATGGGGCTTCTGACTCTCACTCTATTTCTCTCACGTTATTTTTTCTCACGGCTCCTCACTTCCACGCTCACGCCCGGGAATGGTTCCCCACGGGGCCCCAAATCCACACGCCAACACGCGCGAAAATACCAACCTGCAGCGCACTAACAGCCGATGGTGCCACTACTTTGGATTTTGACAGGGGTCTAACGTCTTTTGATTTTCCACGGCCCATGAGTTTCCATTCGGTCCCTTTGTTCCATGACCGCCACTTACACCACAACTGCCAAAATGGGACATCGCACAGCTAAAATCAAAGGAAGAAAATTACGCATGGAAACTCACATGGAAAGAACGGCAAAGACTTCCCATTAAAAACAAAATGGAGATTGCAGATTGCAATGATGACAGTCGGCACCGATTCTGCACGGCTGCCCCTGAGGCAAATTCAAATTCAAACTGGAAACAATGGAGCGTCATTGCGTGTCTGGTCTTCCGGGCACTCGCCGGTACTGTCTTGTTGATATATACAAGTTGATTATGTTTTGATTTCGGCAGCATAGAACCATATTTCTGAATGGAATACCATCGAGGAATAATCTACGAGACAGACAAGAAGATATCGACAATTTTCCGTTCCAAATCAACTCCTTCATAAAACGCAAGATCAACAACAGCCATGTCAACAATACTCGAGACACGACCACCCGCCAAGAACGCCAAGACAACGACGGCGGCTGCATCTGCATCCAATGCCCGGTCAAAATGCCGCCGATTGCCGGCCGTGCTTATGCGAGCCGGCACCTCACGCGGCCTCTTTCTGCATCGCCACGACCTGCCCGACGACATGGCCGAATGGGGTCCTGTCCTGATTTCGGCCATGGGTTCGCGGCTGGGCGATCCTCGACAGCTCGAAGGCGTTGGCGGCGCCACATCAACGACAAGCAAGGTTGCTGTCATCAGTCCCAGTTCACGGGAAGGCGTCGACGTCGAGTACACGTTTGTGCAGGTGACGGTGGGCGCCGAGGTGGTCGATCTGACGGGCAACTGCGGCAATATGGCGAGCGGCGTTGGGGCGTTTGCAGTCGACGAGGGGCTGGTCAGTCCAGAACCAGGGTCAACGGAGACGACGGTATCCGTCTACAACACCAACACAGACGTCTTGCTGGAAGAGACAATTGCCGTCGACCCAGAAACTGGCCTATTCGATCCAACCGGCGACTACCGCATCTCGGGAGTCAAGGGCCCTGGCTCGCTCGTCAAGGTCAAGTTTGTGTCGCCCGGAGGGAGCATGACCGGCAAGACCTTTCCCACAGGTCTACGGCAGCAGTCAATCTTCGTGACGGACGGTGTTGATGAGCCCTTTTCTGTGACGGCATCCCTCGTCGACGTCTCGAATCCGTTTGTCTTTGTCGATGCCCGGACGATGCCATCTTCTTATGATGCATCAAATCCAGACTCTGACACTTCCATGGCCATTATTGAGGCCATCCGTCGGCATGCGTCAGTCCTCTTTGGCTTTGCTGCCAACACAAAAACTGCTGGTCTGCAAAGAGGGACGCCCAAGATATCCCTCTTGTCAGCATCAGAAAACGACGACCACGACAGCCAATCCGACATTTATGTCTTCTCCTACAGCATGGGCAAGGCACACCCGAGCTTCCAGTTGACCGGCGCAGTGTGTCTCGGCGCCGCCGTCTGTCTTGAAGGAACTGTGGCGGCGGACCTCGCGGGGAAGGGGAGGGAAAATAAAAAGAAAAGACGCCCCCAAGACGACTTCGACTCCCTCCCGCCATCGCCGCCACTCTCCAGCCTGTCGAGCTCGCCAAAGAGCGAGTCTGCATCCAGTCTTTTGGAGGCTGCCTCTGAAGTAGAAAAGGAACAAAAGGGACACAGCCCCGGCCGCAAGGTCGTCATCCAGCACAAGAGTGGAACTCTCGACGTCGAGGTCGATATCGCTGAAAATGGAGACGAGGCTGCCGGTGTCACTGTCTACCGCACAGCAAGGCGAGTCTTTGAAGGCGTCATCTACATTTAGACATTTAGACCAGAGAATACAGGTTAGAGCACGGCATCGTCATAACAAAACTGTTTGTAATCATTAAATCAACATAAATGTATACCAAAGTCGTGCTCATCCTGATGAGCTGTGTTGCAGCAATCTTCAAAACATAAAGGCTGCTTCTTCCAGAATTGTAACGATAGAATGAATCGTCAATCTCGTTTAGACCAGTCCCTCTATCCACTCTCTATCCTCTCCTTTATCCTCTATGAAAGTCATCTCCCGGATAATCCTACTGGTTGGCCACGCCTGGTGCCGCTGCCTCCAGGAGCTTCGGGAAGTTGGGCGTGCCCAGTCCCGTCACGGGATCCCAGCCCGCCGTCGCGTTCCAGGACGCGGTGCCGGGGAAATAGTCCGAGTTGCTGCAGCCCCGGCCGGAGCCGCCCGTAATGTCGTTCCACGCGGCCGTGTTGTTGTACAGCCACGGGTTAAGGAAGCCCAGCGGCGACAGGCCCTTGCTGCGGCGGGCAGCATTGAGCAGCGCAATGACACCAGCCATGGCCGGCGCCGATGCGCTCGTGCCCGAGATGCCGGCAGCACGGCCCTTGTCGTAAATCATAAAGTTGTAGCCCTGGGCGGCAACGTCGGGGATACCGCGGCCCGACGAGTTGTAATAGGCCGAATACGTGTTGCCAATCGACTTGACGTATGCCGAGACGGCGGCATCCTGGTACGCGGGGCGGGGATGGAGGTCGCTGAAGCCACCAGAGCTGAAGCCCACACCAATCTCGGGCGCCGACTGGTACGTGCCGCCGACGGCAGTGACGTAAGGGCAGCCGGCCGGGAAAGTCGGCTGGAAGTAGGGCTTGTTGTCCGAGATACGAACGCAGGAATCGCCTGGACCCGAGTCACCCGAACTGAACAGAACACTGACGCCGCGGGCACCCAGCTGCATGAACATGTTGCACACCTTGAGGGCATACTCGGCCGGGACCGACTGCTCCTCCTCGCCGTAGGACGTCGACAGAGTCTGCGGGAGCTCAGAGTCCTTCAGAGCGAGCATGTAGGTCAGGAACTCGAGGTAGGGCTCGTTGCTACCGGGCTGGGTCGGCTCGTCGGGTGTAGGAACAAGCGGGCTGTGATGTTAGTGTGTATCTCTAGGGGGGAAATAGTGCCTTCTTTACTTACCCAAGACCTCCGGTGCTGTATTGGATGATGGGGATGGGGTGGCTGACGCCAAGAATGCTCTGGACATCGAGATTGGCCTCGGCGCTGTCCTGGGACGACGTCTGGTCGTCTTTGCCGTTGTTGACGAGGGCCACCGAAAAGTTCTGGCCCGCGGCCTCGGGGACGCGGTTCTTGATAAACAGCGCCAGGTCGCTGTACCGCGCGTACTCGTTGAGGTACGAGGCAACGCCGACCAGGTTGCCCGTGGCCGACGCAGTGTAGTTGATGTGGTACAGCTCCTTGAGGCACTGGGGAGTGACGCCCTGGGCGCACGATGCAATAGCCTTTTGCTGCGCGGGGATGGCTGCAAAGGACGACTTGCTCTCCGCGTCTTTGTTTTCGTCCTCATCAAGGTAGTCCATGCTGAAGACGGTCGACTTGTGCGTGCTGAAGCGGCCGAAACGCGTCGTGGGCTGGACCAGGTCGACGTGGCCGGCCAGCGAGTCGGGCACGCTGTAAGCCAGAGTGCGGAGGACGGGCGTGTTGCTGTCTTCGTACTGGTACCAGTCGAAGCGGGTGTCGAGCAGAGCGTTGGCGCGGTCGACGGTCGTGGTGAACGAGACCCAGTCGTTGTTGGCGGAGGACTCCACCCCGTGGTCACGAAGCCAGGCTGTGACAGACTCGACAGCATCCTCCGATGGCGCCGTGTACGAACGCAGCTCGTCGTGTGTCAGGTGCATGCCGTAGTTGGGGTGGCCCGGCGTCGACACCTCCATCACGACGCGCTCGAGGTCGGCACCATTGCGCTGGTGCAATGCAATCCTGAGAGAAATCGTGTCGGAAGGGCTCGCACTGCGGGCGAGGCTCCAGCCTTGTGGGACATTGGGCAGGCTGTGGAACACCTTTGCGCTGGCCACGGAGGCAAAGAGGAGGAACGGCGCCAACATGATGGCGGTGAAACACAGAGATGTGTTTTTGGTGCAGAACAAGACAGCTGTCGTGGATGGCTCCGGAAGAAGACGAAAGAAAACAAAGGAGGAAAAGGGGTTCTGCTGTATCTGGTGCCACAGGCACACCAAGGACGAACGATCTGGGGAGGACACGGCTAAAGCGCGTCAATGGTCAATCGAAAAAGAAGAGAAGAGAAAAAGGACGAGGCCAGACAATGCCAAAGGACTGGATGCAGAAACGTAGCCAAAAAAGGGTGGCCGCAGGGAGGGTGTTAAATAAAGATGATCCTCAATGTGCAATGAGGGCGAGAAGAGGAAAGAAGGGAAAGAAGGACAAAACAGACAGGAAGACACAAAAACGGAAAGAACAGAAAGAAGGACGAGTGACGGAGTAACTCTGTCGAAGAAGGAAGGAGGTGCAATGTATTTGTTTATCACTTCTGCTCCTTCCTATGAAAGCCAACCACATGCGCCACGTACCTTGCAGGTGCGACTGCGAGACTGAGAGACTGCGTCGTACCTTCCCGTTGTATCTCTTGTTCTACGGAACCTGGCATGGGCCAAGAACGGATTCTCCGCAATTTGCTGTCGATCTACTTCTTTTCCCCTCTGGGCCTCTGATCTTTGCCGCCGACCAGGGAAAGAGCGATACAAACTATGTACCTCCGTACAAACTACAAGTTGCCGGTCTACAGAATCTTTTGCATCGTTGCATCATTCTTGCCGTACCTGGTGCCAACTAAAAAGTCATTAAGAACCGCAAGCACTGCCTTGTAGCCAAGGACTGCAAGGAGCTCCACGGAGCGAAAAGAGCAAAAAGATTGAAAGATTGGGGGCCGAAAGTGTTCCTGCGTTCCTGCTGCGTGAGGAAGCTTCGACTGCATAGATTGCCCCAATTTGGCCAATTCGGGGGCTGCAGCATGCAGAAAGCGCAATTACTACTACTATGTATGCGCAGAGCGGCAGGTGCAGATGGCGACATGGGGGGACATGCGGGTGAGGGATTTCCTAATTAGGAAGTAACGGAACGGGGCATGGGTGAACGTCTAAATCGAAACTGCGAGTAAAAACCATGGAAGATGGAAGGGGCGACCAGCAAAACTCTCGGGCTTGGCAGGAAGACAGTGGAGAAGAGAAAAAGAGAAAAGCAAGAACGAATACAAATGCAAGCACAATACAATGCACGGCAGGTGCTCACAGCGTTGGATTCGAGGGCGCCCAAATGTCGTACAAGGGCAGGAACGATCAGTGATTGGGGGTCTGGAGGGATAAGTGATTTGAGAGTATCTCTGTTTTCGCGACGTGAACTGGCGAATTAAACTGGAACAACAGGGGCAAATCAACAAACCGACACGACCAACAAGCACAACCAAGAACCGATTCAGTGCTAAGTCAGGGCGGCCAGGCACGCCAGGGCGGGTTTGTTCCACAAAACAGATCTAGTTTTTCTCCCCTGTGGCAATCCCTATGGCTCCGATCTTAAAGAATCCTAAGGCCATCTTTAAACTACCGGGCGGCGCGCCGTTGTGGGTGGTATCGCAAAAACACATGCAGGGGTAAGACGCATCTTATTGCGACCAGAGGTTGCAACATTGGTGTGGCCGAGGCACAAAGGTTGTGCAGTTGTGTGAGTGGACGGATATGACTTGCCTTGTGGGACGATCTATCTGCGCCATATCGCCAGATCTATGCATAATCCGTCTTTCCTTCCTCTTTAAGGCCAGCGCGGTTATGCTCCAGGTTGATACTCCAGGAGCTTCTGTTCCTGGCAGGTGCAAAGCAGATGTTCTCTCCTCTCTTTCCTAGCATGGACAAGCGGTATAGGCGCAATGTTCCGTGCAGGCACACCGGGCACACAGGCTGAACTGATCAGCCATCCGCCCCTGCCTTGTGCATCCTGTGGAAGGTACAAAGCATTTGCGGCCAAGGGCAACTGGAATGAATGGCTCAGGGCACTTTCAGGGCAATGGTGAGACCAATCTATGTGCCCCTTATGCCGTGTTATGTAAGATGCAAAGGAAGACAAGTAAATGGACGTCAGAATAAGCCAGGAATACGAACTAGACACAGCCAAATGCAATATATCGTCGTTGTGCAATTGTGTAATCTGTACGGAGCAAATGTGTAATTGACAACGCGGGATGCCGCCATACTCCTTCAGGGCACATGGACGTTGAATTCTCCGTAGCGCTATTAACGTTATAACGTATTTACGCTATTAATACGGCGCTTTCAGTGCTCCGCAGCAATCCAGTAGACGTCCGCTTGGCCCAATCACGGGCTCAATGGATCAATGGCCACGATCTCACATAGATTGATCCCGCAGGACCCAGGAAGCCGACGCCAAGGTTCAATTAGATATCAAAGGCAAGATCACATTGCCATGTCGCGCGTAAATATATTGTCCGTGTCTGTAAGATACGCCGTATGCTTTGCGCCGTAGGATGTGCCCGAAAATGCCAAGAAAAATGCCAGTTGACAATGAGCGACCTTGACACATTCACCGGCGGCTTGGCCATGTCAACTTTGTCGAATATCATGAATGAAATGTGCATCACGAAATACGCGGAAGACTCGATTAGCAGCTGTGCCTTTTCAAGGGAGGCTTTGGGTAAGGGATGCGCCTGCCTTTTAAAGAGCCTTGAAAAGCGCGTACCTTCCTGTCAAAACGTGACCAGGCAAATTTGCCCTCTTTTGGACTGCCACCAATTTGAGTCCGTTGCATCTTGCGCTCACAGCATCATTTCCAGACCAGTCCAGACACAGTCGGCCGTGTTCGCGGCCGTGCTGTTACTGGTACTCATATTTATTGGTCTAGATTCTCACTGCCTTTCAATACAACGTAGAGTTGACGTCCAAAAAAAAAGACACTGCACGAACTCCGCCCCGCCGCACCTTCCCTCCACCGGCTGCAATGAAGCAGTTCCCCGCGACGAGTCGGAATACAGGGCAACTGCGACCGGCCGGATATCGCACCGTGCCAGACAGTGCTAGCTCGCACGAACGGCCGCGACCGTCAATTCTCGGCTGCCGTCTCTTTTCTGCTTAATGGCCGGGCTGCCTCTTCTTTGCGACTGACAGGACTTTAGTGATCGCCGTGGCTGCATGGCATCTGAAGCAAGCGCTGTTCATACGGGCGTCTGCGGGACGCCAGCCGGGTCAATCGCTCCTTCCCTGCGCCGAACCCCTCTCAGTGTCTCCGTAAAGTGCGATGCGATTGCCCGTCGGTTCGTCCGCCATAGTCGGCTGTGGCCTGGTTTGGGCCAAGCTGCCAAGGCACTGAAGGCTCGTAAAGAAAGAAGAGCGAACTGGATGGACTTTTGAAGATTTACGCCCATTGTTAGCATTATTAGCATTGTTAGTCTCCTTTGTTCCCCCCGTCTCTTGCCTCTTGCCATTTTTTATTTTATTTTTACCCCATATCCCTTCTGCCTCGCACCTTCCTGGCAGGTGGTGAGTGAGCTGGTCTTGTAATCGTCCTTTTGTCGTTTGTCCTTGCCGTTTGCCCGTGCTTCTAAGTTCTTGCCTTCATCGACAATCCGGTGTCTGCTCCTTCTCTTTTTACATCCTTCCATCGTCACTTATATTTCGTCAATTGCCAATGACCGCGAATTGCGAATTGGCAGATATCAACACTGACTCGACCGACCCATGCAACTCCATCACAGCTAGCCGTTGGCCAGCTAAAGTAGAAGAAAGGCCACGATCACCTTCAGCTACCCACGACCACCCCCTCTCCTAGGGCTCCGTCCCTCCTTTTGTTCTGTTTTTGTCTATTTTTTTCCATTTTAACAGCAGGGTCGCTGCATATTTTGGGTCTTCTTCGAGCTCCATTCGGGTCTTTGGTCTGTCCGAATCGCAATCCGATTCTTGATCAAGTAAGCCTGCCCGCAACGACGCCAAAGACGCCAGCCCTGTTTTTGGTTTTTTGGGTCTTCCAGTCGTTCTTGGTGTCTTGGTGCTGTGCCGTCAGCCAGCACCTTCCTTGCCAGCTCCTCTTTCTTTTGTCTTCAATCTCCCTACCCTATCATCCTCAGGAAGGAGCATCCTACACAGCCGTCGCCGCCGATCGCAGCTTCCCACGATGCGTCCGTCGGTCCTGCCGCAACGCCCGCCATTAATATGAGCCGACCGTTACGACCGTTGCTGCCCCTCGCGGCAGGTGCAGGTGGAGGTGCAGGTGCATCCAACGATGGCACGGGCCTTCCTCCCAATGCGGGCAATGTCAACATGCCCCCAGCTGCACCTGCACCAGGGTACAGTCAACTTACACAACAGCCCACGCCGCCTCTGCCCGCGCAACCACTCCAAGCACGACAGCTTCACCCTCATCCTCACCAATTGCCTCAACAATTACCGACCCAAGTTCGCGGGCCGCACACGCACCATGTCCTCCACCAGACAAAGGCGTCGACGCCGTTGACGCAGCGGCGGCGGCGCGACACGTCGTCGATTGCGTGCAACATGTGCCGGACGAAGAAGACGGCCTGCGACCGCGTCCGGCCGTCGTGTGCGTTGTGCATCGACCGGGGCTCGCGCTGCGTCTACCGCACAAACTACCGGACCAGCGATGCGGCCGCGGCGAGTGCAAGCACGGCGGCCTCGGAAGCGCTGCAGCAGCAGCTCAGTGTCCTCGAAACAAGATTGAAGGACCAGTCCGACATGGTGCAGGCGCTGGCAGCTCTTCCAGCCGAGGCGGCTGTGGATATTCTCCGATTACTACGCACCACCAAAGAGCCGTTCTCGGTGCTTGCATCGCTGCACGGCAGCATGCACACGCGGCTGCGGCCATCCGACTACCGGGTCTCGCGCAGTGTGTCTCCTCCGACGCACTCGCACATGGAGTTTGAGCTGGCGGCGCGGTACCGGGCCGTGTATGCCAGACTAGAACCCGTGGACGACGCGAGCCTGCAGTCGCTCATTCTTATCCAGGGGGGCATCGATGGCGGCGGGTTTTACGGTGGTGGTAACAGTGTATCGCCAGAATCACAGGATGACGAGTCTTCCGCTGCAACACCAACGCCCAGTGCCATTGGCATTGGCCACAACGATAACATGTTCACGCCAGCTACCCCATCACCCGCGCCATACTCGGAGGCTGGCTGGCACAGCCGCACCAGCCGCTACATCGATCCCCGTCTCGAGATGGTGCAGATCGAGTACTGGACGAGCGTGCCAATATCCAACGAAATGGCGGCATCCATCCTGTCGTTCTACCTGAAATACGACCACACCCTCTTCAATATATTCGACACAGACCTGTTCCTCACTGACCTAATAGAGTGTCGGTCCGACTTTTGCTCCGCCTTTCTGGTGAACAGCATCATGTTCTTTGCCTGTGTAAGTGCCCCATCGACTATTCCAACTTAATGTACATCCCCTAACCTTTCCAGCAAGCATATACAGCCATCAACACATCGGCGGCACCCCTCGTGCACGTCTTCTTCCGCGAGGCAGACATGCTTTGGCAGGGCCAGGGTAATGTGCCGTCCTTAATAGGCATCGCGGCGTGTGAGATCTTTTCCATGGGCTCGTATTTTTATGGCCGCGACGAGCTCGCTCTCGCGGCCCTCATCCAGGGCCGCCGCATGGCCGAGAAGATGGAGCTGCTGAGCATCTCCCAGTACAACGAGGCCAGCATCGCCCACTTCCAGCAGCAGTCGCCCAAGTGGCTACGGACCGCGGCACACGTCGCCTGGGGCGTCCACAACTGGCTGAGTGCCCACGTTTTCTACTACAATGGCGAACCGATATCACACCCACCCATCCTCCCGCCGCCCGGAAGCACCGAAGCACACTACTCGGACGAGTTCAAGAAGATGGGCCTGACCATACAATGGTCCAAGTACACCAACAAGACATTCCCTGGCATCTCGCAGTTCTGGGCCATCTCGCAAGAAGTGGCCACCGTCTACCTCAACCAGCGCATCAACCGGAACCGGCCACTCGCCGAACAGGTCCCTGTGGCGTTTGCCGAGGAAAAGTACCGCAAGCTGCTCGCGTGGGCCGACACCATGGTCGACGTGATTGACGACCGGCAGACCTGGCTTCTCCTAGTGTACCAGTGCTGGTTCCACTGCACAGTCCTGCACATCTTCCGCCCGTTCTTGCACGAAAAGTTGCCCAGTCAAAGGAAACCGCCCCGACCCCGTCCACTGCGGTCGTTTGCAGCAATGGACGGCTCGCCCGAGACAGTCTTTGACGCGTCTGTTCAGCAGCTCAAAAACCTCGTGTACGTTTATTTGTCCAACCTGAGGCGCATTCCATTGTCCGGTTTCTTCAATGCGGCATACGTGCTCGTGGGCCACTCGATGATCCAGAGCTACCGCCAAAAGCACCGCGTGTCATCGACGCCCAGCAGCCGGCGCAGCATCTCGTCACAGTCGGAGGCATCAGGGATGCTGGTGGACTCTACCACGGCTGGTAGCAGCAGCCTCGTTATTGAGGAGATTGACGACGACGACGATGATGAAATGGAAGTTGTCCGCCAAACGCCACGCGAAGCCGCCGACGACAAGAAGATGCTGAGAATGTATTTCCTGCTGTGCGTCCGCGCCTGGACCGACCTGTACATGTGCTTCCCGACCTTTAGCGAGTTCACCCAGGCGTTCCTGTCCATGGCCATGGAGGCCGAGATCATGACGGGCGCCGAGGCGCAGGCCAGCCTGGCGCGGCTGCGGGCCAACGGCCAGCACCACCACGACGAGTCCAGCAAGCCCGTGTTGGTGTCGTCGCTCATCGACTTTGACCGCTCGCTGAGCAACCCGGAAGAGGCGTCGGTCAACACGCTGGCGCAGCGGTTCAATGACCTGGCGACGTTTAGCGAGCTGACGAATGCCGAGGATTTCGTGGCGCCCGACGACTTACGCGTGGAGGAGTTGTAGTTGCTCGGAAGTCAATGATTTTGCATATTTGGAGTACATATTCTTGCATTGTTGCATATTTGGGACATCAAATTGGGATATATATTCTAGATTTGATAACTATGGAGTGCATAAAACAGAGAGCAATAAAATCAGGAATAAACGCAAAAAGCAGTGCCCACACCGGGTATCAAGTTCAATCATAACATCGTCCGTGTTTCCATCCGTCTGTATTCCTATTTATCATTGTCGTGTACAAATTGTTCTTTTAGGTATCCCTTCTTCCCGTTTACGCCTTCTTTGTCTTGGCGGCAGCACGGTTGCCGTTGGCCTGGGCCGAGTCGATGGCCTTCTTGCCGGAGCTCTGGACCTTGGCCTTTTGCTGCGGGTTGGCCTGGAAGTAAAAGTAGGCACCGACGGCCAGGATGGCCAGAATGACGAAATTGCCGGCGACAAACTTGCCGACACCGCCGACAAAGGCGACGGCGTTGTGGACAACGTCGACGACAAACGACAAACAGGCCTCGACGAAGTTGACGACCGTGGCAAACGCGCCGTGGATCACGCGGAAGATGAGGCCGAACGTGGCGGCAATGGTCTCGTAGATGGACCGGAGGAAGTCGGTGATGGCGTCGGTGAAAGACATGTTGGACGAGGTGAGTTGGTATTAATTTGCTTTGGTGTAAGTGAGGAGGATGTTTGTTTTTTGTTTTTCTTTCCGACTTTCGAAAATCGTTTATTTTCTGTGGATGGAAGTAAATTCTACAAAAATCAACGAAATGTTTTGACCTCTACTGTCACTTTTATAAATTCTAAGACAGTTCACTATCATCCACCGTCGTCATATCTCCCTCCCCTTCTAGAGTGATGATGGCTGTGTCGCCCTTTGCGATTCGCTTCCCTTGTTTGCAGCTTGCCACCATTTTAGCTCTCTGACGTCACCACAGCGCGCTCTTGCCCTATCCAGCCTATTAACGTTCCCCCACGATCTGGCACAACCAACGATCGCAAATCAAAGACTGCGACCAAACAAGCCACGCGAACAGTAGCCTAAGCAGATCGGACAGTTTACTCCGTGCTCCGTCATGAAATGTCCCATGATGTCAAGAAAAGAGTTAGGACAAGATAAATCAATCTACGCGAACGTCAAGATCGAGCGCGTCGCGTTGAATGACTAATCAGTTTTAAGGGTTCACATGAAAAGTCACGTGCATCTATATCTCAATTCACACACATTGATTCGCCAAACGACCAAAGCCGAGATCCACTCTTTTACCATCTGCTCATGTCAACTTTGCAATTCTGATATCCCGGCGGCACGACCACGGACCCGACATACAGCTCACGGCCAACAACGGAAAGAACAAGATTGATTTCTGTCCTCTTCACAACAAACATGGCCAGCGAAGACTCTGGCAAGGGCCCTGCCCAAGAGGTGGCCTCCAACATCAACAAGGAGACGGGCGAAAAGACCGTCTGGACGCCCAAGGTGCGGCGCAAGTTTGAGACGTGAGTCACTCTGCGTAGCAGGCAGATGGTTTCTGGAGGTCTTTTGAGATTACGTACTAACCTTTCAGAAAATCGAAGAGCGAGTACCTGGATCCGTGCCAGGAGGCGGCAGCGAGAAGTATCCGATGTCTGCATCGCAACGGCGGCGACAAGGCCATGTGCCAGGACTTTTTCGAGTGAGTGGGATGGCGTTGACTTTCTGCGGTGGTTCCTATTCATCAGAGTACTGTAACTGACAATGACAGAGCATACCGCGCCTGCAAAAAGGATTGGGTAAGTGTTGGTCCAGTTTGGTGAATTTGGTGTTGGAAGGACACAGCCTCGGGATACGGGTTGCTTCATAACTTATAGAACATCCCTGCTAACAAAATAGATTACGAGACGAGAAGAAGACAAGGCCAAGAGGAGGAGAGAGTCGGGTGGTGGCTGGTTCAGTTGAGCGAGACGTTTCACGAAATTCATGGAAAGAGACGAAGAGAGACAACAAGCGATGAAAGGCCGGGTCACTAGGATCTGACGGTGGCACGAGTATGTACGATATGGGAGGTATTATTGCATTATTCTGATTTTGACATAGCGATATTTGAGAAAAAGTATGCCTGCTTTACAAGGTATTCTCTAATGTACAGAAAAGAAAAGGAATGGAAGAAGGACACAACGACAGGGCGTCACCATAAAGAGTACGCCAACACCCCTCTTCAAATCAATAAAATTTACTGCAAGCACAGAATAAAACCTAGATAAAAATTTCATAAAAGTCCAGCAAAACAAGACGTATGCAGTCTTTCATGTCGGTTTTGTTGACTTGTGTCAGGGGCATTGTTAATGTGAGCGTAAAGTGTACTGTGCGAATTGATTTCTGTCGGTATCTATTCGCACTATTTACACCGTATGAATTTGGCGGGGTGCACCTTCCTTCTAGCGTTTACAGCGCACTTGCGCAAAAACATCGCCAAAAGCCTAAAGTGAAAAGCTTCAACAGCTCCCACGGCAAGCTCCAAGCTTTACGACAAGCTCGACAGCACCCGATTTCTCCTTCGCCCGCCTCCCTGCCGACCTCCCCCACCCCCTTCCATGGCACACTACGCCCGGCAGCGGCCGCCACTCAAGAATGGCGTGGACATGCAGCTGCAGACGGCGTTTGCCGACCAGAACTGGACGACGGTGATCCGGCTGGCGGACAAGCGATTCAAGGTCAACAAAGAGCAGTACTACGAGGTCGTCAAGGTCTGCGCGGAAACCCAGCTGGACGGCGTGGCCGACAAGGCGGCGGCCTTTGTGCTGGTCGACAGCTGGGTGCGGAACTCGGTGACACCAAAAGACCTAGAGTCGATCGAGCTGCTAGAGTGGGCGTGCGAGGCCGAAAGTGCCGAGAACGAGGCGAATTATGGGAGCACGTTCGGCGTTCTGCGCGCCCGCTGGGTCAAGGCAAACCCGCGGAACGTGACGGCGGCGACGGCGAGTCTACATGCGTGCCTGCAGGCGTGGGACCTGGCGAATGCACAGCAGATTGCGACGATCCTCGACAAGTCGTCGGGGACAAACGACCGGCGGTACATGTTCTGGGGCATTCTGCTGACGCATTTGCTGTCTGGAGACGCGGCCCAGCCCGACTCGAAGCGCAAGATCTACAGCATGCTGGCGCAGAAGCAGCTAGAAAAGGCGGCTGAGCCGGCCGAGGCGGCAGAGTCGACAAATAAGATCACCGACAATAAGAACAGCGCCAACTCCAAAGACGACCGCAGCCTACACACCGAAGAAGAATTTTTGCTGTATCTGCGGGTGCTGGCGGCACACGGGACGGCAGACAACTACACACAGCGGGCACTGCACAAGACGGCCGGGGCGGGAGCACAGCTGGCGGCCGCTGGGCGCAAACAGCTCTTCCACGAAGTGCTGGACCAGTTGGAGGCATACAAGAGATGGGACTCTGTGTTTGATCTGTGTCGACAAGCTCTGTCGTTGACAACGGGCGACAATGGCCAACCGTCGATCCTGGCGTGCGACGTGCGCGTCTGGAACAGCTTTGTCGCCGCCGCCCAGGAAAGTGACAACCCCGAGGCCGCGTTCGACACTGTCCAGGAGTTACTCACGAAATTTATCACCGCCACTCCGAAACTGCCGCAAATGTACATCAAGAATGTAGGCCTGGCCCTGCTCCAGACGACATTCAGCCTGCCACCAGCCCTACTGCCCGAGCCAACCGAAAACCAGTCATCGGTGCAGGTGGAGCAGCTCCTCGCTTTCATCGAGGCCAACCTCGACAAGGCGTCGCTCTTCAACGACGTGCGGTCCTTTGTCGAGCGACTCTCGTTTGCCGAGTCGCAGGATCTTTTGGGCCGTCTATCCGAGGGAACGACCTCTTCCACCCTCCGCACAGTCCTCGTCTTCAAGCTGCGCTACTTGCTGGCAACCTGCCCCGAGACGAGGTGTCCACGCTCTGTCCTCTACAACCAGACCGAGGCCGAGGCTGACGAGGCTCTTTTGAGGGGCGACGGCGGCCCGAGTCTGTTTGAAGTGGCGTGCAAGGTGTGCCGGAATGCCGCGCCAGACTCGTATGGGTGCACGTTCTGTCTCCAGGAACTCGCCACAAAAAGCTTGCAGCTGCACCGCAGCCTGTCCGATGACGACGCTTTCCTCGCGGCCGTCCCCAAAATGGACAAGGATCCAAGAATTGACCTGACTCTGGTCGCTGCCAGCAGTCTGTTGCGGCTGGCAAGTGATGATGATTCTGACACATCTACGACACACCTCCTCCAGGCCGCCCTGATTCTCGACACCCAGCAACGCACAACGCCAGACGACATCCCCCTCCGCCTCCTCCTTGTCCGCATCTTTTTGCGTCTCGGCTGCGGCAGCCATGCACAGCAGCTCTGGCAGCCTCTGGGCGTTAAGCGCAGTATCCTGGACGCCCTCGGACCGCTGTTTTACGACCGCATCTCGACCATTGCGCCGGGGCTGTTTACGGGCGCGCCCACCCCCAAGAAGCCTTTGTTGATCGAACCCCTCAAACAGTACTTTGCCAACGTCCTGCGGCACCCGTCCGCCGTTAGAGTCTGGGACGCCTTCGCCGCCGGCAGCTACAGCAGCATCCTGGACATGGCCGCCTTCCACGGCCGTCTGCAGCGCAGCTGCACGCGCGTCATGACTGTCATTGAGGAGAGAAGGGCCTCGAGGGCCTTTGGCGGGCGTGTTGACGACTCTTTGCTCGAAGGACTGGCAACCGACCTGGCCCGCGACAACACGCCCCTCCACAATGCCACCGACTACGGCGCCCTGCCCAACCTCGAGAGCTCCTTTGGCCAGCGCCTCGTCGAGCGCGTCTCCCTCGGCCCCGGGTTTTCGGATACGCGCATGCAGCTTTCGTTGCTAGCCGAGCGCTATCTCGAGGTAGTCACCTTCAAGCCCGCCAAGGAGTACAAGCCATCCAAGGCCGCCGAGGCTGCTGCGCGCGATAAGGCGTACCTGCTTGAGTCCGTCTCGCGGCTGCAGTTTTCGTTTGACGACTTGTTGCAGGGTCTGCCCGACCCGACGTCGCAACTGACGCAGGCCGAGTGGACATACTTTACCGCCATGTCGGTGCTCGCCTCGTTTGTTGCTTTCGCCCTCGGAAACACAACAGGCGATGCTGCTGCCACGCCGCCGACTGTCTTCTCCCTCCTCACACAAACACTGACAACCACGGTCGACCTCCTGCGCAAGTCGGCTCTGCCACCAGCGCCGTCTTCTCCGAAAACATGCTCTTTACTCCACACGTTTACCGACATTCACAGCGTCGGCATGCTGCGCGAGACGGCCGTCGCCATCAAACACACCTCCGCCTTTCTGAGTGCCTTCCACGACAAGGAAAACGCCCGTGACCGCACGGGCAAGTCTGGCCTCGGCAAGGACGCCGTAGCCGGTGCGGCCGCTTTCAAGACGCTGTCGACACGTCTGCTGGCCGATATCAAGGCGCACTTCAAAGCTGCCAAGGACACACTGGGCGCGCCCGGGTGGCTGGACCGGCTGAGCCGGGCTGTAACCAGTTCAGACGACGACGATGGCCAAGAGGAGTTGGTGGGTGCCATCAAGGCTGCGGTCGGTGGCTCGGCGACGATTGAAGACTGGGCCGGTCACTTGCTGGACGGCTGGCGGGAGACCATTCGCGGCTGGAGTCAGGTTCAGATGGAGTAATCACATGATGTAAAAGATCCAAAAGATGCGATAAATAGAAAGGATAAAATGAATAAAAATGAATAAAAGTATATCTATTTTCTGTCTCTATTTTTCTTTTCTTTCTTTTTTTACCTTTATTTCCCCGAAAAAGACTTTATTTTCAGAGGCTGTTTCTTTTCATTATGTCATACGTTGTTTATTTTCTCCCTTTTTTATCCCCTTAATTAATATGCGACGGGACACATACAGCCAACGGAGAAAAACAGGCAAAGCCAGCAATTATTACCCTGCCTAATACGCGAATCGAAGACTCTTGGTTTCCTGGACGTCTTGGTATTTTATCTTCTTCCATTTGCACATCATTTTCGATGACAAAAGTCGACACAAAGTTGCCTTTCCCAGCCGACGACGGAGTGTTGTCGGAGGACAAGACGGCAAATTCGAATGCCAACAAATGCCAACAAATGCCATGCCTTGTCATGTCACGTCACTCTGGACCCCATCCCCCATCCCATTTACCCCAGATTCCGCTTTGCGGAGGCAGATCCCGCCCGATCTGTTTGTGTACGGAGTAAATAAAGCAGACTTTAGATTTTAGCAGACTTTTACAACTTTACAAGACAGATCCCTGCCATTGTTTCTGGCTACACTTCCCACTTCCAGCCGCCTGACTCGTATCCACGGCACAGCTTCCGAGCTGGCATTGTAAAGTCGTTGTGTCAGTTTGAGGGAAAGGGTTTGGGAGGATCTCTGGCCTTGAACTTGGTGTAAATTCAAAATAAGTTCAAAAGCTGCCTGACAGAAATAATTCGACGGCCATTTGATTTAACAAAACGAGAGCCTGCCCCTCGAGCGTGCCCTTCCCATTTCGTATCACACTCTCCTCGTGAATACGAGATTTGGCCTGTGATCTCTGTCGATACCGCCCACCACACATTACTGATAACGGACAGCCCACCACACTCTCGACTGCACCTCGTATTCGTCATTCGCCCACCCGACCACAATACGATGCCCCACGGTTTCCCCTAGGCCTGCACCTGCATGCTCTGCATGCTTACCGAGTACAAGCCCGCCCATGCTCGCCTCGCCCCGCCTCGTCCAGCGCGGGCGTCTGCTGCCAGTGCTGGGTGTGCTGGCCGTGGTGTGTCTGGTCGCGTTTGTGCGTTATCGGGCCCAGTCCCAGTGGGCTGGGAAACTGACTGGGACGCGGCCACACCCGCCGCCACTGCACGACATTGCGCACAAGCACACGCAAGGGCAAGGGCCTACGCTTGGACAGGTCTGCCCTGACGTGGCCCACCTGCACGATGGCGATGGTAATGGCTCTGGCGCCGTCTCCGATCTGAATCTGGATCTGTCGCCGGTCTACCGCTACAGCCGGCGCTGTGTGCAGCCCATCTTTCGGCACAAGACGCAGTCGTTTCGACTGAAGAGGCCAGAAGGACCCGCGGTCCGTCGCCCACCCACACGTATGGGCGGACGGCTTGTTCCAGCGCGGGCCGACATGGTCGTGGTCAACCACACGGCGATTGGCACGGCCTGCGACCGGCCGCTGCCGCCGTGCGAGCCACTCGTGCTCGACGTGCCGTATCCGTATCCGCAACCCTCAGCCAGCAATAATTATTCGCATCTCCTCTTTGGGGTGGCATCATCACCTGCGCGGATGATGAAGGCGCTGGACGGTTTTGCGCACTGGCTGGGCGGGACGGGCGCACAGCTGGTGGCGATTGTCCAGGACGAAGACGACGCCGCCTTGGATTGGTTGGGGGAGGAGGAGGAGGAGGACGTTCTCAATGGTGGTAATGGTGCCCGCCGCGGAAAGACGGCCGCCCACTTGGCCGACCTGGCCGCGCTCGAGACGGCGTACCGTGCCCGCGGGATCGACCTCAAAGCCATGCCGCCGCAGCACAAGCTTGCACGCACGGTCGTCCAGAACCACTTTGTCATACTCATGACCTTGCTGAAAGAAGCCAAAGAACAGAGACCGCAGACGACGTGGCTCAGCATTGTCGACGACGACACCTTTTTTCCGTCGCTGTATCAGTTAGACGAAACGCTCAAAAAGTACGACCACACGCGGCCGGCATGGCTCGGCGCCCTGTCAGAAGACGCTGACGCGCTGAAGCTGTGGGGCCGCATGGCCTATGGCGGCGCCGGCGTGTTTGTGAGCGTGCCGCTGGCCGAGACGGTGACCCCCTACATCGGCGAGTGTCTGAGGCAGGGCCGGAATGCCGCACTGGCTCTGCAGGCAGAGGGCGTGTCACGACCTGCTGCGGACCGCACAACCACCGGCGACGGTTTGCTCAGGGACTGTATCACGCGACACGCACACGGAACATCACTCACCCTCGTGCCCGGCCTCAACCAGCACGACCTGTACGGCGACATCTCTGGCTTTTACGAGGCCGGCCTGTCGCCATTGTCGGTCCACCACTGGCGCAGCTGGTACAAGGTGCCCCTGCCGGCCATGGCGGCCGTCACGCGTTTGTGTGGCGACTGCTTCCTCGGGAGGTGGGTGTGGCCGGCGCACGGTGGGGGGCAAGAAGAGACACTCTTTGCCAACGGCTTCTCGGTGACGCAGTATCGAACCGGCATTCACCCCGACTTTCGACGCATGGAGGAGACGTGGTCGCACGCGGGCGACGAGTTTGCTGCCGCTCTCGGTCCGCTGCGGCCGGCGTTGAACGAGACGGACAAGAAGAGCTTTCGGTTGCGGGGGGTTGTCACTGACAAAAAGGACGGCATATTTCGACAAGTCTACGTCTACAAGGGAGCTTTTGGAACGGACGAGCCGGACGAAGTGTTTGAGCTCGTGTGGGAGTAGGAGGTGCAGTGGGAGGAAGAAAGGAAGGAGCGATGTTGATGGCAAGAACAAGACCACGTGACAATCGCGAATTAGGGTGAACTGGCTCCTGGCTGCCTCGCGTCTGAATCGCGATCTGGACGGAGATGGGCGGGCGATCTGCAAAAAGGATAAGGAGGGAGCAGCGAAGCGAACAGACCGGACAGACGTGGGGGATCCACTTTCATAAAAAAGAACAAGAAAAGAAGAAATAGGAATACATAAAAATGGGAGAGGAACGATTAAAATTGAAGAAAGAGTGGACTCTGTGTGGATTGTTATTTTGCTGGGATTCTGGGACTGGGGCACCGCGCAATCTATGGAAATTACCCACGTTTATGCTGGGCGGAAGGCCCATAGCCGGAATGAGCGCCGGAGGGAGGGGACTGACTTTTGGAGAGGAAGGAACGACGGGACGAGGAAGAAAAGAAGGAAGGCATGGAAATGGAAATACAGAAAGACAAAAATACTTTTCCAAAATAAACTCGAAAATAAGGAATATGAAAGATGGAAAACAACAAAGACCCAGAAAAAAGAGAGGCCCGGAAGCTGGTCCAGGCCAAAAAGGACCAAAAGGACCAAAAGGACCTGGAGGACCACTGGAAAACAATAAAAACAAAATGACAACAGGGCGCAGCATGTGGGCACATTCATTACGGCGACTTCCGTTGCAACGTCCGGACTGACAGTGGGGGCGGAAGACAAGAAGATATTGTGAAGCAAAGAGGAAAAGACGTGACAAGACGCGGAATGACAATTTATTCAGATACTCGATACGTCGTACTCACTACTACTTCGACACCGAACTCTACGCCGAAGTGGCTGTTCAGCTCATGCCGGCGAACACGGCAGGAGCGAACGATGTCAATAGTCAATACGGAGAAGGCGCTCACGCGAACGAGAGTCGTCTGTGTGTTTGGTCAGCAAAGGCAATCGTTCCTCCTGCTCCTATCTATTAAAAGATACAAACGACGCGATGCACCAAACTGGCCTAACTCCTAAAAGACTGGTGAGAAGACTGGTGGAGAGAGCCGCGCATATTGAACTGAATGGCGCGACACCGCGGCTGCCGGACGATTTTGGCCTTCAGTCCTCCTTTTTATTGGCTTGCTGGGACAATGATTTATTTACTTGCATCGTTTTGATTTCATCATGACATTTATTGTACTGTCGTGCAAATATTCCGAGACATGACGGAGTTCTTTATTCAGCATTGTTAAAGAAGCCTGAAGTCTGAGGCCTGGTAAATGCTTTCAAGCCCTGAAGCATGAAGCTCAAAGCCTGAAGCCTGAAGCCTGTCGCCGGAAGGAGCCCTGCCCCTGTCACTCCAGCGCCACCCGTCGCACCCGCAACGCCTCACAGCGCCATTGTGCAGATTGTCCAGATTTCCAGCACCTTTTCAAGTGCTTCCCCAGCGGATCGCGCAGAAGCCACAGCGCGCAGATATATGCAAGGTGGCACAAGCACAAGCACGAGCCGCGGCAATACGTCGCAAGCCTCTCTATCTCTCTATCAACGACATATTATTACGACGTGCATTCGACTCCGTACGGCGCACATGGCGGCAAGGACAAGCAGATGCAAGCCACGTCCGACCAGAGTGTTTGCTGTGTAAAATGTTTTGCTGAGGGCACACGACAGGTGAATTGGCCGAGGCCAGGAAATAGTAGTCAGTAACAAGCAATATCGAACGGAGCCAATTGACAATTGGCAATTGCCCCATATCACGCGTACTTTCTAATAAGCGACCTGGTCCAGCTGGAAAGTGGTGACAAAGGCGGACGAGTGGGTGGGAGGGTGCTGGCAGATGGTGGGTGTGGGTGATGACAGAGGCGTTCTTCGTTCTTTCCTTATTGAGCTTGTCGAGCGTGGCTTTCCTTGTTTGGTGGTCCTGTCAGCCTCTATCCTTGTTTGCAAATAGAAGGAACCTGGGAACATGCCGAAGGCCTCCAAAGAACAAGAACAGAAGAATAGCCAGAACACAGATACAGGATTTGCACATGGTCGGCAATATGCAATATCCAGGCGAGCCAGGTTCTTGACGACAGCAGTTCATGGTTCGTTGCCAGGATTCGATTGCCAGCGCATCATCACCGATTGCCGTTCAACTTAACAGCGGTCAGCCTGATCGTCGATTGTCAAGGTCTGGCCTGGGTCTGGCCTGGGGAAATCTTGTTCGTCTTTCCCGTCTCTTCTTTTCTTGTTGTTCTTCCACTGTTTTTGGCTGTCTTCCGCGTCATTTTTCATTTCGACTGTCGTAGCGCTGTAACGCTGTTAGATAAGGTCGTCTGTCGTGCTTTCCTTTCTTTGGCTTCCCTGGCCTCGCTTTCGACCTGAGTTAGGCCTGGCCAGGCCGAAGAGGAGCTCTTTTGCAGCTCCTGATTGGCTGCACGTCCCAAATCTTTCCACACTTCATCCTCCACACCACCCCCTGATTCCTTTATTGTTTGCTGATCAAAGAACCACTTGTCTTTCGTCTTCACTAGTCTCTCCACCTTTCACGCCTTCGCTCTCTATTTTCGGTTCTTCTCAGCAAAAGGCCTTCTGTCATGGCCTTGTGTCAATTCACCATCCATCATACTGTGTTTCTAACCACAAAAGGCAGTGCATCAATGACAATACAGTGCTTCTTTTTGTTTTGTTTGTGTTTGCAGTTTTTGTTTGCATTTTCATCTCATCGTCGTTTCTTTTGAATTTGTTTCTCAGGCATCGCCAATTTGCATCTTTTGATTTTGTCGTCTGAGGCCGTCCTCTGCTCTTTCCCTTTTGCCCATTTCTGTTCCTGCCCGTTCCTGGCGCTGTCCCACAGTCTTTGTCCCACTGTGCGCGCCGGAGCGCATTAGTGCCTGCTTTTGCTGCATCTTTCCCCTTTATTTTTTCTTTGATCTGTGAGCGTGTTTCTTTTTTTAGGAGTTTTTATCGCTCTTTCATCAACGAAAAAAAGAACAAAAGAGCTTGCAGAAAATATTGTCGAAAACGGACGTCAAAGAAAAAGAAACACAAAAGAAATAAAAGCACCACACATCCCACACACCGCATCTCATCAAAGAGCGATAACAAAAGAGGACAAAACAAAACAAACAAAATCTACCCAAACCACACCAAATGCACGATAAACACAAATAATCGCTCGTCCTTCATTTCGCTGCATCTCGTCATTTCGTCAGACCCTAGTAAACAAACTGTTTTCCCTCCCAGAAAGAACCCCTCAAATCTTCACATGAAGACTTGCCTCACCCGAAAGATACCTGAAACCTGGCTAGGCCCTGCCCTTAATTTCAGGTATCGACTGCCTCTTTCCTCCAGTGTTCTCAGTACTGACTGCCTTCTGCCTCCTTCCTCCTGGGCTGTTCCTGGCAAGCTCTCTGCCGCATCGCCCAATCGGGCTAGTGACAGTGTGCCCCTTCCTCTTTGGCGCCCGTGTACAGTGTCAACAGCGTCAGGAGTGGTGTAAAATGTGTAAAAGGGGCTGCCTCTCTATGATCTGTTAGTGGAGGGAGACCACCACGTTAGAGAGCCTCGCATCGCTTGCTGCTGGCAGGACCCGCCCTTTGATATGCGCCCTCCATCTTCTTTCCTTCTTTCTGTCTGCCCGATTTTCACTGACAGGGGTATGAAGCCGTAGTGGATGGCTCGATGGATATGGGAAAAAAGGAAATAAAAAGAGAATAAAAAAGAATAAAAGAAAACTCAGAAATAATACCAAAAAATTTAGTGAAGAAAGAACTGAAGGAAAGAGGGCACGCACTTGTTCCTTCCACCCCTGACCTCATACACTCGCTCACAGTCGCTCTTTCCGGTAACAATCCCTTTCCCCCTCCCATCACCACGGTCGTTCTTCCCTGTTTTGTCTCTTTGCTCTCTTGATAGGCTTTGCTCTTTCTCTTTTCTTTACTCTGTGCCCTCGCTCTTTCTTCATCGGTGATTTCCTTGCATCGCTGCCCGACACTCGCTTTCCCCAGTCTATCGCTTACTTTCTCTTCTCCTTTTTGCTTCATTTTCATTTTCATTCTTCAACAACATTCGCTTTTACTCCATACTCCTTCAGTATCGTCATTTTCTCAATTGCGCCCGCGCTCTCGAAAGTGAGCACCGCCAGCCTCCTCCGCCAACCACCACTCTACTTTCCACCCCCGGTCTGGCCTTTCTCCCTTCGTTTCAGACGCCCTGCTTTGGGATTAGACGCCCTTTGCTCTGTTCAACGAGTCCTTTCGCTTTCCTTTTCAGCGTCCATATTCCTCGCTCGTTTCCTCAGCCTCTTTCGTCTCGTCTCGACTTTGACTGCCACTCGCTCGGTCTCGAGAATACCCTCTTCGACGCACATTCGCTATTCTACGACGATCTCCGTCCCTCGTTTTCTCGTTCTCTCGCTTTCTCGTTCTCGCCCATTCCTCGTCTCCCTTTTTGACGTGCCTCATTCTTCATTTCAGACAAAAGAACCGACAATCTCAACGTCGAAGAATAGACTGTCGCGTTTGCGTGTTAATCAACATCTCGACTGCACCGAAATCTCCTCCTAAAACATCCCCCGTTTTTGTTTTTGGATCGACAAACTTTATTTCTTTTCCGCGCTCTTGGTCGCCTTGGTTTCGCCCTTTCCTGCATCCTGCGTCCCCTTGTTTGGTCTTTTCGACTCTCTTTTCGCCCTTCTCCCTCCAGAAACGCCCTCTCCAGGCCCTCCAGGCTCTATTTTTGTCGTATCTGGCCCTCGTCCGACCCGGATCGTCCAAGCATCTTGAGACACTTGCACCGCACATCAGGGGTCGCTTTTACAACACAGACGCAACAACTCCCGAGAATCCAGAAACCCAGGAAACGCACTCTATCCACGGAGTACGGTGTGTCTTGTCATTCACTTCACCTTTTCGAACATCCACACCACTGAGTCTGAGTAACTGTCGTGTTGCCCAGACACTGTGTGTGCAACCAGCCTTGCCTTGCATCCCGACTCCAACCTTCCGGCCCCCTTTCCACCAACCATCGCGACTCTTGGCCTTTTCTTCCAGTCTCCTATTTCCTCGCGATCTCTACCACCTAATACTCCTCCATCTTCTCATCACCACCACATAGACCGCTGGTCGGCACAATGCAATCAAGATGATGGTCTACGAACACGCAATCGTCGACTCTGTCGTCCCCAGTCCGGGGTCGCCGCCTGGCATGACCGCCTCCAAATCGTCCAAATCCTCCTCTTTCCACTCCATCAGCTCCGACGACAACAGCGTCTTGTCCGATGTCAACCACTTTGAAGACATTGGCCTTGACGACGACGCCGCCTCCATCGCCGCCCAACACGACCGCGACACAGACTTCAAGTCCTCCCGCCCCAACCGCTTCTCGCCCTCTTTCTCTGCGGACCTCCGCGCCGCCTCGCTCCAGTCCGCCTCCACACACAGCCTGACAAGTAAACCGCGCGTCTACTCGTCCTCTCGCGAACTCGCCCGCACACGGCCACACGCTCCGCCCAACCGCGACTTCACACCAAACGGCAACGCCCGTCCATCCTTCCCCAGCCTCCAAAGTCAAGTCCGCGGCGCCAATGTCCGCAGCACGAGCACGAGCGCGCTGACGCCGGACGCCCTGGCCCTCAAGTCCAAGAGAAGTCTCGGCAACCGGTCAGCAACGTCGCTCTCGTTCCGCCACCGCAGCCCAAGTCCCAACATTGTCAATGTCCCCCATGGCCTCAAGGACCCGGCCGCCATTGTCAAGCCGCGCCGCAGCAGCTGGCAGTCAACGCGCGAGCGCAAGACGGCCATCCAGCTGGAGATGGAGTGCGACGAAGACGAGGGTGACGACATCCCCGAAGGCCTCATTCTGGACAACGTCCCCATCTCGCCCCGCCCACCTTCCGAACGCTCTCATTCCATCAACCCCAGTCCCGCCAGTTCCAAGCCCGGATCCCCCGATCGCTCAGCCAAAGAGCACAAGCACCGCAGTGTCGGCAACGGCACACCGGCCATTGCAGCCGCACAGGGCTCGCTCCGCTCGCCAGCATGGAAGAACGAGCACAACAAGTCGTACAGCGAGGTGTCTTCGCCCATTAAGATGCGCGCAAAGAGCTGGACGACTGCGCTTTCCGAGCTGAGCCTGGAAGCCAAGACTCTGACGGAGAAGCTCGAGGAGCACGCCGACGAGCTCGAGCTCAAGACACAGCAACGGTCCAGCACGGGCTCCATGCCTGCACGGCGGTCTTCGACTGGACCCTCCCTCGACTCCAAACCCCGCCACAAGTCGGCCCTGCCGGAACTGCCGCCTCTGCGCCGCAGCAATATCATGATCGACCCTCTACCCGTGTCCAAGGAGAAGGAAGCCGTTCTGTCGCGCACACGGCCGTCGTGGCTGCCGCCCAAGGACCCGGCCGAGGAGAAGCGCCACCTCAAGGAGTACCAGAAGATGATGGCCTACAGCCTCGAGGCTGAAAAGCGCCGCGAGGCCACCAAGCAGGCCAAGTCCGACTGTCGCGATACCGCCGTCAGCAGCCTCATGCAGATCTGGGACCACGACATCATCCCCCGCTGGACCGTCGCCATCCGCGAGCGCCGCACGCGCGATCTGTGGTGGCGCGGTGTGGCCCCGCGGAGCCGCGGTGCTGTGTGGTCACGCGCCATCGGCAACGAGCTCGGCCTCACAGAAGCTTCGTTCCACGCTGCTCTGAGCCGCGCCTACGAGGTGGACGTGCGCGCCAAGGCCGAGAACTCGATCGAGGGCGACGAGCAGTACCTGGCCTGCTTCGAGCGAATCCGCAAGGATGTCCAGGAGCACACGTGGAAGGACCTCAAGATCTTCCAGGCCGGCGCTCCCCTGCACCAGGGTCTCATGGATGTCCTGATGGCCTACTCCATGTACCGCAGCGACATTGGCTACGTCACCGGCTGTAACACCATCGCCGCTTTGCTCCTCCTGAACCTGCCCGGCCCCGCCTCGGCTTTCGTCGCTCTCGCCAACCTGCTTAACCGCCCGCTGCCGCTGAGCTTCTACGCCGCCGACCCGGGCGCCAAGTCGTCTGCCTATAACCTGATGCTGCAGACCCTGGCGCAAAAGTCGCCCGTCCTCTTTGACCACATTACCAACATGCCCGACCACGACCCCGACGTTTACCTAAACAGCGTCTTCACCTCGCTCTTCACCGGCCACCTGGCCCTCGACCAGGCTGCTCGTCTCTTTGACGTCTACGTCTTTGAGGGCGACACCATCCTGGTGCGCGCCGGTGTAGCTCTTCTCGTTCAACGGGAAGCCGCACTGCTCGGTGCGCAGGACATGACAGATGTCGTCAAGGCCATTACGCCCGGCGGCGACGGTGCCGGGGATAAGCAGATTGTCGTTGCCCAGCACGGCGAGGAGGACCGCTGGATGCTTGCTGTCCGCGAGGCCGGCAAGGTGTCTCCTAAGTGAGGGTCGCACGCTGAACTCTACAATAACGGACCGCGAACCGACGATTACGAACCGAACTCCCCCGACCTCTCTTTGTACAAAATCACCACCAAGCATACACGTACAAGCATATTTTTGAATGCACAAACGCACAAACGCACAAACGCGCACACATACACATAAACTATTCACTCGCTACGCCTTTATGACCAAACACCATTTATTATTTCTCCTGGATACAACCACACAACAGCATAATCTAAACATTCGGCTCGAGAGATTGGGAAAACATCTCTCGCCTGTTTTTACCATACTGCTTATTGTTTTATTACTTCTTCCCACCTTTTACTCCTTTATTTTTCATCTTCTCGTCACTCGTTCATCACTCGTTACAAACATTATACTTAATCTTCTTTCTTACGGTTTTCTTTATTTGCATCGGTATGCCAGTCGTGCCGCATCCAACTGGGGGCTACTCATTATTTTCTATCAGGGTGTTAATACTTCTTTTGGTGGAGGTTTTTTTTATTTTTATTTCTTTTCTTCTTTCATTACTTCTTCTGCATTTCTTCAAGTAGACTTTTTTCTTTTTTTCGGAGAACGCATCTTAACGGACATCGTCCCACGGTTTTCTTTTGCAACGGGACAGGACAATGGATAAAGGACAACCCCCTACTTTCCATGTCTATTGTATACAGCGCTTCTTTTTTACATCTGGTGTTTTTTGGATACAGTCTTTATTTTTTCAAACCCCCTATTTTTGGAAATACAAAACAAACAACTTTTTTTTGGACCCCTTTCCGTTCTTTTGAATTATGTGATCTTATCTTATGCCACCCTAATACCGCCGTTTGCAGACAAGTTTATCTGTGAACAGCCAATATATCACCACTTTCCACTTTGACAGATATTTGCCGAACCATCAACGCAACGGAGCGTTATCAGTTAAACCTCACCAACCACGATATCACTGCCAATATCACCACTGACCATTTTACCCATATCAACAAGAAGCGTCATGGTGTTGTTTTTGCCTACTTTCGGCCAACTTGGTATTACCCGTCGTCGTTTTCATTGGATGCCACCAGCCACACTGTGTCGCCCACTCTTGACTGTCTCTCGCCTCTAGAGACTGCCGACGTCCTCTGCCTCTCCATGTATTTGATATCTCGATATTGGGTGGCACACAATTTACATCCCCCACACAGTTCTCGTCGGAACAAATACTCGCTTGCTCCATCTGCGCCCTTGGCGAGCAGGATTGCCGGTGTCCGCGGCGCAGATGGCAAGCCAAACCTGGGGAAAGCAGACGCTCCTTTGCTGCCCATATCCCCACATCGATGGACTAATAAAGAGTGATGAGGCCGTCGAGTGACGCCAAGAAGCAGGTATCTACGATCACCAACGAGGAAGCTTTCGACCTGATTTCATTATCGACACTCTCACCATATACACTACCGACCGCCACGATGAAGTTCTCGATATCGACGACGGTGCTGGCCACCACAGCTTTCTCCCTCATTTCCACCGCCCATGCCGTGCTCCGCTTCTCCTGCTCGCAGCTCGTCGTCGAACGCCTCGACCCGCTCGTCAACCCCGGCGCCATGCAGTCGCCGCACGCGCACCAGGTCGTTGGCGGCAACGCGTTTAACGTCATTATGGCCGCCGGCGCCGACGTCGCGAGCGCGGCCACCTGCACGACGTGCACGTTTGCGGAAGACTTTTCGAATTACTGGACGGCCATCCTCTACTTTCGGGCCCGCAACGGCACCTTCAAGCGGGTCCGGCAGATGGGCAACGTCGGCTTCGAGCAGGCAGAGGCTGGGATGACGGTGTACTACTCGGCGTCGGTCAGCAGCAGCACCAAGGCGTCGGTGACGGCGTTCAAAAAGGGGTTTAGAATGCTCGTCGGCGATCCTAGCTACCGCACCGAGGCTCAGGCAAAGAAGTACAGGCAGTTGACGTTTACTTGTTTGCAAAACGCCATGACGCGCTCCGGCGAGACGCTGGCGTTCCCCGCGAAACCGTGCCCCGCAGGCATCATGGTCAACACGCGCTTCCCGACGTGCTGGGACGGGGTGAATCTCGATAGTGCGGACCACCAGAGCCACGTGGCGTACCCGTCGAGCGGCACCTTTGAGAGCAACGGGCCGTGCCCATCGACGCACCCCGTCAAGATTCCGCAAGTGTTCTACGAGGCCGTTTTTGATACCCGGCCATTCAACGACAAGTCCCTTTGGCCCACCGAGGGCCAGCCGTTCGTCTGGAGCTTTGGCGACAAGACGGGCTACGGCAACCACGGCGACTATGTCTTTGGGTGGAAGGGCGACGCGCTGCAGCGGGCCATGGACGCCAACTGCAATGTCAACTGCCCAACCCTCAAGACGCAGACAATTGCCGTCGGCAACAAGTGCACCAAGGCCATGACGGTGCGGGAGGACATTGATGGGTGTAAGCCTCCCACATCCCCTTGTATATTTCAAGAGTTCTCACTAACGAAGCAGGGCTCGAGCAACTGCCTGGCGGCATGGAGGTCAACTAATCGAGGGGAGGCGATGTCGACATCGACGGTCGTCTGTGAAAAGACGGTGAGGGGACTGATGGGACTGAGGGGCTGTTGGTTATGTCTGTCTCTCTTCAGCCCTGTTTTTGCTTGGACAGCTGTGAATCTTGCTTGGACAAGGTCGCGATCTGCAGCGTCGACGATCTGTTGGTGTTCTGGATGCTGTTATGTGTTAGGTACTTGTTTTGGATACCATTACTTTGGATTTCATTTGTTGTCACTCTTTCTTTTCATTCCTCATCCTCTTCTCCCTGTATTTGATGCTGTTCCTTTCCTGATTTTGCAAGTTCCCGTTTTTTTCTTCCGAGACATGCATCTGGCCGTCCCTTCAGACCACTCAGACCCTGCAGACGGAGACATCTCGAGACAGACTCTGCTTTTCAGCTTGGTGATTCTGCATCGCATTTTCCATTTCGAGCATCTTCGCCTGCGGAGGATTCTTTCGACTGTCCGAGGGACATGTTACTGCTCCGAATCTTGTTTCTTTTGAAATGTCATGTTGGTCGACGTGGACATTCAAACGGTCATATGAACTTTTCCATGGCTGAGCTGGTCGAGACTCTTCACTGACCTGATGCACCAGGAAGTACATCTATCACAATGTAAAGTGTACATCTTGTGATGGCAAGTATAAGTCACAAGTGTCATCACGTGTGTTGGTCTGATCTCTGATTTAGAGGTTGTCAGTTTATGCGCGTGTTTTGAGTTTGTGGCCTCCCGCTTCACACCCTCTTTTTTGTTAGGTTCTTATCGTTCCTTCATTTCATCTTGCGTGCTCTTTCTCTGACTATCGGTTGGCGGTTCCCTGTCCCCGTCATCTTATCACACTCTTCCTCTTCAGTCTTCCGTCTTCACATGCAAATATTGAAACAATCAACAGTCGAAACTGCGTTCAACAAAAGTCTGAAGCTATGAATATTGTTTCCCAAAACAGGCATCGAAAGAAGGGGAAGCCTTGGCTCAGATTTCTTGATGGAGCAAGAAGACAGGGAGAGAATGACACAAGATCACCGAGAATCTTAGACACATTCAAAGGCCCTTCAGAGTTACGTTGTACTTAGGATTATTGAGCCTCAACACATCGTCCCAACGGCGGGAGATTATCACAGGGGAGGCAAAGGGCAGAGTGGATGTCAAAAGTTGTAAAGTACACAAGACTCCGTACAAGCTCCACGACCCACGATGCATGACGAGTCATCGTCAACGCTTTTTGCATTGTTCATCGTGCATCCAGCTCATCGGCCGGCCTCTGCTCCTCTTGGCCAGCTTTGCACAGTCCGCCTTTACGGGATGGCCAAATGGAGCTCGCCTTATTTTATGGAGCCTGTGATTTGACAGTCTCGACTTGTCTTTGGGGGCTGGAGATGTTTTTGTTTCTCATCATCCTTCCGTCTCGGTCTCCGTCTTTTTCTCTTCGTATTATTCTTATTTTTCTCATTTTCCTCATTATTCTTATTGTGGATTCTCTAGGATTTCCTGGTTCTCGACGCAGATCCTCAACAAAGTTTGACTTGCCTGATTTGCCTCATCGTCTGGATCTTTTTGTTGTTTTTATTGTTTTTATTGTTTTTATTTTATTTTATTTTGTTGTTTTCTCCCCATTATCCCCGTCGTCTGCCCACTGTCACATGTTAAAAAGCAGCCGGCGACTGATGCAAATATTTCTGTAAGACTGGCAGAAGTAAGACCAGCACCAACAGAAACCAAAACAACAGATTAAAATCAAAATTCCGTGCTTTGCTCTGCTCCGGCCTTGTTCTCCGTCCCGCTAAAATCTAAAAAATCAAAACGTATCGCCGCCATGGCCACAGTCGAGAAAACAACGCCTCCTGTTCATGCCAGCCACCGCAAACCACGAAACCACGAAACCACAAGCCAATCGCCGCCGCCACCAGACCGCATTCCCGATTCCCGACTTTGACAAGTATCTACGAAGAAGTGGCCATGGCATTTGATGCCCCTCCTGCCTTCCTATCCCATCTTGACAAAAAGACCAGCCTTTCAGCCTCTGTAGTCTCTGTAACCTCTACATATACTGCCAAGCCGCGTGGATGCCATGTTCCGGAGCAAAGATGCCCGTTTTCAGAAAAGGCATGGGGGTTTTCTGTTTCCCTGTTCGATCGAACCTATCCAAGTCCATCCAAGCCCATCCAAGCTCGAAGCGAGTTCCAAGCACATCCAAACAGTCTAAGCTGCCCCAAAGCAAGCTATCAAGCGAGCTGTCTCCAGGAGCCCAGAAGCATGGTTATTGTCTCTTTCTTCCCCTCCTAATATTGCCCGTCTTTTCCCGTCTTGATCTCGACTGACCTGTGTTGTATGTACGAAGTACTATTTTATGCCTGTAATTTTGTGCTTGTATTTTGTGCAGTGCAGCGGTCTGGCCAGCTCTGTATGAATCAGGTCCAAATTTCGTATTCTCATATTTTCCATGTGCCCATGTCCAACCGGGCCCTTGTCCGATCGGGGTCTCCTTTTTGGGGGTTTTCCCTTTTATTTTCTTTATTTTTTGCTCTTCCCTCCTTTGGGCGGCATTTTCACACGTGGAGACGGAGCCTAAAATTTACTCTTAAAAATCTCGACTGGGGGCGAATACAGACACCGGTTTCGATTTCGCGGTCGTCGGTGGCTTTTGATGTCGTAAGTATCTTGTAGTTGATGTATCTTTGTATGTATATTCTTGAGTGGTATTGCGGAGTATTCTGCCACCAAAATCACACGCTATGGGTACCTGCCGTGACTGCCATGTTTGCCTGGCCCGTGCGTTGCCTCTGTAGTTGGCCGATTTTGGGGACGTCTGTTGGTCGTTCTTGCCTGTCTTTTTGCCTGCCTTTTCTCTTTTTTTTCTCACTTTATTTTTTAGGGTCGTCTTCCGTCCCTTTTGGTGTCGGCTTGAACCACTCGCACCTGCATTTTTTTCAAGCTCGTGCCATTTTAGCTTTTTTTGTTTGCGCACCCAGAGCACCTTCTGCCTCAACAAAAATCGGCGGCTACCCCAACGGAAAAAAGCGGGCCAGTTTTGGCTTGAAAGGAGGGGCGTTTGAACACAGAATTTGTGTGGAGGGACCCTTGCGCGGGTCGTTTTGGTGCCTTTTTAGCTGGGTATCTGGCAATAATTGGCAGTATCTGGCAGAATCGAATTGAACTCCCCAATCTTTACATGTGATGGCCGACATTCAACTGTACTCTGTGTTCGGCATCTCCCCTGCCTGACAGGGGAAATGCTACGGCAGCCACGAGCCACGCACTCTTTTCGAGAGTACCCACTGTATTTTTGCCCAGGATCCTCGTTCCTGCCGCAGAGCACTTGCACTTTGCTGGGAACCGCACCTTCTCCGTACTATGGAAAGATACATCAACCTGCTCTTGCACTTTTTATTTCTGCTTCCCCAACTGAAGAACCCAGGTGGTGCCACCATCCAAACACCGGGCGACTGGCCGGATGAGCATGATTCGTATCTCGACAGTGACTGAGCCAAGCTTTGCATATCGACTGACGAGCGCAGGAAACCGGAGTCTGTCCAGAGTCATGGTCGACTGTCAAAGGCGGTGAGGGTGGGAGGCTGGAGGTACCTGAGGAGGGGCGTTCAAGATGCAGGGAAGGAGCGATGAACCACCCTGCACCTACACCCTCCCACCCCAAACGAGAAAGGGAACCCACTAAAAACCACGCTAGCAATCTTTAATTGGTTTTTTTATTTTGCTGCTGCAAGTATTTTGTCCTCCCACCAAAAAGCCATACTTGGTGCACAACCGCATCGTTTCTCCCACCATCTCCCATTTCCCTCGGGAAAGCGGTCTGGCTGCGTGTTGTGAGTGGCCAATTCGTTCTTTTCTTCCTCATTTTTTCTCTCGAAAAGAAAACCGAGTGCTTGGCACGGAGACCACTCCAGGAGTCCAGGGGAACGAAGGCAACAAGTCCCTTGGAGGGCAAATATTGCACTCTGGTATGGCCCTTCTATCGCTCTCGCTCTTCCGTTTCCCTGCTGCTAGTTCACTGCTCATTCACTCCTTCCTCGATCTGATAGTTCCGTTGGTCCTGGCACGGTTGGTCGCTGTTTCCTCTTTGCTCTTTCCTTGCTGTCCGGGATCGTCTGAACCGATCTGCTCCCAGCACCTCCCTTCATAGGTGGGAAGTAGCTACTTTTGGTCGGTAACCGGTAGATTGATAAACGGAAAGAGCAAGTACACCCAACAGTCAGTCACCACCACCACCGGACGCTTTTCCCCTGAAAACTCTTACTGTAAACCATAACCGACGTGTTCTTTTCACAAACCCTAACACACATAGCACAAACACCGTTCATCCAGTAAAGTACTCGTACAGCGTCATCGGTATCAACAGTGACAAGCCCAACGCTTGAGCTGTGAATACGATACCCGTAGCTCTTGGCCTGGCTCAACTTTCTCGAGACGCCAGGCCACTCCTTCCCTCCTTCCCCCTACCCTTTTTTTCTCCACAGTGCTACTCTGCTCCTGCCACATGAGAAACAACACCCCCCCTGGTCCTTCCCCATTATCGGTTTTTCCTTGGTCTTTGCTGGTCTTTTTCTCCGTCTTCTTTTCTTCTTTTTTTTTCTTCTTTTCTTTTTTATGCTTGCTGTTCAACGCCTCCGCCGCCACCACTTCAACCTCCCTCTCCGTTTCTTGTTCCTTATCCTCCCTCTCCTCTATCCCCTTATCCGCTGCTTTCCTTCGTCCTTGCTCTTATTTGCTTCTTTCCCGCACCCACCCCTGCGAGTCTGAATCTCTTCTTGTCTTCTCTTTTCGTCTTTTCCTTTTCTTCCCTTCCCCTCCTCCTCTTTTCCTCTTCACCTCCCTCTCTCTTCTTCCTCTCTTCTTTTTCACCTTTCCCTTTTCTCTCGTCTTCCTTCCCGTATCTGCTTTCTTCCACTCTAGCGTGGAAGCCAAGAAGGAACATCAAGACGACGTCTCGTTGTCTCTTCTTTTGATATTCTCTCTCTCTCTTTCTCACATCCTCCCACCCACCCTCACATCATGGCCACCGCTACGTCTTCTGCGGCCTCCACGGCTAAGCACCCTGCTCTCCGCCGCACCATGACCACCACCACAGTCGACTCCGACTTCTCGGTCCCGTCCACGGCCGCCCAGTCGCCCGTCGACTCGCCCCGCCCCTCGGCCTCCTCGACCTCCCTCTCCTCCATGTCCTCGATGGACGACATTGCCGCCAAGCCCGCGGCCGTCGACAGCACCGCCGAGTACGGCAAGCTCATCGACACCTACGGCAACGAGTTCAAGGTCCCCGACTTCACCATCAAGGACATCCGCGACGCCATCCCCAAGCACTGCTTCGAGCGGTCCGGCCTGCGCGGCCTGGCGTACGTCTTCCGCGACATTGTGTACCTCGGCGTGACGTTCTACGCCTTCCACAACTACAACACCGAGCAGTACGTCCCCAACGTGCTGGCCCGCGGCGCCCTGTGGTTCGTGTACAGCATCATGCAGGGCCTGTTTGGCACGGGTCTCTGGGTCCTGGCCCACGAGTGCGGCCACGGCGCCTTCTCGCCGTCCAAGACCTACAACAACGTCGTCGGCTGGGTCCTGCACTCGGCGCTGCTCGTGCCCTACTTTAGCTGGCAAATGTCCCACAGCAAGCACCACAAGGCCACCGGCAACATGGAGCGCGACATGGTTTTCCTGCCGCGCACCCGCGAGGAGCACGCCTCGCGCCTGGGCAAGTTTGTGCACGAGCTGTCGGAGCTGACCGAGGAGACGCCCGTGTACACGTTCATTGCGCTGTTCCTGCAGCAGCTGGTCGGCTGGCCCAACTACCTGATGACCAACGTCACCGGCCACAACTACCACGAGGGCCAGCGCGAGGGCCGCGGCAAGGGCAAGAAGAACGGCTGGGGCACCGGCGTCAACCACTTCAACCCCAGCTCCCCGCTGTACGACAACAAGGATGCCGTTCTCGTCATCATGAGCGACATTGGTCTGGGTCTGGCCATCACCGCCCTCGTCCTGCTCGGCCAAAAGTTCGGCTGGGCCAACCTCGCCGTCTGGTACGGCCTGCCCTACCTCTGGGTCAACCACTGGCTCGTCGCCATCACCTACCTGCAGCACACCGACCCCTCGCTGCCCCACTACACCCCCGCCGAGTGGAACTTTGTCCGCGGCGCCGCCGCCACCATCGACCGCGAGTTTGGCTTCGTCGGCCGCCACCTGCTGCACGGCATCATCGAGACCCACGTGCTGCACCACTACGTCAGCACCATTCCCTTCTACCACGCCGACGAGGCCTCGGACGCCATTCGGCCCGTCATGGGCCAGCACTACCGCGCCGACGTCGAGGGCGGCTCACTCGGCTTTTTGAAGGCCATGTACAAGAGCGCGCGCATGTGCCAGTGGGTCGAGCCGAGCGCCGAGGCCACGGACAAGGGCAAGAACATTCTGTTCTTCCGCAACCACAACGGCATCGGCACCAAGCCCATCAAGATGGCGCCGCCTTCGTGAGTGCGTGGCAGGCAGATTGCCCAGCTTGCACTTGCTTGAAGGATGTGAATGTTGACGGTTGAAACAACTTGTTTCTCCCAGTGACCTCACCAGGCCAATGTGATCTCCACACTTGTCTTTGTCGTTTTTGCGTCGATTTGTCAAGAGATCAGAGCACTGCGTCTGAGTCTCTTCTTTCTCTTTCTGTCTTTATTTCAATGAACCGTATGATCCAAAATATATAAAGAGGGCATTTGATTTTGTTATTCTTCCAACTTTCAACTTTCGACGTTTTTGTTGTCTCTTTGTCTTTCCACGGCCTTGGAGTTCTTGTCGTCTTGTGCTTTTTTGTGCTTTTTGTGATTTGTTGTCTTCTTTGTGATAAAATATAAACCGTGTTTGATAGGAAGGGTGTCGAGCAAGGACGAGTGACGAGTATAGAGGATGGAGTGTCAGGGTCGAATGTCGGTCGAGGTAGGACCAAGAAAAGCGTGGAATAGAAGGCAGTGTCGTTCAAGTTTCTCTTTCTCTTTTCCTTTCTTTTTCGTTCTCCTCTCTGGCCACTGGCCTCGTCCTCTTATTCTCCTCTTCTCTTCTCCCGCGAGACTTCTCGCAACCATCTAATCCTCAAAAGCCGTACTTAAAGATCAAAGCGTCCATGTCGAGACTGTGATCTGATTGTTATTGTGTACGTAATCGTCATCGATAAGGGTAGTTGTCGTCGAGAAAGGAAAGAGTCGTCGAAGGAGAGTCGTCAAAAGGCAGGAACGATCGAATTGTTGACGAGATGTTGATTGAAGAAGGAAGGAAAGGAGGGACGTAAGATGGGAAAGAGGGGAAAGATAAAGAACTGCCCGCCTTGCCTCCTTCCTGCTGACCATCTGACCATTCCATCATTTCTGGGTTGTGGTTATGGTTGCATGGTCTCTTGCAGTATTATGGTCAGCAATCCGGGTAGTCCGGCGGGCGGGTTTGGCGGGCGGATTTCAGATCTGGTGGTGTGCAGCGGCCCCCAAAAAGGCAAAAGGCGGGGAAATTGGGCTGTGCTTTGTTTGCTGTCTGCGGCACTGCAGCCAACGAGATCGCTGTAAAGTGTAATCTGGAATCTGGAATCTGAGAAAGGAAGCCAAGCCTTAAATAGAAGGAAGGATGTAAGAGAGGATCATCTATTATTACGTCGTCGACAAGTTAATCAATGTTAGAGAAAGGAGACATAAATAAAGATGCATATCCGTGATACAGTCCGTTCTCTTGGGCATTTATTTATTTCATTCTTATTTACCTGCTCCCATACCAATTCGTCATCTTGCAAGACGCAGCTGAGTAGAGACTGGCATCATCTTATTCTCGTTCGTCTCCTGTCAGACGGATGTGCCATCTGCCCGGCGATTACCTTGCCAGTTTGGGGTCACATATATGTAGTAAGCGAGGCATCCTTACTGTTTTATTTTATTCCATGTTCAGTGATAGATATCTCTTGACAGAAATCATTTCATTAATTTCATTTCTGAATTGCTTAACCTTCGACGACCTTCGACATCTCGGCATGCAAACAAACATAGCAACATTCAGCATAAATCCATGAGTACGGCTAGAAGAACAAAGATATGAATCAACACGGTGTATTCGTCCCATCAGACTTCCCGTCGCCTCACTTCTCCTCCCGGCCAGCCGGCGGAATCACGGTGTAGCGGTAGACGTAGATGAATTGGCCCTTTCTCTTCCTGCCTGGCTGGCTGACGTGGTAGGTGGTGGTCGACTTGGCTTTCCGTTCGGGTTGGGGTTCGGTCTCAGTCTGGGGCTTGGGAGAGGCCTGTTGGTCTTCCACTGCTTCCATTGTCGTTGTTGTCACTGCCTCGACCTCGGGCTTGACCACACCGTCATGAAAAGGAGGCGAGAACAGGGGCTTGACAGCATACTGGTCGTCGTCTTCCATATCCATATCCATGCTCGCATCCATTTTTGCCTGAAGCTTTTCAGGTGTTGGTTTTGGAGAAGGAGACGGTGGCTGTGAGTCTGTCGAGTCATTGCTGTTCTCGTCCATATGGACGCCCGTATATTCGCCCATATATCTGTCCATATTGTCGTCGGTCACTTCAAGCTTGAGTCTCTTAGTGTCCTTGGCTGCTTGAAGTTTGGCGAGGAAGGATGTCGGTGTAGGATTGTTGACGGTACGCTCAACGTGGTCAATGCTGTCGATTTGATCACCCTGGTCAATATGCCCATCATTCTTGGCCTCTTCAACACGGTCTCTCATGCCAACATCGTAGCCAAGACCCCATCCGCCGTTGCCGTAGGGGCTCTGCACTGGATGCGGACTGGCTGTAACAGCTGAAGGAAACCGCGCGTCCACCTTGGCCATGCTGCCCTGCTTGTTCTTCTTGACCGGCGTGTCGGGGTATTTCTTGTCCTTGTCTCTTGTCGGATGAGGCAAGCGGCGGCCCGAGCTGGGTGAGTACTCGTTGGAGCTGGCCGAGCCTGCTGACCCAGTCAGTCCTCCCAGTCCTGCCAGTCCTGCCAGTCCTCCCGGCAGACAGAGTGGCGTCTTGGGCATAAACGACATGAGCTCGCGCTCTTTCAGCTTCTTGAGGGCCTTTTGAGCTTCTTCCACATTCCTTTCTTCCTTCTTGTATCTGTTCTCGGCCTCCCGCTCCAGCCGGGTGGCATTCCGTGCCGCCTCTTGGAGGCGCTTGTCCAGGTCCGATTCGGTGCCTGTCTCGTCGTCATTGATGGCAGTGGGCGTGGAAGTAATAAAGCGGCCGACAGGAGGGCTTTTGCTTGCGTGGGCAAAGTCGAGGTCAATCTGGCTGTCAAAGTCGTCGAGGTTGGCTGCGTGGAAACCAGCGTGGATATCTGCGTTGACCTGCGTGTCAGCCTCAATGACACCCTCGGCAATGCCCATGGCAAAGTCCATGTCAAAGTCGGCGACGTTCTCATCGTCCTAGGATGGAGGGATCTCCGTCGCCGTTGTCGACCATGAGACGCTCTTTGTCTCTTTTGTCTCTTTCGCCTCCGTCTTGTCCACTGTCGTGTCCACCTCCTCTTCAACCGCCATCTTCTTCGCCATTTCCGTCTGCCTCTTCATCTCCTTCTTCTTCATCTTCTCCAACCTCTTCTCTCTCTTCTCCACCCTCTCTTGTTTTCTCAACTCCTTCTGCTTTAGCTTCTCCAGCATCTCGAAACTCTTCATCTCTTTCAGTGCCGTCGCTGTCTCCACCTCCGGCTCTTCTTGTGTTTGGACTTCTGCTGGTGTCTCTGTCTCCATTGGAATTGGAGCGTCTGTTTGCTGTTCCGGCTTGTCGGCTCCATCGATGGTCATGGTTTTGGTCTTGGCCGCTGCTGCAGCTCGGGCGTTGGCAGATGCTTGGGCGCGCTCCTGAATTCTCTTCAGCATCTTTTTGTACACGTTTTTGGGTGGCAGATCGCTGCGTCTGTCTTTGCGGTTCTGGTGGCGGTTGTTCTGGCCACCCCTGCTGTTGTTGCTATTGTAGACCGTGTTCGAAACCGACAAATCCGGAGATGCTTCCCTGCCACCTAAAGGCACGGCGTACTCCTCATCCTCTTGCTCCAGGTACTTGAGTGACGAAAGGCGCTCTCGTTTGTGGACCCGTGCGAGTCTGTCTGCTTTCGCGTCATGAGCTGCCGCGAGGCGCTGCTGAATTTTATTTCGGCGAGCCCGCCTGTCAGTGGCCAAAGGCCTGCGATCGCGCATTGTGGTCGTGGCGTAGATATCTCCGGAGGAAACTAGATATTATCGATCGACAACCGATGAGGGTACCGTACTTTAAGAGATCAGTCGTAAGGTGAAGATGGTGACAAAGAGATGGAATGATACCCGTGTACTTACCTTGTCTGGCCCTTCAATGCCTGGCTGACATGCGCATTCACTCAACAGCAGGCTGTCGTGGCGAGAGCCATGCTGTTATAAGGGTGAAGGGTGATGCACAAGCTGAAAAGTGAGGTGAAGGCCGAAACACCACTATTTGGATGTGAATTTGTTTCTGGCGTGAACCGGTGTGAACGCTGCCAAAAGGGCGTGTTTACTACAATTGCCGTTTTGGGAAGGGGCATCCCAAGCACCATCTCGAGGCTACTACAATCGCAGGAAACAAGACAAGAAGTCACAATCACGTGATTGTTCACAAAGATGAATCAAACAATTGCCAAAATATGTATTCAACAGCTCTAATTCATTTTGTTTCAGTTAATAGAGCTGGCAACTCGGAAAGAAAATAGAATCAGAAATTGTAATCGTGATAAAGATCCGAAAGAAAACACAATGCACTAATGTATCCGCCCCTTTGCCCTTGCTTTTATGTCATAAAAAACGTATCGTACATGAATTAAATGGAATAGAAAAAAAGAGGAAAGAAGATCTGATGAGAAGAGAAAATAAAAGAAAAGAAAGAAGGAATGCTGTGTTCATCACATCGCCATCACTTCCTAGAGTTCATCCCGATGCCACCTTGGCACGACAGCGTGCCGTTTGCATTGGAAATGCCAGTGTCTAAAGTGTTAATTAATACTTTTCTCTTCTCTTTGAAATGTCTCTCACCCTCCTCTCACTTACCAAGATCAATCGTCGAGTTGGCTTTGATGCCGCTGAGCGTTGAGCACGAGCAGCCCAGACTCGTCCGGCCCACGACGTGGCAGTCCTTGCAGTAGTTGGAGAACTTGCCGTAGATGGACCAGGTGAGAGCGGCCGTCGTGTAGTCGATGCCGATGCACAAGTTCAAGTCGATGGTGCTGTTGTGGAAGAGGGGTGTGGCGTGTGAATCGGTGGTGTTGTTGCCGCTCCCTTCACCACCACTGGCCGTCACGCACGATGCCGACAGCTGGCTCACCAAACCGGTGCGGCTCTTGTGCAGCACGGGGTTCTCGCAGGTCGTCGTAAAGTTGGCATAGTCGGCTGTCAACATGAGAGAGCGAGACAAGGAAAACGGCGAGGAGAGGCTGGTTCTGGCTGGTGCAGCAAATGCGGCCGAAACGAGCATGAAAATGCAGACGAGGATCCGGTGAACCATGGTTGAGGCCATGTTGGAAGTCGTTGTTGTTGGGAGTTCAAGAAAAAGAAAGTCTTGTCAAAAGTCGGGATTGAGGGAAAACGGCAATTAAAGAAGGGAATAGTCGTGCAATTCGAGATCGACAAGATGTCAGGCACGGAAAACAACAAAAAGAAAGAAAATAAAGTCTCCTGGGTTGCCGCTGGGTTGTGGAATGTAGAAAGAGGCTCAGTGTGGAGAAGGGCCGGTCCAGGGTCTTGTTCTTATCGACTTAGATATTGTCAATCGTCAACAGAGTGAAGAAGTGGACAAAGTGAAGAAGAGACAGAAGTCAAAATTGGGAGAGCCAAGAGATGTGCAAAGTGGAAGGTGTTGACTGTTTAGCCTGAACGTGCTCTTTCCTTCTTTCCTAAATCATCTGTAAGTGGGAGGCACGATTGCAATTGGGTAGGCGCGCGTATTGCTCTTTCCCAAATAACCAAATTAAGGTACAAACAGAAATATGGAAGGAGGGAACTGCCCGAGAACGGGATCTCCTCAAGAACCGGAAAGAACGACCGTCCGAACTTGGCACATCGTGAGAAAGAAGGAACAAACATTACGGCCACGCTCTAAAGTGTCACAACTACAAGCAAGACACGGATAACAGACTCACAGACAACGGCGACGGGTAGCATTCTCGACTAAGATGAGACTGTCGCTCAAAGCTTGTTTCATTGTTGATGACGGGAGTTGTTAGTATAAGTTTTTATTTTATCTTATTTTACTTTTTAAAGACAAGATTTACATTCCAAACAAATGTCACAATATAGAATAAATATTGAAATAAAATACAATCATCACGATAACCACCATCGATAAATGTAAACAATTCATATTTTTTTGCGAACCAACCAGAGTAATGACAATGCCTTTATTGGAATAAAGTAAGATAAAAGAAAAGACCGAGAAAACCGAGAGAGCCCGCATTATCTCTCTGCCCTCTTCTAATGCCCTTTCCATTTCTGTTAAACGATAAGCAAGTAAGAAATAACAAGATAAAATGAAAAAGAGAAATGATCCGAGACACTCCAACCCCTTTTGCTTTTGCCGTCTGCGCTTTTTTTATCGTAAACGTCACTCCTTCTGCACCTACTGCACAATCTCCTCCGTCTCCTCCAGGACCTCCTCGACAATCTCCTCGACGACCTTCTCCTGTTCCTGCGTGGCGCCCAGAGCCTCTGTCTTGGCCTTGAGCATGTCCTCGACCACCGTCGCCGACACGTTGAGCAGCTCGCGCTCCTCGGCCAGCTCCTCCTCCATCGACTCGCGGAAGCTGTACCACTCGGCCAGCAGCTCGCGGCGCCGGTCGATCACCTCCTGGTCCGCGCCGGCTATCCGCTCGGCGTCCTCCTGGTCAAAGATGCGCGAGTACTCTCTCAAATTCTTGCGGATCGCCTTCTGCTCGTCTTTCGAGAGCAGCGTCGGCGGGCGCGGGCGCCACTGCAGCTGCTTGAACTTGTCGACCGGCTCCTCGCGCAGCAGCTCGCCCTTGAAGTTGTACATGTGGTAGCCGTTCTCCATAGAATGCTTCCAGGCCGACGCCCACGTGGCGACGTAGCGGCCCGACGGGTCCCACTCGACGTCTGTCACACCGTAGTGGTCCGCCGTGTTCATGAGCTGCAGGTTGGCAGTCATGTCCTTGTCGGCCTCGGGCTTCTCGCCCTCGAAATCGACGTCGTAGAACTCGAGGTCCGAGCTCTGCTGGTTGTGCACCGTCGCCACCACCACAAACCGGCCCTTGGGCGACCAGTAGATGGCGTTGCTGTTCTTCTTGTCGAGCGTGCGCAGCAGCTTGAAGTTGCCAACGGCGTTGCCCTTGGCCTTCTCGGGGCAGTAAAACGACACGGATGTCTTGGGCGGCACCGCCGTCGGGCCGACAGGCTCCGTCGTCGTGATGATCACGAAGCGGTCGCCCTTGGGCTCCCACGCAAAGTTGATGACCGTGTCCTTGATCGTGTCGAGCACCTCGACGGGCACGCCCTTTTCCTTGACGCGGAAGATTTCCAGGGTGGTGGCCTGCGACTTCTTGGACTTGCTGTGCCGGTCCACCTTGACGCACAGATAGGCGCCCTCGGATTGCCAGTGCAGCTTCGCGTCCGACACGCTAAATAGGTTGAGCGTGCGCACCACCTCCTTGGACGGGATGCTCATCAGGCCCACCTTGGCCGGGTTGCTGCCGATCTCGGGCGTCCAGTAGCAGAACAGCTGCTCGTACGTCTTGACGCCCTCGCGCTGCGGCCGCGCCGGCGCCCAGTCAAAGTCCATCACGCCCTCGATCTTGATCGTCGTCTTGTCCAGCAGGTTCATCCGCGGCGTCTCGTACACCGAAATCGACTGGCCCTGTGTTAACCGCGCCACGTACTTGTCGTCCGACGACCACTTGAACGCGGGCCACGGCTGTTTCCGCGGCGCCTTGGGGCCGTCAGGGCCGTCGGCGCCCGGGCCCACGGGGATGTCGATGTTGGCAAACGACCGCAGCGGCTTGGCGGTGGCAATGTCCCAGATCACGTAGTTCTTGCCGTCGTCGTCGATCGACAGCGCGGGGTGGCCGTCCTCGGAAATGGCAATCGGGCGGTTGGACCACGTCACAAGGTAGTTCTCCTGGGGCGAGAAGGCCACCAGATTGACATAAGGATGGGGGAAGCGGCCGACACGGTCCCACTTGGGCCCCGCCCACAGCTGGACACCCTGGATGTGCACCGACGTGAGATAGGTGCCGAGCGGCGACCACTGCACAAAGCTCTCGGTCCAGTTGGGCCGGTCGACGATAATCTCCTGGTTGTCCTTCTCGTTATTCCAGACGACGCCGACGTTATCGCCGCGGTACATGACGAACTGGTCGCGGCCGCGACCGCTAGGATCGGCCAGGAACGAACGCATGTGGTCACGCGGCACAAACTCGTCAATGTGTGGCGGCTCGTACTCGTCGTTGATGCGGCCCTCGCGGCCGTAGCGCTCAATGTCGGTCAGCTTGTTGACGCGCAGCGTGTGGCGCTTGTCGAGCGCGACGTTATCGAGCTGGCGGACAGCCGCGGCAGCCTCGCCGGCAGACGAGTACTCGACAAAGGCAAACCTGCCGGTTAGCGGGATTCAAAATAGAATGTGAGTGCGTGCTGACTTACCCCAACGACTTGCCGTCCTCGCCCTCCATGGGCATCTCGACGCTGTCCTCACGCACGCGGCCGACCGTGTTGAGCTTCTTGAGCAAAAACTTGACCAGCTTGGGCTTCTGCTCCTCCGTGACAACGGGCAGGCCGTCAATCACAACAAATGTATCGAATCCCATCTCCAGCTGCACCTCGAACTTTGCGCGGAGATCCGAGACGTCGACCTCATCCTCATCAAACTCGTCGTCGTCGAGATCCGCCTCGCGGAGGTGGTCGAAAGAGGGCGCCATGCTGGGCAGAGTGTCTGTCGTGGAGTTGAGTTTTTTTCGTGAGTTTTTGTTCTTGACGTAATTATCGTAATTATCGTGATGCGTTTTGTAGATTCAGGGGTCGAGGTCGTGTCTGTCGCTCTTTCCTTTTCCTTGCTGTCCCGGATTTGGCAACAATGAGAAGCGTCGATTCCTATTTTTTTTGCGTTTTGCACTTTGCACGCCGCAGCCCACCAACGCTGTGCAAAGTGTGCAAAAGTGGGTCTGGGTTTTCTGAGCCCCGCCAAAATCCAGCCAGAGAGACAGAAATGGGCGTGCCAGCGTCCCTGGCACCTGAGAACAATCCCAATTTTAGGTTCTGGCAATAGCCCCATTGGCGTGTTGCTGCTCACTGCAAACAGACAAGTGCGACCAGTGGTCTAGTGGGCTAGTGGGTAGGTACGGAAAAATTAAGCGCCGGCGCCGGAGGGGCTGTCGGCCAGTAGACAGGGGCAAGAGCAGAGAAGAAAGGGGCAGGGGCGAAGGCTGCAAAGAAAGTAAAGAAAAAAACGGTCTGAAGGTCAAGGTGGGGTGCAATCCGCAATAGGGGAAGGAGCGACCAGAGAACGCCAAAGCAGGCCGTAGAAGCAGCAGAGATAGCAGAGATTGGCCACTTGGTGCCTGCCTATTCTCCTATTGTACAGTAATTAGACAGCACCTGCAGCACGAGCTCCAAAAAGTGAAAGTGCAAGCATCGCGACCTCAATTAACAAGGCAACGAGATTGAGCAAGACAAAAGGCAGCTCAATTCACAGTTCGGCCTACGATAAATCTCACGACACTCCCTCGTTAGCATCTACGACTGCATTTCCGATTGACGCCTGCATTGCATTCCTTTCTGCGCATCTTCACACAGCTATCGTCATGGTGAGCTCCTGAAATCAGAGTTACAAATACACTTTTGTTTTGACAACATTCTAACAAAACCTCCCCCTCTCTTAGGCCTCCTTCAGCCCGACACAGATCTTCGAGGAGGGCACGACCGAGGAAAAGGGCGAGAATGCCCGTCTGGCGGCGTTTGTGGGCGCGATTGCGGTGGGCGATCTGGTAAAGTCGACGCTGGGCCCCAAGGGCATGGACAAGATCCTGCAGTCGGCGTCGACGGGCGACATTATCGTGACCAACGACGGCGCGACAATATTAAAGTCGATTGCGCTGGACAACGCGGCTGCCAAGGTGCTGGTCAACATCTCCAAGGTGCAGGACGACGAGGTGGGCGACGGCACGACGTCGGTGGCGGTTCTGGCGGCCGAGCTGCTGCGCGAGGCCGAGAAGCTGGTCGACAAGAAGATCCACCCGCAGACGATCATCGAGGGCTACAGAATAGCCAGCCAGGCGGCGCTGGCGGCGCTGGAGGCGTCGGCGGTCGACCACAGCAAGGACCCCAAGGCGTTCCGCAAGGATCTGGTGGCCATTGCCCGGACGACGCTGTCGTCCAAGGTGCTGGCCCAGGACCGCGACCACTTTGCCGAGCTGGCCACGGAGGCCATCCTGCGCCTGGGCGGCACGGTCGACCTGACGCACATTCAGATTATCAAGAAGACGGGCGGCAAGCTCAGCGAATCCTATCTCGATGAAGGCTTTATCCTGGACAAGAAGATTGGCGTCAACCAGCCGAAGCGGCTCGAAAAGGCCAAGATCCTGGTGGCCAACACGTCGATGGACACGGACAAGGTCAAGATCTTTGGCGCGCGCGTCAAGGTGACGACGACCAGCAAGCTCGCCGAGCTCGAAAAGGCCGAGCGCGACAAGATGAAGGCCAAGGTCGAAAAGATCAAGGCGCACGGCATCAACTGCTTCATCAACCGCCAGCTCATTTACAACTGGCCCGAGCAGCTGTTTGCCGACGCCGGCATCATGTCCATTGAGCACGCCGACTTTGACGGCATCGAGCGCCTGGCCCTCGTCACGGGCGGCGAGATTGCCTCGACGTTCGACCACCCGGAGCTCGTCAAGCTCGGCCACTGCGACCTGATCGAGGAGGTCATCATCGGCGAGGACACGCTGATCAAGTTCAGCGGCGTCGGCGCCGGCCAGGCCTGCACGATCGTCCTGCGCGGCGCCACCGAGCAGCTGCTCGACGAGGCCGAGCGCAGTCTGCACGACGCCCTGGCCGTTTTGTCGCAGACGGTCAAGGAGCCGCGCACGACGCTCGGCGGCGGCTGTGCCGAGATGCTCATGGCCAAGGCGGTCGAGAGCGCGGCCACGCGCGTCGAGGGCAAGCGGCAGATGGCCGTCGGTGCGTTTGCCATTGCGCTGCGCCAGCTGCCGACCATTCTGGCCGACAATGCCGGCCTCGACTCGGGCGACCTGGTGGCGCGGCTGCGCAAGACGATCTACGACGGCATGTCGACGTACGGCCTGGACCTGGCGACGCCCGGCGGCGGCGTCACGGACATGCGCGAGCTGGGCGTGATCGAGAGCTACAAGCTCAAGAAGGCGGTGGTGTCGTCGGCCAGCGAGGCGGCCGAGCTGTTGCTCCGGGTGGACGACATCATCCGGGCAGCACCCCGGCGGCGGGAGCGGATGTAGAGGGGGAGTGTGAGATGAAAAGAAAAATGGTGGAGGGGACATAAAAAAATGTATGGAAATGGCTAGGCATAAGACAACGTACAAGTTAAAATATGGTTGTATTTATATGTGATTCCTAGGAGGCCGCATTGATAGAATCTGATTTCATCGTCTGCGTTTACACGTGATGCAATGTAGGAAGAAAACAATGTGAACAATAAGAGTGAGAATAACAATACATAATATTGCATGCCCTCATACCCTCTAATGATCGACTGCCGCGAAGAGCGTGTTGTGCCGCCTTATGCCGGCTAATAAACAGAAGCTGGGCATCCAACAGCCGCCTCCCGTTTCCAAGCTGCTGGCACGTCTTCAGCCGAGAGAGCCTCATGACATTTAATTGTGTCCTTTCTCTCCTTTTCCATCCTTTCTATCTTCTCAAATAATCATCTTTGTACGCGTGACGATGGACCCTCTCACGATGCTTCGACAGCGGCCATGCCGGCAGCTGCTGATTATCACTGCGGCCGGCATCATGCTGCTGCTCTTTTACCATTTGTATGGAAAGATGCCGATTGACGATGTCCGTCTAAGAGGGCCTGTGCCTGTCTCTCCTCCAAAAAGCAAAAGCAGCCCCAACAAACGCCTCTTTGACAATCTCCGCCTCGACGAGAAGCAGTGTCGAGCAACGTTCCCAGGTCTCACCAAAGACATTGACGACATGGTCGCCCTGGGTCACTTTCAAGTCAAGCCCAAACCAGCCAGCTCCGACTCTGGGCCGCTTCAGGTCCGACTCCAAAATGGGAGAATGTTTATTGTCCACCACGAGGGCAAGGACTCACTGGATCGTCCCTTTTTGGATGCGCGCATGGCCGCTCTCCACCAGATCCATCGTGCACTTCTCACAGCCCCCTCGACCGACCCTCTGCCCGACACTGTCCTTGCCATCAACGTCCTCGACGGCCCTGCAAACGACACTCTGTCCTACAGCCGGCCGGCCTATGCGGCCTCCACTCCTGGCAATCCACCGGTCACGCGCGCCTTTCTGATGCCACACTTTTCCTTCTGGGGCTGGCCGGCCCTGCCCTTTGTCGGGTCGTTTGCACGGGCAGCCGAGGCTGTCGACTCTCTCGAACAAAAACTGCCGTTCGACAAGAAAGACCACCGACCGGTCTGGCGCGGCACAAAACGGTACAACAGCGCCCAGCACCCGCAGATGCGCACAGATTTGTTGAAAGTGGCCGGCACCGCATCCTGGGCCGACGTCCAAGAGCTGGCGTGGGAGGATGGGGCAGGCGGTGGAAAAGACAAAAAGAGCGTCGTGTCCACCAACGCCCTCCGCATCGAAGACTTTTGCCGGTACAAGTACGTGCTGCACACCGAAGGCATCACGTACAGCGGCCGGCTGCAGTTTCTTCAGCTGTGCGAGAGCGTACTCCTGACACCGCCCATGGCGTGGCTGCAGCACACCACCCACCTGGTGAAGCCGCTCTTTTCGTCCGACGTCCTCCGCGATAAAACGGGCGCTCCATCGTGGGTTCCGTCGGACGGCGTCAAATCTGCCTGGCCCACGCACTTTGGCGTGGACGAAGCCAATGCTGTCTTTGTGGCCCCCGACTGGTCCGACTTGCAGGCGACGGTGGCCTGGCTGGAGAGACACCCAGATGTTGCGCAAGGCATTGCTCGACGACAGCGGGCACTGTTTGTCGACGGTGGGTATTTCAGTCCAGCTGCGGAGGCGTGCTACTGGCGAGCCCTGGTTCGGGGCTGGAGCCGGGTAGCCAAGACGGACGACGCGGCCTGGGCGAGTGCGCCGCGAGGTATACCTTGGGAGCTGTTTGCAATGGGTTATGAGGACGAGAAGTAGGAAGAAGCAAACAACCAAAAGTCCAAAAGTCATGTAACAAAAATCAAATCGCTATATTGCTTTGTAAATCTATGCGTTTCATGCAGCAGCTGCTGCTTTCTCCGTATTCGTCCCCCAACAGACCTTCCCCAGTGACAACAGGTCGGCTCGCCGCTTGGCACCGCCGTCGCCCTGTCCGCGCAGCAGGCCTCGTCTCGCTGCCTCGATCGTCCGCACCGTGTCGAGACTGACGCTCATGGCCGGGTCAAAGGCCTTGAGCGTCGGTTCTCCCTGAGTCGCTAGTGCTCCCAGTGACAGGTAGGAGTGGTACACGTCGGGCGGGCCGCCAGGCGTTTTTGAAAAGCCGCCAATGACGTGCTGCATCTCTTCAAGCAGAAAACGCCGGCTGGCGTCCCAGTTCGCGGAGGAGGTAGCATTGGCCTCGCCCTCATTCAGGCCATGCCCATTTCTCTGCAAAATGGCCAGAGTGCCGACCGTCCACCACGTGTAGCACGAGTCCGGATGCTTGTTGCAGCGGCCGTTGAAGCCCAGCAGAGGATGGCAGGTCGGTTGCAGTTGGGTGGCGGGCGTGACGTCAGTGACGATGCTCTCGTGCCACTCGTCGTCCTCTTCTTCGTCTGTCTTGTACAGAAAGCTGCGAGACCCGAGCCACCGGTGCAGCGCCGGAATGTCTGCAATGCCGCGGGTGAAAATATCATTGCTCGAGGCCGTGGTCGTCGGATCGCCTTCTGGTGCGCGTCCAAGCAGTTCAAGGGCGGCAATCGCACAGAATGCATAGCCGGCTGTCAAGTTAGTCCTGTACATATAAAATGGAATTTTAGGGGGATGGACTTGGACTCACCATGACTCTCGTGCGTCGAACTCTCGGAGAAGCCGCCGTCGTATGTCTGGCCTCGCCGCATATACAAGACTAGAGCGTCGACGTCGATATCGTCGACACCGTCTTGGCTGCCCCCGCCCAGCATCCACCGGATCATCGCTGCAATGTAGCAGTACCGCATGTCTGCGCCGCCGCCAATCACAGACCGTTTCCCACCGGCTGCCCGAGGATCCACCACCTCCGACACGTATTCGCCAAAACTGCCGTCGGGCCGTTGTAACCGTCGAAGCCAACGCAGTGTTGCGTTTCTGTTCACACCGAGGAAGGCTCCTTCTCTTTGGTCCTTGTGGTCCTCGCTTCGCTCGCCGTCCGTCCCTGGTCTGTTCGCTAGCAAGGCCAGAAGCTGCAATGCAAACAATGTCGCCGCGATGTTGGCTTCGCCGGGTGCCCCAATCGTCGCTTCGCCTTTTGCAAAATCAAAACCGTCATACACTGGCCGCGGGAAGACGTGCGTCGGTGCCCCCGCAAACCCGCCGCCCGGATGCTGGCATGCCAGCACCCATACCCGGAACGCCTGTCTGTCGGACGAGGTCACGATTGGATCGGTACTCGGATCTATAGCAAGAACATCCGCCGCGGCCACCGAGAAACAGCCCAGCGTCATGCGCGTGCTGTCGTTGGCCGTGTATGCTTGAGGCAGCACGCTCCTCAAACAGCGCTGCCAGTAGCGCAGGTGGCGCGCATTTTCGAGTGGGGGTTCCATGGAGAGGAGGGGTGTCGATGTGAATCGGTTGTTGGAATGAAGATGCCGAGTTGAAGTTGAGGTCTGGAATCATCAGCCAAGAGAATGTGTCTGGATTGGCCGTCAACGGCGCCTTCCACCTAAACCCCGTCAAACCCAAGCTTGCTCTTGCCCAGCTTGTTCTCCCCTGTGGTAGCCTTGTTGTGGAGCTTGTTGCACTAAAACGCGCTAAAATTCTACAGCTTCAGGCAGCTCTCGTGAACAGAGCGTGCAAGGCTTCATCCAATGACCGCGTTTCATCTTTGTTAACCTTTTCTAGTCAACCTTCGACACGACATCGCCTGCATGCATGTGGCTCAGTTCGGCACATGAGTCGAATCCATGTTTTTGTTGGGATGCGTTGGCCTTGTTGGACTCTTGCATGTTTTTGCGTGTTTCGGAAAGAGCAACCCTTGACGAGGGACAGGAGAAAAAGGCGGCTGCTCTTGCCTTCCCTGTGACGTGTGCACCATTGGTTAGCCATTCCTTTGTAGGACCCCTGCATTCTTTCCCCGCGAAGCGAGGGAAGAGAAAGAAGAAAGAAGTGGCGTTTCTGAACACTCTTTTTTTATGTTTTATTATGTTAGTCTTGTGTGCCTGTGTCTTGAGTTGATATTAATAGGCAGGCAGTCCCTGAGTTCGCGTTCTGGGCGAGTCCCTGCACGACATCGAGCCTAGTTTGTATTTATTCTGTTTAACTGGTGACACGTTTGCACCTTCCTCATTTCATCTCTCAAACTCTCCCCCCTTTCTTGTTCCTTCCACCCTTTGCATCTTGCTCTCTCCTTCCTTCTTTCTTCAAAGTTTTGTCCTCTTTGCCCCTTCCTCGGCGGGAAAACATCAGACACATTTCTCGACACTCACGACACTAAGCTCCACCAACACCAGTGGCCTAAAGAAGGGGCGATCGCTGCAGCTTCCCGTCCCGCAGCCCCTTCATACTTGACTTGCCCCGAGGTGTCTCGCTCATTTAATCGTTCGCTCCTTCCCGTCTTGCCTGAACCCAACTTCAACTATTCCAAACAATAACTTTTTGCATCATCTCAAACTCTCACCTTCGACGACGCATCTCACTTCTCACTCCTCGCATCTCGAATCTCGAATCTCGAATCTCAATACGACCTCTCGACCGCCCCAGTTCTAGACCTTCCACTGCAACGCTACCGCAACCGCTACCAGCTCCCAACTGCCGTCAAGCTTAACCAAATACAAAAAGAACCGCCTAAAACCAACCGACAAATCTTGGAAAGTGCTCTCGTCTTTTGAGCTAGACCCTGAAAACTTGACACTCTCTTTTTCCTTTCGTCAAACAAAGAACTGCCAGACAACACGCGACCACGCGACCACGCGACAACCGCCCTCCAACCGCCCACCATGGCGCTCATCTCGGGGCGCACAATCATCACGTCTCTCTCCCTCTTCCACATCACGCTCGGCTTCTTCTTCCTGACCAACCCGATCTCGGTCGCCGACCAGGCGCTGGTGTATGTCCTGGGCGAAGCCATGGGCATGCCCTACTCGCGCGCCTTTGACGTGCCGTCGCCCGCGCTCGCGTTTCTAGCGGTCATCATCGCCGGCTGGGGCTTTTCGGACCTCATCACACTGAGCCTGCCGGAAGAGGTGTGCCTCGTGCACTACTGGGGCACCCAGGCACCGCTGCGCGTCTTGATTTCCATGGTCACGCTGTTCTACTCGTTCTTCTTCTCGGCATCCTCGCCGTTTTACGGGGGTTCCGGCGGCGGCAGCACGCGCATTAGCAAGGCGCGGCTGTACGAGTATGACGCGACATCCATCGGCGACAACCTCAAAAATCGCGTGCTCTTTTCTTTCATGTTCATCGAGACCGTCTCCTGGTTCTGGCTGTGGGTGACGCTGCGCGAGGAGCGCGTCGAGCTGCTGGCGCGAAAAGCCAGCCGGCGGCGGAGCCACAGCTACAACTAGGTGGGGGTGTTGTGCTGTCTGCGTTTCTTTGCTTTGTGTTGCATCTTGAGGATTGCATTTGTTATTTATTCGTCTTTGGATATACCCACTACTTGCCATTGTTTTTGGAGGCCGTCGTCATTTTGAATCTAGTACTGTGCCTTTTATCTTTCGTATTTATCTTTATTTCGAAGTGTATTGACGTGATCTAATTTAAAATATTTTCTCAAAGAAACCCAATGTATTTTATACCACATTTGCAAAACGTGTTTTCTTTTTCTTTTCTTTCTTTCTTTTATTTTTTTTTTTTTAAAAAAAAGAAGTAGAATTATGCCAACGGTACCCTGTCTGATACCCAATAACATGTCCCACGCTTTCTCATACAGTCATTTTGACGCGGCTTCCTCTTATGGCCACCTTCATCCTGAGTGTATTCACTTACTCGCTCTTTCCGTTTCTGTCTCTTGGTGCAACTTCTTCTCATTTGCATTTCCATACGGCTATTTACTTGTGCGCTCCTTCCTCATTTACATCTCTTCGTCATGTCTGGCCTCTTTTAAATTGATAGTACACTATCCATGACTTTCGTCATCCTCCTCCCTCAAAAAATCTCGACATCCCCCGGCAGCATCTGCAGCCAGCCATCGACCTTGTCAACCGCGCTCTGCTTCTTTGTGCACTTCATGGCCTCTTCGCTCGTCTGGCTCTGCAAAACAGCACAGACGTCGTTGCCGCACCGGTGGTCGAGCGCCTTTTGCAGCGAGTCGTCCTTCCAGCCGAAAATGTAGTCGCCGTGCTGCGAGTAGCCCTTGTGGTCGCCCGTGCTATAAACAAACGGCTGGCTGCCGTCGACGGGCCACAGCTCCTTGTCGTTGAAAGGGCGGGTGTCCCACATGACCTCGTACATGAGCTGCGGCAGACGCACCGGGTGGCTGGCGGGACAGTCGCCGGTGGATTCGAAGGTGCCGGTGGCCGGGTAGGCGACGTGGCTCTTGTGGTCGGGCGAGTCTGTATTAATACCGTCCCAGCAGGTGGGGAAGGTAATAGTGGTGCGGATGCCGCCTTGACAAAAACCGGCGGGCAGCGACTGCGTGTCGTCGCCTGTGCACGGCGCGCCGCCAAAGGGGACCTGTTCGATGGTCGAGAAGCAGCGGTGGCAGATCTGGCGCTGCTGGCCGCGCGGGGAGCGCAGCATAGCGTCACCCACCAACATGCGGAAGCCGGGCTTGAAAGCCGTCACATTGGTGTGCCCGTCGTACGGCGGGATGTAGTAGACGGTGAGACCGCCGTCGGCCCGCAAGCCCTGGTTGGCCATCTGCGGTACCCGCTTAAAGGTGCCGTTGCGGGCGCGGAAGTACAGGTTGGCCGTCCAGTAATTCGAAAAGTCCTCGCTAAAAGTACAGCTGGTACAGGTCGAGTCCCTCACAGGATCGTGGGTGGCCGGGTCCATGGACGCGTTGAACGAGTTGCCGCCGCCGATCTGGTGCATGTGCGGCGAGCCCGTGACGCCCGGGTTGACGAGCGGATCGAGACGCTCGACGACGAGCTGCGAGCAGGAGAAGCGCATCATTTGTTGGGCCGAAGCTGCGTGCAGGGCAGCGAGCCCGACGAGGGCTGAGAAGACGTGCATGGCGGTGAGGCGGCGAGGACAGTTGATGTGCGACGAGACAGATGTGTCAACGAAGGAAGTCAGTGAAGGAGGTCGAAAGAAAATCAAAGTCAGACTCAATATGAACCAGAGAGAGCACAAAATAATCAAACCAGGAAAGGACACAGGGAAGACACAGAATTACCGGGCACCGCATCAGTCACTTTGATTTCTTTTTGATATCCATTTATTTACGCTGATTAGTCTCTTCTTTGATATCTCCCTTACCTTCATTGCCTTGTTCTTTCGTTCTTCTCCTCTCGATCTTGCATCGGGATATAATTGCCGGCCATATCTTGAATTCTGGGCACAATTTATTTTGTGATCAATACAGAAGAGAGAATAAGAAGAGGAGACGTCAAGATTACCCGGTGATATTTGTCTGCGCCCGTCTGCATGCCTCTTTCCGTGTCCGGGTGGATTGTATTCATAGATTGATGCAATCAGCCGGCAGTCGTTCGTTCTCCACATTCTCTGTCTCTTTTCTTTTCTTACTTTTCTTGTTCTTCTTTTTTCACCTCTCCCAAAAATGCCTACGTCTGGGATACTGTCCTCCGTCTCCCCCGCCCGCTCACCCGGAGGCGAAGGGAGGAAAGAGATGAGAGTTTTTTTCTCATACCGCCTCCGGCGGTAATGACGGCTTCGCCGTCTTCCTTATCTGCTTGGATACGGATACGCCGGCGGCAGTGGCGGCGTCGGCGTGTACCCTGGCGGCAGCGGCTGGATCCAGGGCGTGATCGTGGCCACACAGTTGGACACATACGTCGTGCTGTCGGGGCCGGTGTTGACAGGCGGCTTCCAGATCGTCTTGCAGCGCTGGGAGTCGTCCTCGCATTCCGGTGCGGGTGGACAGGGCCACTTGCTGGTGATCGTCGGGAAGACGGAGCAGACGTTGGTGTTGGCAACGATGGTCGTCGTGTCCGGCTCGGCCTGCGTGACAGTGATGGTGCAGTCAGGAGGATACGTCGTTGTCGGCGTGGTCGTGCGTGTCGTGCAGCGCGGTTTGCCACAGACGCCCTGAGTGTAGACGGTCGACGTAAAGCAAGGTGGGCAAGCCGGTACAGGAGTGTACGCCGGCGAAGGCAGAGTGGCAGCCGCCGCGAGGGAGAGGCTAAAAGTCAGGATGGTGATAAAAAATATCGCGGGAGGTTGGTAGACTCACCTCGTGGCTAGAAGAGACAGCTTCATGACTGCCATTGTGTCGGCGGAGAAAATGAAGGATTCACAAGGATTGATCGTTGAGATTCAGTCTTTCATGATGATGAACTTGAAAGAATGACTTCATCGTCTCTTTTCATACCTGTCCTCCGCCGAGTATCATCACCGCCGTGCCCCTTTTTGGTGTCTTCTCTCGTTTCTCATCCCTCGTATTCTTCATATCCCATCTCACTTGTCATCAGTCGACGCCTCATCGCCAAGGCTGGTGTTAATATCGACAGCTTCTTGGGATACTGGTCTGACCGCCGTTCGTTTGGCTAAATTGATTGTCAGCTCTGGATCAGCTCTGGAACGTCACCACGGAAGACAAACGACGAACAGTTCTATTTTTGCTTCGTTGCTTCTTGTCGTCTTCTGACGTTTTCTTTTCTTTTCTTTTCTTTTTTCTTCAAACTCTGACACAGGGTGTTCATAATCCTCACATCTCACAGTTTGCCCATTCTTTGATTCCAACAATAACCTTTGTCGTCTTACTTTGACTAAATGTGATTTACAATCTCACGTATTACAAACCTCCATGAAGAGAAGAAGGAAACAATGAACAACAAAATGTAGACGTACCAACATCGTCCGCCGTATGGACTCCGGGACAAGATAGAATATCAAAGCAAACGGCAAGATCCTTTCCGTTCCGACTCCGTGTTTTTGATTTCTGATTTGATTTCTGATGTTTGATGATTGATTTCTGATGTATTTTCGTCTTGTGTGTTGAGGGTTTTTGTTTCCCCGGGCTGAGGTCCTATGACTTCGAGATGACAAACAAACGTGATGATGTAAACAAGGCTATCAAGTCATGATACGAACACGACGACAAGGCTAGGCCAACTGTTGAACCTCAAAGGCGGAGGGACGGCGGAATTATTATGAAAGATCTTGGTAGTTAGTGGGATTGGTCTCAGTGTTAGTGGATCGTCTGCTAAAGTCTAGCGGTCTACAGCGCAACCTGCCCCGGAATAATGCTTTCACAAAAGGCCCCACTTCGGCGTTGGTGTTGCAAGGCCAAGTCCGAGCAACCATCCCGTCTGACGGACGATTCACTCATGCAACTCAGCACCTTATTCCCACATCTTGGACCATCTTGACCATCTTGACCAGGCCATCTTGCGGCTGCGGCCACGAAAGCTTGGCCCGGTCGGGGTTAGTGTCACGTTTTTGAGTACTGTACGAAGTACGCGTTTGACGTGTGAAGTTGTCCCAAGAGTTGGCCGTGTTAGTTCCTTTTTGGGAAGGCACTGACTGGGAAGGTGGATGGATTGTTCCTCCGCCGCGACCTCGGAGCCTCTTCGCACTTTTTGCTTGCACCACGACTTGCACGCACTTTTGGCACTTTTGATCCTTTGGTTCAGGAGCACTTACACCACTTTCACACAGAACTTTTGGCACTTCTTTCAATATTGGCACTTTTGGATCTTTTAGTTCTTTGGATCTTTTGGATCTACTGGCACTTTTTGTGGATTATTATTGGATTTTCTTGAATGTTCTTCACATTATTCATCTCTGAAGATTACATACCCTGAATTCCATGGCGTGTTGTTACTCCATAATTGTGCTTCTTTGCCTGCTACGCACCCTCGCACCCTGGCGCCCTCCGGAGTTTATTCGACTTGCTCGGAGGACGGGTCGTCTCCACGTTGCCTTGTCCTTGGCCTGCCGCATTCTTACTCGTTCTTTTTGCTTGTTGCTTGACTTACACGCTTAGTTTGTGCGTGAACTGCACCTATTGGCCTGAGATCTGCGGGGACGGACTCGCTTTCGCTCTGCTGAGCTGTTGAGCCGCTTGTAAATGAATCAGTTCAAGTGTCGACTGTGGATCGTAGATTGTAAAGCACAAAATTGTGTGCTTCGTACTCGGGCAACGGCAACCCCTGATTTCCTTTTCGACTTTGACTCTTACTGCACCTTGCTGGCCTTGTCCGCAACTCGACGGAGCAACAATAGGCAGGCGAGGCAGGGTAAGGTGTAAGGTAGCTGAAGAGAGAAAATCAAGGCCACAATGGGGCAGGCCGTTGGAACCAGCGGCCGTAACTTGGATGTAGCTCGAAGGTAGTGAGTCCATGGCCCAAACTGGGAAGAGATTGGAGACTGGGAGTAGACACCCCATCGACCATTGAGACATAAATAGAGCTGTCTTCCCATGATGGTGTGGGTGTCTTGTTGTTCTCGTCTCTCATCTTCATCTTCATCTTCATCTTCATTTTCATCTCTTCACCACCCCTCACTGACACCCATCTTCCATCTTCCTTTTCATCATCATCTTCTTTCCTCCATCAATCTCCATCAATCTCCATCAATCTCCATCTTCTCTTCTCCCACAATGGCCGACAAGTACCCCAACCGTCCCTTGATTGTCCTGGGCACCGCCGGTGTATGTCTTCTTCTCACACTGCCCACCTACCTGTTGCGTTCATCTTCGTACTAACATCACCAGATCGGCGACGCCACGGTCGACCCCGAGCTTCTGCTGTCGACCCCCGAACAGGCCGGCCCCTTTTTCGACGAGTTCTACAACCGCGGCTACCGCGTCATCGACACCGCGCGCAACTACCCGCCCAGCGCGCCCGGCACGGCCGAGCCCGTGATTGCGCGCCACAACACGGACGGCCGGTTCGTGGTCGACACCAAGGTCTTTTCCTTCACGCCCGGCGACCACTCCGAGGAGGGACTCGCAAAAAGCATCGACGGCTCGATTGCCGTGCTCGGCGGCCACCCCATCAACGTCGAGTACCTGCACGTGCCCGAGCGCACGACGCCGTTTGCCGACACGCTGGCGGCCATGAACAAGTTTTTGGGAGAAGGGAAATTCAAAAAGATTGGCATCTCCAACTACCCGGTGGAGGAGGTGCAGCAGTTGTTGGATATTACCGCCAAAAACAAGTACGCGCCCATCTCCGTCTTCCAGGGCTGCTACAACCCCATCTCGCGCAGCATCGAGCGCGACCTGTTCCCGCTGCTGCGCAAGAACAACATCGCGTTCTATGCGTACAGCCCGGCCGCTGGCGGCGCGTTCTCCGAGAAGAAGCGGCCGGGCAGCCGCTTCGAGTCGTCTGGTCTGGTCGGGTCCATCTACCAGAGCATGTACAAGCGGCCCAAGATCGACGCCGCCCTCGAAAAGGTGCGCACAGTATCTGCCGCCCACAACATTCCCGGCCACGACGCCAGTCTGCGCTGGACCGTCTACCACAGCCAGCTGTCGGGCGAGCACGGCGACGCCGTGATTGTGGGCGCGTCCAACCTGGAGCAGCTCAAGAAGAACCTGGACGCGATTGACGCGGGGCCGCTGCCCAAGGAGTTGGTGGATACGGTGGAGGCGGTGCAGGATGCCATTGACGAGGAGGATAAGCTGCAGTACAAGTTTTAGACGATAGCCGAAGGCGATCACCGCCGGAGGCGGTATAAGGGAAGGCTTCGTCTCTCTTCACCTTCGCCTCCGGGTGGGTGTGCGGGGGAGGGGGAGGATCTCATCCATAACGAAGGCATTTTGTTGATAGATCAGGATAGCGTATCGAAATAAACATGTTTGAAAAGTTGTTGAAGGAGTGTGACTGGATCTGATAAGGGGGAGAACGAATGAAGTCAAGATAAAGTTTGCCTTGATCGAAAAGGAAAGACTGATGGCAACTATGAATAATAGGAAGGAGCAGAAGGATGGAGATACACAATTGGAGGAAAGAGCAGAGTGACAACAGGGATGTAAACAAGGAAAGAACAAGGAGAGCATGACAACGGACTTCTGAGACAAGAAATAAAAGAATAAAAGGATCAGCGAAATAACGAAACAATAATTGCACGAAGAAACTATAGAATGTATTGTGAGTTTGATTTTGTAAATAGAAGATGTATGTTGACTGATGTTGGACGTTTGACGTTGAATGGTGACTGTTCCTGCTGACGGAGTCTGACATTGTTTTTGGTGTGTTTCCATTCAGTGCATTACAGGCGACAATTTGGTGGAGGTAGCAGCGCATCTCCACCGATTCACTGATAGCATGCGATGTCCAATCACAGACACAGAACCCCTGCAGGGCCCACCCGAGCTCACCTCTGGGCAGCTTCCCCACAGCATGCGGCTAGAAACGGCAGGTGCCAATTGGTTGCCAAAAGGCAGTCGATTGGCTGTACTTGCCGACTTGCGTCAACTCAAGCTGCAGGAGAGCCATTCACATTTCATCACCGACGACCTCACCTCCGGCTTTCGGCAAGAGCGCCGTATATCAAGTCGTTCTTTCCTTTTCCTGTGTTTCTCAGTTCTTTCTCTCATTCCTCCCTTCCCCTTTTACTCTCTTCCCCCTCACACACGCCCACAATGAGACTTCCCAGCCTCCTCTTTGCGGGCATCGCATCGGCGCTCGTGACTGAGCAGCAACAACCACTCGGCGGTGATGCCGATGCCGCCAAGCATGTCGACAATATTGCTTCCTCCTCTTCTGACGCCCCCGCCTACCGCGACTCCCTCTTGTCCCTCCACAAAGGTCTGATCGAGACGTCATCGCAAAGTGGCGCTGAGGGCAACGTCGGCGACTGGCTGATTGCTTATCTGAGGGAGAGACAGTACAAGACGGCCAAGCAGCCGGTGGCGAAGCGCGACAACACGGGAAAGAGCGGGCGGTTCAACGTGATTGCCTGGATTGACGACGGGAGTGATGATGGTGATGCTGACGGCGACGACTCTGACTTTATGTCCGCCCTGACTGTGCACCCCCTCCCGCCCGTCTTGATCACGTCGCACATTGACGTCGTCCCGCCACACATTCCGTACTCCATCGATGACGATGTGCCGACAGACTCGACCGTCATCCACGGCCGCGGCAGTGTCGATGCCAAGGGCAGCGTGGCCGCCCAGATCACGGCGCTCGAGCAGCTGCGGGCCGACGGCAGCGTCGAGGCCGGCCAGGTCCTGCTGGTTTTTGTGGTCGGCGAGGAGGACAGCGGCGACGGCATGAAGGCGTTTTCCACACTGTTCCACGACTACTTCCCCACCTGGTTCGACGCCGCCATCTTTGGCGAGCCCACCGAGAACAAGCTCGCGTGCGGGCACAAGGGCATTTTGGGGTGCACGGTCACGGCCAAGGGCAAGGCCGGCCACTCGGGCTACCCGGAGCTCGGCAAGTCGGCAAATGACGCCTTGGTGAGGGGTCTTACCGCTCTCATTGACGCCGACCTCGGGTACAGCCCCGTCTTTGGCAACACGACCGTCAATTTAGGGCTCATCTCCGGCGGCGTCGCTGCCAATGTGATTCCCGCCGCCGCCGAGGCCAAAATGGCCGTCCGCGTCGCCCTCGGCCCGCAAAAGACGGGCCACGACGAGGTGCGCGCGCGCATGGAGGCCGCCCTGCACGGCGCCGACAAGGATTTGGAGTTGAGCTGCAGCCAGGGTTATGGGGTGGTCGAGTGCGACTGTTCCGTCGCGGGTTTCGCCAACATTACCGTCAACTACGGCACGGACGTGCCCAACCTCGACGGCGACCATGCTCGCTATCTCTACGGACCCGGCGATATTCTCGTGGCGCACGGCGACAAGGAGGCGCTGACGGTGGCGTCGCTCGAGCAGGCCGTCGAGGATTTCCAGAAGCTGATCCTGCATGCTCTGAAGAAGGACTGAGGGGAGGGAGGGGATGGTGTTATTTACGGAAATTTACTCTAGAATTTTGGTTCACGAGAATTAAAATTAACACTAAAGATGAAACATCAAGAATTTCAACATAAAGTCCTAAGAATAAACAAAGTGCAATGTTGTGCAAAGTACGAAAAGATGAGGACTGGTGGTGGCACAAGAACTGTCAATGTCCCGAAACCTTCCGCTTAAAGGAGACGCAAGTGTGTACCTTTATGTCTGTAAAAAATACTGTAGGCAATGTGTGATTTCAAGGCAGTACAGGATCGAGAATGGAGCGGCATGATCAAACAAGGAAGATGACCAAAGGACGGTGAGGAACTGTTTTGACGTTGGCAGTCGTTGATGAGTCGAGGGTGAGAATTACACGTACCTGCATTCTGCATTCATTCTAAAGACATTGAATGTATACGGTTGTCTCCAGTTCATTGCCTTGACTCAGAATGTTTTCGTTTGGGATACTGTCCTCTCATCACACAAACTCTTTTGGGTTTGGTGACGATAAAGGAAGACGAAGACGAAGAAGAAAAGAAAAGAAAAGAAAAATGATGTAAAAAAGGAAGAAAAATCAGAATGGAAAGAAGGAAAGGACGAGAAAAAGGTGACAATACTTTTGTGCGTAAAAGCGTAAAATATTGGATAATATTCAGTAGACAATGTATTCATGCTTAGGCTTGGATCTTAGTGAGGCTACCTGGGGCTACTTACGGTCGAGTGAGGTGTAAGTTTTAGCTTTTAATTGGTCGAGATGAGAATCACCAAAACCGCACACAGTATTGCAACAAACTAACTATGCATCTCTCACAAAGTCGTTACCATCATAGCAGCCCGTAAGTAAGGACACGCTAAAAAAATAAAACTAAATAAAAATATTACAAGTATTACAAGTGCTACAAGTACTGATTATTTTCAAGAGGAGTTTGTAGGATACAAGTTATTGGTTACTCCTGCTTGATGATTACCTATTATTTAAAAAACAATTTTGATTTTTATGTATTAGCCCCTGAGCAGGCTACGGCAAACGTACCAATGATCCAGTCCTAATCAACAACCATATGAGGTCACGGTGCGATAGTTATGTACTCCAATCCGCCACCAACGTCAACACTCACTCAGCAATGTACTTTAGTCCGTGCTTCCCTGAAGAGGCTACAAAACCCGAGAAAGACAAGTACGATTTTCTTTTTTTTCTTTTGGCTGCGCTTTTTTTTTCTTTTCTTTTTTTCTTTTTTTTTCTTTCTAATTGCCCCCTCCTCCCCCATCTTGAAAATTATACGCCGACAGCGAATACTCCATTGACAGGTCAACATAAAACATCGCCGCCCCGAGATACCATGTCCGACACAAGCGACTACACGATTGTTGACGATTCCTCGTCCTCGTCCTCGTCCTCAAACTTGTCCTCGGGCCAGGCGCAAGTGCAGGCGCAGGACTCGGTGCCAATTCTAGTGCCATCTCTCCGCTGCGCCGGCAACTACAAGATCATGGGCCACGCAGCCGACGAGATCAGCGAGATGCTGCAGTTGATTCGGAACAGCATCATCACCCTCTACGAGGCTCTCTTACCCTATCTTCTTCTAGACGATGGATGGTCGCAAGAACAGGCAAAATACTATACGGCCAGCAATGTCGACTATTTCATCGACGTGCTCAAGTTTCTGGGAGAGACGGTGGCCCTCCTCCCCGAGGAGGGCCATGTTGAGACAGCCGAACTGCTGGTCGATATCCTCGACGAGGCAAGCTCGATGCTCGTCGCTGGCGGTGAGGGAGAGCCTTATGAAAAGTTAATCGCTCAGATCGAAGTGCTCACTCACAAGTGCCTGGCGCAGGCGCAGCTGCACGCAAGCCATTCACGCTACCCTGCCCAGGCGGAGGTCTTGCGCCGGCCTGTGGTAAAAACTGCCATCTACCATGTCCTTGCCTCTCTCTCGTTTGAGAACCGAGACGCCGCGCGTTCGGTGGCCAACGTTCATTACGCGCTGCTTCCCACATACGTGCGGTCGCTTACGTCCATCTACGGGTCTGCTTCGGGCGCGTCGTCCGGGTACGTTGAATACGCAAAGTCCGTGCTGGCCGAGCTGGACAGGGGAAGCAACGGTACAGAGAGCAAGACGTCTTGGTACACTTGGTACACTTGGTACCGTATGTTGAGCGGCTGGCAGGTGCGTAAGTGGTGCTCGTCTTTCTGGCGCTAACCTGGGGGAACGTCCATCATCAGTGCACGGGACGAAGAAAAACAGAATTTAAAAGCCTGTAAAAACTATTCAACTATGAAAGATGGATTTGAATTCAAACGAGCGTGAGAGTCATACTGCCTCGTTGACATTGACATTAGCGTTGACATTGACGACATTGACGACATTGACGTCAACACCAAGCTTGCCCCGCCCGACATCGTCGCCCGGCTCGCCCATGTCCTCTTCCTCTTTGGGAGTGTCCTCATCGCCCTCATCGTCTTCGTAAATCTCCTCGATGAGCTCGCCGGGCCCCTGGATGATGGGGCTGAACTGGTCGACCTCTTCAATGTCGTCGGTGGTGTTTTCGTCCAACAAGAAGCGGCTGATGGCGGCGTGCCCGTTGGCGGCCGCCTCGTCTTCGTCTTCGTCGCCTTCCTCCATATCCTCCATCTCTTCCTCTTCCTCCTCGTCCTCTTCCTCAATGGTAATCTCGCCCGACCGGCGGCCGAGACCGCTGGCCGACGCGCTGCGCGAGTGCGAGTGTTTCGCGCCGGAACTGCCGCCGCTGGCACTCCGTCCAGAGGCTCCGCTCCCGTTGTTGTTACCAAACGACAGCATGGGCCCCTTGAAGATGTTGCGCTTGCGCTTGGCAAACATGACGGGTGTGCCGCTGCCGCCGAAGCCGGGGCCAAGGCCGCCACTACCCGGCATGCCGCCCGCTTGGTAGCCGCTGCCAAACGGATTTGGCGAGCCAGGCGCCCTGCCCAGAGGCATGCCCTCGTTAAAGGCGTGCGCGGCCGAGGCGGAGGACGACGATGTAAAGACAGACCCGCGGACCAACCTTAAATTGCTCGGGAAGGATGTCGTCGTGGGTGTCGCCGGCAGGACCTTGACCGAGTGGTGCGGGGAGCGGCCGACAGCGCTGACACTGCCGCCGCCGGCGCCTGTTGCTGTTGAGACGGACCCGTTCGAGCTCGTTGACGACGCTTTGGAGTGCGAGTGGTGGTGCTGGTGCTGGTGGATCGAGCGGATGGACGAGACGGACGAGGATGTTGATTTGCGGCCGCGTAGACCGTGGCCGTGGCCGGCCGAGGAACGGCGGACCGCCCGGGGCGTCAAAGGCGAGGGGGACAAGGACTGGCGCTTGTATGACGTGGTTGTTTGTAAACGGGGTGCGGACGATAGTTGTGACTGTGTCTGTCCTTGGGGCTGCCCCTGAGACACCTGGTAGTAATTATACTGGTAGTTGGTATTGGCCGTGGCTGACAGGCTTGGCGACAGAGGACTGTTTGCCGTGCTGCTGCCGCTCGTGACGGCGCCGCCGCCCAGGCTGCCTGGTGTTCCCAGGTCGTCCAGCCTCAAAGCGCCCGCGAGGGCACCGCCAGATGCTGCACCGTTGCTGCTTGGGCCGGCTGATGTAGGATTGTTGTTGTTGGCGACCTTGGCGAACCCGTTGGCCACGACACCTTTAGGCAGACTCGCCGTGTTGGACCCAGAAATGCCGAGAGCGCCGCCACTACTGCCACCGACTCCGCCCGACCCTGATGCCGGGTATTTGCTCGTCTGTGGTCGTGGACTGCTCGCTTTCGAGTCTTTGCCCCGACTGCCACCGCCAGCGGCCTCTTTGTTGCTGCCGGCGCCGCCGTTGTTGCTGCTGCCCGTCCCGCTCATCGGTTTCGGTACGAGGTTCGGCGTTGAGTGGCTGCCGCGTTTTCCTACACCCTTGGTCCGCCGCGTGCTCTCGGCGATCCAGTGCGTCATGTTCTTCCAGTGCGTGATGATGACTTGCGACGTCTTTTTGCGGACCTTTTGGCCGCCGTTGGTGTTGCTCGCGGCGCCATTGGCATTCCCGTTGGCGTTGCTGCCGCCAGCGATATGCACCCCGTTGACACCAGCCCCTGCCGCCGCCAGGGCGTCGCTCGTCGTGACGAGGTGCAGCGTCGATCCCCTGGACCGGGCACTCCGCAGGACGCCTTCCTTAGGCGGCGGGATGGGCCGGCGCTGGCGGGACGAGCTGGCCGACCGCAGCGAGTCCTTGTCGACGGGTCGTGGGCGGGTTTCGCCGCTGGTCCGCCGGCCGCGGCTGTTGCGGTTGCTGCTGAAGCCGCCGGCATGCATGCCGACAGGCATGCCTGCACTATTTGCCTTTAGCACCTCGTTGACACGCCCCAGCTCCGACAGGCCCGGAAAGTCTTCGATTCTCAAACTGTCGTAGTGCCCGCTGCGGCGCTGCGTGCGGCCTCGTGACGATTTCGGCGTGGGCGGGTCGCTCAGCTTGACGTAGCTGGAGCCGGCCTCTTCGACGGTCGCGAGGCGCTCGAGGCGGCTCGACGTGGTGGACAGCCGCCGCGAGTTGCGGTTCTCGAGCTCCTTTTCTTTGCGTTTGCGCTCGCGGCGCGCCAGCTTGCGCTGTTCTTTCTCGATCAGCAGCGTCCACCAGCCGGCGAGCGCGTCGCACCGCTGCGCCAGCACGCTCTCAATGACGGTGTCAATGTCGACGCCGGCGCTGCGCATGCGCTGCAGCGAGTCCTTCTCGACGGGCGTGGTAAAGGGCGAGGGCTGGGGCATTTCGAGGATGGTCAGTTGTTGCGGGGCGTGGTCGGCCAGAAAGGGGTGAGATAAAATGTCGGGGAGGGTTGGTCGTAGGAGGGGCCGTTTCGAGAGCATGGCTTTTATCAGACTCAGCGCGTCGGCGGGCAGGTGGTCGGGGTACTTTGGCTCTTCGGCCAGGATCGTGCGGCGCGTCACGTCGTCGTCGTCGTCGTCAAAGGGCAGCTCGCCACACAGCAGCGCATAGAGAATCACGCCGAGGCTCCACACGTCGACCTTTTCGCCGGCGTACTTTTCGCCTTTCAACATTTCCGGGGCGGAGTAGCAGATGGTGCCGCAAAACGTCTGCAGGTAGTTGGACTTGCCCTCGTACTCGCGCGTGAAGCCAAAGTCGACCAGTTTGACGTTTTCGTGTTTATCGAGCAAAATGTTTTCCAGCTTCAAATCGCGATGCACACACGACTGCAGGTGCACATAGGACACGGCGCCCACGAGCTGTGCAAAGATGCGCTGCACCTTGTCGACCGGAAGCTTACCGTGTTTCAGCAGGTAATTGTAGAGCTCGTCGCCCTGGCAGTACTCGAGCACGAGCCAGACCATGGACTCGGTGACAATCACCTCGTAGAGGCGCGCAATGTGCGGGTGCACAAACTGGCGGTGGTGGTGGATCTCGCGCGCCAGGTTGGAGTCGTCCTTTTTCGCTGATTTCAAGACCACTTTAGACCCGTTGGTCAGCTTGTGCGTCGCCAGGTACACCTTGCCAAACGAGCCCTTGCCGATCAGGCGGCCCAGCGTGTAGTTGCCGACCGACTTCAAATCCTTGTGCGAGAACTCGTCGAGCAGCTCCTGGTAGGAGTGGGCCAGCTTGGCCTTGCGGCCCATGGCCTCGGCCCGGACCTTTCCCGACTGCGACTGCATCTCGCGCTCCTCCGGCGGCCGCGCCGCCTGGTGAGTGTGGGTAGGTGTTTACTGTTGGTGGAGAGGAAGGCGATGGGGTCGTGGTGTGTGTGTAAGTGTCGGGGGAAGCAATTCGTCGATTCGATTGTTGGTGGGAACGCGGTTTTATGAAAGGGACGAAAAGACGCTCGATGTCGCTAAGGACGTTGCTGCAGAAAAATCATTCCCTGGCCATCAACATCGGCAAGAAAGGCCAGAATGCCAATGGCTATGAATGTTGTCGACGTCGGCTGAAGAGTGCTGCTCTAAGAAAAGGGGGCGTGGGGGGGAGGCTGTCGTTGAAGAATCGTGAGGAGGCGAAGAAGTTGAACAATGACGAGGCTGTGAACGGGGCGGAGAGGTGATTCGGTAGTGACGATGTCGTTCAATCCGTCCGATGGGAAGTGTCGTCGGTACGGCGCCGTGATTGAGTTGACGGCCGTCGTGTCGTGATGCCGTCGTGATCGATGCGGAGGGAAATTGAAAAGGACGTCCGTTGTCTTTGGCCTTGCCGGGCTTTAGATTGAGAAGACGCGAAACCGAGGCAGGTGCTGGCGTATGTTGGCGTGGCAGGCGAAACGTAACTGGCTGTATCTGGCTGTTTCTCCGTCTTTTTTGCTGGTAGCGCCCTGCAAAGTCCCTGCACGCCGCGCAAAATAGCGTTGATGTCGGGGGATGAGGAGCCACTAAGATTAGACGGGCTAGGGGGAAAGAGGGAAGGGAAAAACAAGTTTCAATGGAGCCCTTGGAATTTCGATCGTTCTATGGATTCTACAAGGGAGACAGGAGACAAGCAACGATCGCTCCTGTCATAATTGCAATTCGGGGCGACATGGCAAGAACGATCGTCAGCAAGCCATAGCCAGGAAGGGGCGATGCACGAGAAACAGGAAAGACATCCAGACATCGAGTCATTACGATTGTTACAAAGAAACGGGAAGAACGACTGGTTGACTTGACGCTGGGACCCGTTCGATTGCGCTTTCCGTCTCCTGTTTCGCTGGATTTTGCACATTGCACATTGCAGATTTGCTGGAGATCAGGGCGCCTACCCCACACACGAACACCCTGGGAAAAAAAGAAAGAGCGACCGCTAAAACGCCGCCAAAAGCCGCCAACATGCCGCCAACCCTTTCTGATCGGACCACTGAGAGCCCTGGAACGCACGAAGAAGGAACGAAAGAAACGGAGGAACCCCTTTCTCCGTGCAGGTCTTGAAGAAACACTTTTTTGACAGGGGTCGACGCCGGGGCTCTTAATGTGGGGCTCCGTGCGTTGTGATGCGTGTGCAAAATGAGAAAAGTTTCCATAATGAGGGCAATGTCTCCATTCCAGGTGCAACTGAAGAGCTTGAACAAGAATAAAAATAGGGGATATTGCTTCAGACGAGAATAAAAGAAAAGATGGGATGAAACGGAGAGGAAAACAGCGAAAAAAGTTTGAAAAACAAAAATTGAAGGAGAACGACCAAACAGAACCTGATATCAGGGTCAGAACTGCATCGATGCTTGCAATAAGAAGATTTACGGCCAGATCAATACACGTAAGCGGAAACATCTTACAATCTTATCCAACGACACCAACGTCTCACAAGACGGTGAAGATTCACCAGGATGCTTGTCAACAAAGATGGACGCCCAATGAGGGCATTCATATACAGTCACGTGATATCAATTTTACATCTTTTGAGGACGAGGTTTCTCGCTCGTACATCGTTCTGCAGCTTGTTGTCTCTGTAGACGTTTTCTATCAAGGTTTAAATATGCCGTCAAAGCTTGTCATCTTGTAATCTTGCCATCACGGTATGTTTCTGACAGGCTTGCCATGTGGTCTGTCGAGGGTGGCCTTGTCATCTTGCTTCTTCGGCTAGAAGTAGAGGCACAATTACAGCAACGGAAATCTACAACAAGCTTCTGAAAGAAGAGATGTATTTTTTATCCTCGGAATAACTACATCGACTTCCGTCAGAGTTGTGTTTTGAAGCGATTGGCAGGCTTGCTCGGTCGTCTGCGCGAAGTAAGTAGAGAAAGTAGCCGTATTTGGGTGTAAGTGCTGCACGTGATCCATCCTGCCTTGTAGCCTTGTCAGCATCACCACTTAAGATGCAGTGACAATCACAAGGTTTCGTGGACATATGGGAAAGGTAAAATAGTGATGAGAGGTTGGTGAAAGAAAATCAGATCATGTTTTGGCCACTTTGACCCCTGGTGTGTGTTGATGCCTCAGTGTCAAAAGGCAAAATAACAACTTCGACACATGGCACTGACTGACACATCTTCTAGTCCTTACCGGACGGTTGGTGTCCCTAAATGCCATCAGTAGTTTCAGGGCGCATAGTGTACGAATGGAGGTGTCGAACCATATCTTTAGAGGGGTCCCCATGCACTTTCTCATCCATCCTTCATGCTTCTTGCCCAGGAGAAGCACATGTCAAAGGGTTGAGGCGATGTATGAGAGAGTTTCTTGACGTTTATTAACAAATATTGGGATAATAGTCAAAATGAAAGCTGTATCTCCTACTTTCATTTGAAATATATCAAATATCATCACCGCTTCTTCGGCCGGGTCGCCCATCTGTGCCCGGACTTCCGTCGGGCAAGCCACAGCGAGCTCTGCATCCCGACTTACCCGTGGAACTGGATCTCGAGGAGAGAACAAGCCTCTGAAATATGAGTCAGCATGGACAAAAGCACACTTTCTTCAGCTAACAGAACCGAGCATCTCCTGTTCATCACCCGTTGAGGAACTGTAAAAACTGCGATATGGGGTGACCGTTGCTGTAGAATGGAGGCGAGAAGGAGGAAAAAAGGGGGGAATAGGGAGGGAAAAGGAAGAAATAGGAAGAAATAAACATCGCCAAAAGTCTTCAAAATGGAAAAACAATCCAAGTCGAACAAGTCCAAATAATGCGGACCCAAAACAACGGTAGTAACGAACAATAGTGTGATTTCTCAGCCTTGAGTAACACAACTTAGCGGAGGGGACTGAACAACAGCATCAACCACGCCTCTGCAACTGAATACAGTGATTTTCGAGAATGGACACCACCACGCATATCGATAAGAACAGGTCAAACTTGCCGTCATTGGTACAATGCTAGCCCAAATGACCTTTTCAACTTAATGTTGCCTTTGTCAACGCGCTTACCTTGTCACTGCTTTATTTTGTGTATTGTTAACCCCCGTGTCACCATTTTTGGCTTCACCGGGTCATGGTTATGCAACGTGGCCGGCAACCTCTGTCTGACAAAAATAAAGGGTAATTGTTGTTAAGTTCATCTGTCCCTGATTCCGGCCAAGGGCGGACAGGGCGCGCAAAAAGGCACATGACGGCCAAGTAGGCACTCACCGAGTGTTGGCACCAAGCATTGATGTCCCGGATAGGTAACTTGAAGTGTAAAAAAGGAAACGGTAGTTTCACAGGTATGACCAGAGCTACTGTCGGTCGCCCACGTACGCCCCCCGTTATCAAGTCCGTTGATATATTGAAGGAGTCCTCTCGGCCCGCGTGCGTGGCTACAGGGATCGGTCCCGTGGACAAAATTTCGTGCACTTTCGGCATCGGCAATCAAAGAATTGAATTGCAGGGCTGTCGGAAACACGTCTCGTGATGATTTGTTGCTCACGACCTAGAGCTCCTGGGCGAGGCGGATGGCTCACTGCGTTTGCATTAGCTTCTTGCATTGTTTGACATACGGTGAGATAAACAATTGAAATAAAAGGGGAGCAGGTAGCGGTGAGACCCAAACAAAGCTGCACAAACCTTTACGTGGAGGTCGTCATCCACACCGTCGAAGAAAATGATATGATAAGTTCTGGCCTTGCCATTAAATGGGGGCACACAGCGTGGATAAGGGTGGTCGAGACAAGGCCAGAAAAAAAGCAAATCCCAATCCAATCAGGAGCTTGAAAGATATTGAACAAGGATATCGCAAGGTTGGATCAATAGCCAATGATTGCTGTTGATGAAAGAAGCAAATTGCTGCATGTCGGGCATTTTTTTTCTCTTCTTTTTTGTTGTTGGTCGTCCAAGCATCCCACGCTCGGCCTTGCAAATCTGTAAAATGTGTCGTCCCCCACGCTCATCTTCTGTGACGAGCCCATCTTGTGCCGTTTCACGTGAGGGAAAGGTCCTGCAGGCCAAAGTGCTTGTTTTTCGAGAGGGTACAAAAATAAACGTTGATGGTTGTTGGTGACAATTGCGTGGGAGGATGTGGGAAAGGGGCGGCAGAAGGCGCCATCCATACAAAACACGCAACGGGACGTTGTCAACGGCGCGTAGAAACAAAAGGGAAGGAGCGATCATGATCACATCCCGTCCGCATCGAGCCAGTCCCAGTGGGAGAAGGAGCCTGGGCGCCTCTTTCCCGGGCGGCTTCCGTGCAGGCCGCACGGCAACCGACCCAGGGGGAGGCCTGCCATGGTCAGGGATATTTTAAGAGAGGCTCGATATTACTACGACGTTAATTATTTGACGAAGCTATTAATACATTGGGAATTTACGACTTTCGCTTTGAGAATATCTCATTTGCTCTAGGTTGAGAAATGCACTGTAAATTGCTGCGATAGAACCATTTGAGCGAGCAGAGTTCCTTCTTCCTTAGGTGGGGGTCATTGGTCATGAAAGACTTTAAGATCAAGAAGGAGCGATGGGGAAAGAGGCAGGGTCACAGTTCTCAACGTGAGAAAGTGCGACTGTCGGCAAACGGCAAGAGCGAGCAAGGTCGATGTTGTACAGGCTTGGCGAGGGGCATTTGAATCGTTCGATATGGGAAGGTACGGTGACAAGGTGACAGTGACGGAAGTGACGACCTAGCAAGAGCCATTTTCTTTTTCATCAATCACTTGTCCTCTCCCAAGTGCAACCAATTCGTCTTAGCCGTGTCGTCTGGACCATCATGAACTTTGCCATTTCAGTCCTTTTTAGATGTCAACCGCCAAGCGGGCCATTCTCGACCGGTTCGTTTTATGGTGAGCCAGTCGGATGCTGCCGCGGGACGATGGGCTTGTTAGACGAGATGCGCCATCCTTTCCACTTTCCTTCTTACCTCTTGTTTTATTTGCTCCTTCCATTTGTTCCGTGTTTTTCTCTTGTCTGATATTTTTTCTCTTTCCAAATGGGCGTACCGCTGGTGACCTGATGTGTCACAGCAGGAGCGATGTCCGTGGGCAGCAGGGCATGCTTGATTCACAGATGCAACACACGGTGGTATTGATTATTACCATGTTCGGAAGGGGCATGCGTGTGCGAGCTGCAGATAAAGTTGTCGCGCCAAATGGCCACAAAACAGGCAAGGGCTCGTTCCCCGGGATTCTGGAATTGTCGTGAGGTCCTAAGTCGGAGTGAAGTCGGGGCAGGTAAGAGCGACCAAGACGGAGAAATAGAGAGTGAGAGAGAGAAAAAAACGATGAAGGATGAGGGCAGGTGCGGAGGCGACGATTTGCATCGTGAATCGTTCTCCGCCTCTGCATCATTTCCCCTCTTTGGATCGCTTTCGGCCAAAATTGACGAACCTCATCTGCTCACTTGTCTGGGGTGGCCAATTGTTCGTTTTCCATTTTCTGTCACTTGCGTCGACTTACATGATGAAAGATGGACCAGGGCGTCAATCTAAATTAGCGGCGTGGGGGTTCATTCTTCTGTGGCCATCGTTATTGAGGTACGTACCTTTTGGCCTTTTGACTTTTTGGATTTTATGTAAGATGCCGTCTGCGTTTCTGGAAATAATGACAATAAAGCAGGACATATTCTGTGCCTCATTTATCTCACGTCGGACGAAGAGGACTCGGGCTTTGCTTTCGTGATTATTACTGCCTCGCTATTTCCCGGATTGATGCTCTGGTCCTGCCCTGTGCAAGCCAACCGGTCGCCAAGATGAGCGGGGACTCCGTTCCGGTGTAGGAAGGAAGCCTCATTGCATGGAACTTACTTATGAGCAAAACAGGCCTACATTTGTGTATCGCTCTTGCCAAACAATAGTGACACAATGTTGAGCTGCATTTGCAACGCGGTCGGCGTAGATTGGTGGCACTTTCCTCATAATTATAGGCTCCACGTGGAAGTACCTGTGCTGCAGGAGGGGTTTGGTGACGACGTGCAAGAGCAACCCAGGAAGTCACACAGCGCGCCTTCCCTGACAGCCCCTGTGCAGTCTGAAAGGAAATGGGTGGTGAGGTGCAACTGGAGATCGACGCTGCTGCACGATGTCGATGCCTGGTAAAGGAAAAAAAAAGGACATTGCAGAAAGGCAAGTGCCATCGTCAGACTGGTCTCATCGCACCTTCTAGAACAGGCACATCTTTCGTGACTTGCAGTCGTCGCTTCCCTCACGCGCACCACACCACACCAGTAGCACACTTGCCCCGCTTTTGCCTGCCCCTTGCCTCTTTCCTTGTTCGCTTCACAGCGATTCTTGCTTCTCCGCACTCAGGATTGGCTGGCCGATTCAAGTACGCAACAAAACGCAACCCCCACGTTTGCCGCTCAGCTGGGAACACCACACACACAAGCCAAAAACCTTCACACCACATTCACCACATTCGCTCTTTCCTCCCCCATTCACACCACGGTGTGCAAAAAAGGGTTGAACGACGACACATGGCCACTGCATTTGACCCTGCATCTCGCCTGCAAGTTTTTCTTTTTCTTCACTTTTCTTGATTGTTCTTTCCTTTCTTTTTGCGGTCATTCGCTCCCGCCTTCTCTCCGAAAATAGCCCAGCCTTCCTTCCTCGCCTGTTCGACCCTCCACCTACCCCCCATCAAAGACCTCTCCGGTAATTGCCCCCTAAGACAGCCTCGAGCCAATCAACACCATACTGTGATAAGGCGAGCCGCGAAGAAGAAACGGAAAAGCTGAATAAGGTGAAGCAAAGGATGTATGATTTGGCGAGTCCCTGCATTCCGGAATACCCTGAAATACCTGGGATTGAAATTGAGATTTGGACAGCCCTCCCCTGCCTGTCCCACGTGCCTTCCCTGGCAGCTCATATGCCCAAATAAATCAAAATCAAAGGAACAAAAATACGGGAAAGAATGATGGATGGCAGACCTCTTGTTTCTTGCCTCGTCTCGCTTCTTTCTCGATTGCACCTTCCTTGTAGCCGTAGCAGAACAATAGACAATAGTTATGCAGCTTGATTCTCCTCCTCTTTAGGCGTGGTATTAGTCGTGGAGCTAAACTGCACCATCTCCTCATCTTCACACCCCCTCTCACTTTCCAAGACGTAAAACATCAAAAGTGCTTGTCATACGGGCCACTCTTGCCTCCTCATCTGTCCATCAGTCCAGAACTCCAAGCTGCAGGAACTGCAAGAAACTGCAGGTTCGCAATTGCCGTCGATAACCTCATCCGACTGGTGGCACTTGCCTTCTCCGATATTTTGTCCTTCCTCCCCTCTCTTCTCCGTAGATCGTTCTACGGCCACTCCTTCCACTTAAAATCTTATTTGACTTGTTTCTGTACCCCGTTCTTCATCGGCGTGCTTGCTTCCTTCTTGTTTCTTGTCCCACAGCCCCTTGACAGACAAACCACCAAGGCAGATCACCCAGGCCTAGCCTATGCTTATTGTGTAATAACTCTGTTACACTGTCTTCCGTTGGACGGCGCCCGGCATCTTGACAAGTGACCAATCCTCTTATTCGTTATTCCCCTCTTCTTGGTCTTTTTTGGTGCCAGCACTATCAAGACGGACCAAGCCGGTAATATCCTGTTCGCCTTCCAGTCCGTCCATCGTTGGTTGATACAAATATCATTCCTCTTTCCCACCATTGTTGCCAGTCCTCCTTTGCCATTCACCTTTATCATCCCATCTCCTATCCTATTGTACCCATCTCTTGGGTTTTTTTTGGCCGTCTCCCTTTCTTTCCAACCATATATATTCATCTTCCACAATGTCTTCATTGTCCATCAATGTAGGCAAGGCCGGTGCCTCGGCCGGTGCAGGCTCCGACACGCCCCCGAAGACTCCCCAGACTCCTGCCAGTGTTAGCAAATCAGGTTCCAGTGCACAGTCAAAGGCCACAGAAAATTCTCGACGTCTTCCGGACGGTGTGTATGTGCCAATGCTCACATTCTTCGATCCCAAGACGGAGGACCTGGACCTGGCATCCATGCAGAGACAGGCTGCACGCTTGCAGCAGGCAGGCGTATCTGGTATTCTGTTGCACGGCTCCAACGGCGAGGCTGCCCATCTGACACACGAGGAACGCATCCGCAACATCCAGGCCGTCGTCGATGCGGTCCGGACCGACCGTTTCGAAGATTCTGCCACGCCATTCCCTGTGTTGGCCGGCTGTGGCGCCCAGTCCGTGCGCGAGACGGTCGACTTTTGCGTCGAGGCGGCCGGTGCCGGCGCCACGCACGCCCTCATTCTGCCCCCGAGTTATTATGCTTCGATCCTTGGCCGGGACCAGCTTCGCGAGTTCTTCTTGACGGTGGCCGAGCAGAGCCCCATCCCTGTGTTGCTGTACAACTTCCCGGGCGCCGCGAGCGGCATCGACATGGACAGCGACACGATCTGTGCTCTGGCCGGTGCACATCCCAATATTGTCGGCGTGAAGCTGACGTGCGGCAACACGGGGAAACTGGCACGCGTCGTGGCCGGCGTGGCCGCTCTGGGGAGAGGACCGGGGACGGCCAACCCGTTTTTTGTCGCTGGCGGCTCGGCCGACTTTATCTTGCAGGGGGCTGTCGTGGGCGCCAACGGCACGATCTCGGGTCTGGCCAACTTGTCGCCACGCGCGTGCACGGCCATTCTCGACCTGTTTCACGCCGGCAAGCTCGACGAGGCGCGGGCACTGCAGGCCATTGTGGCCCAGGGCGACTGGCTGGCTATCCGGTATGGGTTTGTCGGTGTCAAGCACGGCTTGCAGTCGTTTGGGTCCATTGGTGGTGCGTCGACAAGCAGTCTTCCAAGCCCGGTGCCGCGGAAGCCATGCCAACTACTGTCTGCAGCGGCACAGGCAGAGTTTGACGCGGGAACGGAGGCACTGCTAAAGGCCGAGCAGGCCCTGGAGGCCAAGGCTCAGGCGTGAATTTTTGAATATTGTGCTGGACAATCTTTCACAAACGATCTTACCTTGTTCTGTTCTGTTCTGTTCTGTTCTGTGTTCCTAGCCCTAATACTTGTCGTTTATGATTTTCGTTTGATTCTTGCCCTTCATTTGTTGTTTGTTCACTCACTCTCTCTTCGTTTTCTCTTTTGTCAGACTTTGAAAAGCAAAAGGCCTGGATAGTATCCTAGATAGAGCACCCGCGAGGGCGACAAATCAAAGAGAAAATTAGATAATGACGCACCTTCCGTGAAACAGAATCAATGACACTCTTCCAGCTCCTTCTCTCTTCTACAGGCAGGCCAATGACTCTTCTTCTATCAGAGGGGGGCAAGACCACTCTTTCCTATTGTGTTGTATGATGAATGGCTCTTTCCTTATTACTAAAATACTCGGTGCTATTCAGCAAGAGACGACGAGGTAGGTCCTTCCATATCGGGTTTATCTACACTAAACGCGTGAATTATGGGTTGTTGGCCGCGTGACTGTCTTTGATTTATGGTCTCTCTTTCTTTTTTTCTCTGCAGAATTTTTTGTCTCCCTGGGAAACCTATCCAGAGATCTCGTGGCTGCACCAATATATTTATCTGGGAGAAATCTTCCTCGAGATGAACCACGACGAGAACGTCTAGCACCATCGATACATCCTTACTTGATTATAGTTACTGTGCATAGCTTCGATACTCCCTTCCTCATCGACGAGAAAAACACGCTCCTTCTGTTTTGGCGATTTCCCTTCTCGAGAAGGAACAGCAAGAGAAGAGAGAAAGGGAAGGAGAAAGAAGGAGAATAAGGAGAGGGAAGGAGAGAAAGAAAAGAAACAACAAACAAAAAAAGGTAAACAAAACCTCCCCGTCGTTTCCCCTCCGCATCCAGATCATCTTTCCAGAAACTGGGCTATTTTGCCGTGTTTTTGACCATTGTTGGAAATCTAGCGCAGACAACATCACCATTGTTGATCGATTCTGCCAAGGCTCGTGACCATCATCAGCGTCATCTTCCCCTCCCAGTTCTTTTGCATTTCCTCTTCCACTCTCCTCTCTTCTCTTCTCTTCTCTTCTCTTCTCTTTTCGCTTCTTTTCTTTTGTCTTTTCTTGTCCCTCTCGCTGCTCGTTGACAGACGACGAGAATCCCTCGCTGATCGTCCTTCATCAACAGATCTTCTCGACGAGGCGGCAAGACGACGAGAGCAAACCACGCATCTACCCAAGCTTTCTCACGCGCCGACACATTCTCATCTCGGTCTCGACTGAACAAGCGGTAAGTATCTGCTCTTTTCTCATCTTCTTCTCTGCTACACAACAGAGCTACACAAACAGGAATCTAGTCTAACAAAAGAAGATCTTCTCGCAATTCAACGCTGGAAAATGGTACGTTGATCTTCCATTGCTCCTTTTTCTTTCCTTATCATCCTGCATCCAACATTCCTGTCCCCTACATTACCCTCTTCCATCTTCAACTATCACATCATCATCTTCGTCTTCTTTACCATCGTCATCTTCTTCTTCTTTTCCATCATCATCATTATCATCATCATCATTAGCACAATCATTTTTTCGTGCAGCTTCTGGTATCTTCTCGTATTTACCAAGAGCAAACGCAAAGCAGTACCCCTCCTTTCACTTCCAAATCTCCAAACATCAGTCATCATCATCACTTTACTTTGATTATTGCATCGAGACTCTCAATGCTTTGATTGTTGGATTGACAGTTCAGTCTTTACAATCTGTTTATCTACATCCAATCATACTTTCAAGCATCATTATCCTCCTCCTCTCTCTCTCTCTCTCTCTCTCTCTCTCTCTCTCTCTCTCTCTCTCTCTCGTCTTACTTCATCTTCATAGCTATCTCGTTATTGCCACCTCCACAACGTCACCTCTCATACATTACCCATTACTCAAACACAATCGTGCAACACAGACCGTTACTCAACTCACTTTCAAATTCGTTCTAACTCATCACCAGCCCCTCAACCGCAACCTCAACCTCAACCCCAACCACACACAGTCCACGGTTGCCGACAAGATGGAGGCCGAGCTGAGACACATCACGGAACAGCTGGGCGCGGAATCTTTGAGCAATGCACAGCTTAGTGCGCTTTTTCACCGGATCCTCAACGCAGCCTCAACGTCACAGGACGATACGCAGACCCTACAGCATATCAAGCGGCTCATAGACCAGAGCATCATGGAAAACCAGCTCTCGTCGCCGGGTGGGACTGGTTCAGATACGCCGCCGTCGTCTGGCTCCAGCCCCGACCTGTCTGCCAAGGCAGATTTTCCTCGCCCCAAGATCCAAACAGAGGCTGTTTGGCAGGAGTTCTCCCTGGAGGAAGAACTTGAGGGCATTGCGGACGCCCCGGCTATTAACCGGGCCACCATGCGGGCTGCTCTTCGCCAGAAGGAGGACACGCACCTGAAAGCACTGCGTGACAATGCATACGAGAAGCGTCGCATTGCAGAACACGAGGGTCGCCGTCTGAAGGAGACTTTTCAACGCCCCTCTACACCTACTGCGGCGCCTGCTGCGCCTTCTGCGCCTGTTGCGACAAAGCCTGCGCAGCCGTGGTCATATGGACCTCAGAAGCGCTACAAGTACGACAAGGCTGCCGCCAAGCAGGTTCCAGCCAGACAGGCAGAGCCAAAGGTGGCGGCCAAAGTTGAGGCCAAGGCCACCATGCCTGCTCCCCTCATTCCTGGTATTGGCGACATGGACAGCGACCTCGACGGTGAGCAAGCACCATATCCGTACGAGAAGGAGTATTGCCACAAGAAAAAGTGGTTTTCTAATCTCCCCGTGACAGACCCTCAGTCTTCTTTCGGCATCATCAGTGTTAAGTGTGCTTCCCCGAAGAACGCAGATCGGTTCGGGATCCGCTTCAACCCGGCCAAGCTTGATTCCGAGACTGCGGCCATGGTCGGTGGCACCGGTCAAGGAAACAACAACCGGCGCTCAGTTCTCATTCAGAACGTCCCCTGCGAGTTCACGATGCACAAGCTGCTCGGCCATGTTCGTGGTGGCGTTGTCGTCAAGGCACGGCTTGTACCTGATACTATGGGCAAAGGGCACGGGCAAGTGGCCATGATCACTTTCAAGACGGCAGATGAGGCGGCTCGTTGCATGAAGGTCACGCCTACGTTGCTTGCTCTTTCAGAGGAGGATGAGGGAACGCCACCTGCACCAGACAAGAGAATGGCCATCGCCTTGCTGCCGCACCCAACGTACCCGTCACGGGAGACCATTGTTGAGGCCGGCTCGACCAACGCGGGTCTGGTCCCTGTTGAGGAGAAGACACGCCGTCTTGTTGTGGAGAACTTTCCCCGGCAGTACATCAACGATCTTTGCAAGGAGCTTCTCTTTGTCTCTCGGGGCTTCCCCTCAAAGATGAGTGCCCTCGAGGAGATGTGGTTTGCCGGCGAAGATCTTCACATTCTGTTCACCAGCATCCAAGAGGCCGTCACGGCGCACCGCATCATATCTGTGTTCCATTTCGAGAAGTACGCCATGAATGTCCACTATGGCCCGGATCCGTGTGCCAAACAAGTCGATGCAAACAACTTGGACAGCCTCTTCGACTACAATGGTATCAAGGTTGCCAGCCACAACGAAATGGGGCTGCGGACGCTCATTGACAGCGTGGGCCTGGCGTCGTACGCGCGCACCTATGGCAAGGGCCCTTCTCCGATGCCTATTTTTGCAAACCAGAAGGCATCACAGCCGCCAGTGATGAAGATGTCGTTCTCTGCTCTTCTCTCGCAAGCCCATGTGCAAGCCCATGTGGCCATGGCAACGCAGCCACAGTCACGGACACAGAGCGGAGGCAGCTGGCAGGCTTCGTCTCAAGGCAGCAAGCAGACGCCATTGTACGCACAGATGCACACACAGACGGCATCCAAGTCTAGCCACATGCACGACCAGGAGAACAACCAGCTGATTGACATTTCGTATGATGACACGACGAGCACGGCCAGCCAGAGCCAGGATGGCGTTCTGATTTCTGTTGACAGTGGCCCCACATGCTCGAGTGCCCCATGGACGGCAGATCTGATGTTTGGTCTCGACCAGCTGTGAGGAGGGGTGAAGGGGGAGATGGTTTCAGGGAAGGGACTTTGGTCTCGGGCGAGGAACATGGTACATAAGGAGACGAGTTTCCGGCTAATGTACGACAGAAATAAAGAAAGAAAGAAAGAGTGAAAGTTGTGCGGCCTGTGTTCGTTGAATTTTTTAGAAATTCACTCAATTCCAATAAAATTGCATTTCAAACACTTTGCCTTTAGTGACAATATGAGTAAGATGAGATCGTGATCATGTTCATATTGGCGTGGCTATGTAGATATGGATGTAGGTTATCTGTTATGCCTATGTTCTCCCCGTAAATGATTGCCATCTTCTTCGTGTCATTTTCCGACTTGTTTTTGTGCCAGCTTCTTCAAGTACTGCCGGACCATGCGCGGCGGCAGGTTCTCGGCAGGCTCCCAGGTCGGGTTCTGGTCGGGCGGCCAATCGCCTTTCCAGCGGACGAGGAACAAACGGACAACTTCGCCGTCGCTTCCTGGCGGCGGCTCCAGAGGCACGCCCGTCTCTTCGTCGAGCATGGCATTACCGTCGTCGTCGACGGCGGTGAGGCAGTCACCCTCAAGACGATCGACTTCGTACAGGTCCTGTTCTTCTTCTTCGGGCGCTTCTGGTAGGGTGTCCATTTCCATTGGTTCGGGTTCTTCTTGTTGCTCTTCAACAGTCTGTCGGTTGATAGGTATTGGGGGAGGGGGTATATGGGTCTCGTCGCTGCGTTTCCTCTTGAGGGATGTTTGTGGGAGAGTGGTTGAGGTAAGTGATGGTCTAGAGTGTTTTTGTAGAGAAATGTCAGGCGGCGGAATGTATGTCGTCCCTGGTTGTGATAGTTTTCGCTGTCTCTGGGCAGGCGGTGTTTCTCTCAACGACGGCAGCATGCCCATGCCCATACTGCTTGTCTGTGGTGGCCTTGGTGGCCTGTGCAGCTCGTCTTCTTCATCACTGTCCACAATCTCGTCCTCGTTGGCACTCGTGTTCGTCGTGGCCGTGTCGACACCCAGACTGGCGCCCCTGCTGTCGTCTGTTTCCTGCTCCACAAATTTCTGGAACGGGCGCTTGAGAGATGGCCCGGCATGCTGTTTTTCTGAGACGGGCGATGATAGATTCGGTGGTGGCCCGCCCAAAGAAACAGTCATGGGCGTCGCGTCGAGCTGGAGCTGGAGAGGTAGTCCTGTCAGAGACGAGCGGGCAGACAGAGAACTGCCGGGCCGTCGTCCTGGGGTCGTGGTCATGGCCATTCCCTTGGCTGCAGACTGAGACTCTCTCGCGGCCTTCCGTGCTGCTGCTGCGGCTACTCTTGCAGCCGTTGCCGCAGCCGTCTGTGACGGTCGCCCGGGCTTTCTTTTGTGCGGGACCGCAGCTGCCGCCAACAGCTGCTCGTCGACACCTTCTGCCTCCTCCTTCACCTTGCCTTCTTTGCCCTTCTTCTTGGCCAGCAGGTCCGCCGCCTTGCTGGCCCGCTGTGCCTCCCGGGCCTTTCGTTGTCGTTCTGTGAGAGCATACTCCCACTCTTCGAGGACCCGCGGCGAGACATAGTCGAGAATCTGCGTGCACGGCACGAGTTGTCGTGCATACGGCTCGTCCGGCCAGCCGACGACATAGTTGAGTACCCTCTTGACGGTCTGCCGCTCCGGCTGCTGCCGGTACCGCTCGTCCTCCTTTTCTTCTTCCTCGTCCATGTCGTAGTCGCTGTCCACGTCCAGGCCCAGATCGGCAGCCGTCCCGACCGCCGGCGGCCCGCCCCAGTCAAACGGCGTGACGACCTTGTCAATAATAAAGGCGGAGCAGTCGTCGCGTGGGGCCAGACTGATGGAAGGCCGTTCGCCCTTGACCTTGTAGGCCGGCTTGTCGTACAGGAGAACACGCAGCCGAGAGTTTTGTTGTCGTTGCGCCGAGGAGGGGGCCGTTGTGGAGAACGTCGGTTTTGATTTGCTCCTGGAGGAGCTTTTGGACGACGAGTAAAAGGGCGCCGGCGCAAACGACTGCAGACCACTGCCACCGGCGGCCGTCGACGGCGGGTCGACGCGCCGCGGACGGGGCATTCTGTATGGAAGTGTGTGTTGTATGTCGTTCTGTTTATATCGAGAGAATTCGAGAAATGTCGATGGTCCGATCAGGGGCGATGCGCCAGACGAGACATGGCTGGGAAGGGCGTATAGACGTGGACAATAAAGACTAGAAAGAATGTACAGGCGTCAAGTCGTATTGTCAGGCTGTTATTGTTCCCAGAAGCAGTCAATTCGCATAGATCGAGGACTGTCGTCAATGGGCATTGTTCTGAAGCCCACTTCCTCACTCGCCTACACTCGCCCGGTCAGACGCGCTTTCCCAAGCCAGCCACGGTCAAAATAAAGTGGGGACCTAGCTAAAGTGGTGGTCTACTGACAGAGAGTGAGAGGCCTTGATAGAGTGCAGCAACGTGCTCACAATAACATTGTTCAAAACACTTTCTATTGTTTTATTAAGTCCAAAATATTTATATATATTTTTTTTTTACTTATTTCAATTCTATTTACTTTTCAAACATTATAGACGACTGCATTGACGAGCATCACTCTCATCACTTCCTCACCTCCAAAGAGTGTCACGTGCACATCGTCACCAACCGCTGGAAGCTAGCTCCTAACTGGGCCAAGTTTGGCCGTATTACGTCGCTGGCAGCAACAAAACAGAAGAGAAAGAACCCCGCCACGGCGCTAACAAGCTTCTGCAGGTTCGTCTCCTCTCTTGCTCTTGCTTGGGCTCGCCCTTCACGCTTTCTCTCTGTCCAGTGTCAGTCTGCACCTTCCTCTCAGAGCCGCTTTAACAAATTTCCGCCGTCTCTTTGGCTGTCTTTGAGAGATCCTCCATCTTCGATCCTTCCCTGTCAGACCCACTCTCAGTCTTGACGACATCGACATCAAAACGACCATTGTCGACAACATCGACAACAATCTGAGAATCAATCGATTGACAACCGACCACACTCCCCCACCCACCATCATGCTCACACCCCCGACACTGCTCCGCCCGATGGCTGCGGCGTCTGCTGCGGCCACGTCGGCCTCCGTCTCCGTCTCGGCCAAGACTTCGGCAGCCTTCCTCCTTCGCCGGCCGACGTCAATGACGGCCATCTCGATGATGCCCAAGACAACCATGCCGGTCTCGATGCAGAGCCGCTCGTTTGTATCGGCTCCTCTCAAGCGCAAGCTCTCTCCCGTTCAACTCACATTCCACCGTCAAGCGTCGACGTCAAATTCACCGTCATCAACAAAGACACAGTCGACTTCGTCGACTTCGACGCACAGACACCCACCACCGACCGGCGCCACGCGCAACCGCGACGCCGCCGCCGACGCCGCCGCGGCCGCCCG
>WNYE01000109.1:0-96520 GCA_021396245.1 Sporothrix humicola
TTAATAAACCCTGGCGGGATTCGAACCCGCTACCACTCAAGGAACACCCGGTGCCTTAACCACTGCACCACAGGGGCCTGGCAGTGCACGATGATCACTGACAAATTGAAAGGCGACAAACAAACGCCCGTATCGATGTGTTGGTTTTAAACGTGCAAGCATAAGCTGGATTAAAAATACTGATAAAAGGCAAAAAATCCAATGACAGCCACATCGACACACACCGCTGTGACTCAATTGCAGTCCGCAAGGCATCCCGGTTTGCCGTTGCGAGAATCGGGGGCGGTCGACGTCAGCGAGGCGGCGTTTGCAGCGACGTCGGTGGTGAATAAACGTGCTGCGTTTTTTTCTCGCTCTTTTTTTAGAGCTACTCAAAGTTTTGGGGCGAATCAAACACACTCTTTGTTCATCTCTTTGGCTCACCGTAACAACTGCGGCTTCAGCCATGGTTGCATTTCTCCCAATTTTCAACCTTTTCAATTCGCCTGTAGCGGCATACTGTAAATGCCATATTGATGTGTAAAGACTATCCCGTGGTTCCGCCCGTTATTTTTTAGGGTCGTCTTGGTTACTTTATGGAATTATGTTCATTCGAAGTTCCGCCATTTGAGGTTGAGACGCGATTTGTGATAGATAGTACACGCCACACAGCCTGATTCGAGACCACGTGCAGTGATGTTGCCGTCGCTCTTCGAACACCGAGCTGTATTTTGGTTGGATAGCTGGCCCCGTATATTCCTTCAATGGTCCCAACGAGGCTGAAGCCAGGACCAGAACATGGCTCGAAAGTGTCGAAATAAATTTCCATACTTCGTCACAAGTGAGAGGATCCATTTGAGTCTTGACTTTCCCGCGTTCCCATATTGGTGAAAGTCATGTTGTTTTTGAGTTTAGGTACTGTCATAGAAATACCGGCATTGGCTTGCCTCATTGTGGCCTGAGCTTCGCGTGTTCATGCGATGTCGTTATGTAGTGCGGGTGTTTATCCCCTTCACGCGAAATAGCATTTATCGACTAGGCAATGAATACGTGGTGCTGTATGCAAGAAAACGGCATTATGGATTAATATTGCACGGTTATATGAGGTTCTCTGAGCAGCTCTTTCCACTTTCCATTTACGGTCTCTGATATCGAAAATCCTAAAACGGAAGGAAGCTATTACTGGGGGTTTGTTCCTTCTCTCAATTACTGTGCCTGCAACTCTTGCGGATACTCTTTCTTCATGTGTCTGAGTTTCTGCTTCGATCACCTTCTCTTTTCAACGCGCTCGAAACTTGTCTTGAAAATTTTGCTGTATCCATTTTCCACACTGCCCCCAGTTTGTCCATTGGCATTACCATCTTTTTTGTCATGGATCTGGATAATACGCTGACCCCTCTCGGCCGCGTTATCAATTATCAGGTTATCAGCGCGCGCCAATGGAGCTTCAACCCCACACCGAGGCTGATAAGAGAATGGCCGCCAGCGATACAGTCTTTTGCTCCGACAGCACTTTCTTAACAAAACATTTAGGAACTGCCATTCAGACGTCATCGACACTGTTTTCACTTGCCATTCTGACTGCTTAATACCACAATCCCAACCCATCTTCTCCCATCACCATGTCTCATATGCATTCGCACGACGGCGGCATCACCATGCATGCCAGCCATGGCCACGACTCGACTGTCTCGGCAGCTGAGCACGGACACAGCCATGAGATCCTTGACGGTCCCGGCAGCTTCCTGGGTCGGGAAATGCCGATCGTCGAGGGCCGCGTGTGGGAGGACCGCGCATTCACTATCGGCATTGGCGGGTGCGTTCTCTACTGTGCAAACCCAAAACTGGGATTGAATATGTGCCATTTAACTAACATTCACATGCAGCCCTGTCGGCTCGGGCAAGACGGCCCTGATGCTGGCGCTCTGCCACGCCCTCCGCGAAAAGTACTCGATCGCCGCTGTTACCAACGACATTTTCACCCGCGAAGACGCCGAGTTTTTGACAAAGAACCGTGCTCTGCCGGCAGAGCGCATCAAAGCTATTGAGACGGGCGGCTGCCCACACGCCGCCGTGCGTGAGGATATCAGCGCGAACCTGGCGGCCCTGGAGGACCTGCACGCCGTGTTCGGCACGGATCTGCTACTGATTGAGTCTGGCGGCGACAATCTGGCTGCTAACTACAGCCGGGAGCTGGCGGATTTCATTATCTACGTCATCGACGTCAGCGGCGGCGACAAGGTGCCGCGCAAGGGTGGCCCGGGCATCACGCAGAGCGATCTGCTAGTTGTCAATAAGACGGACCTGGCCGAGGCCGTGGGTGCCGATCTGGGTGTCATGGAGCGCGATGCTCGCAAAATGCGCGAGGGCGGCCCGACGGTGTTTGCGCAGGTCAAGAAGGACGTCGGTGTCGACCACATTGTCAACCTGATCCTGAGCGCATGGCGCGCCAGCGGTGCTGAGTCTGTTGCCAAGGCTGCTGGCGGCCCGAGACCGACTGAGGGCCTCGAGGCGCTGAAGGCTTAAACAGGGGCAAGGCACCTTCTGCTACGACACATTGCTACCATATTATTCGACATATATATTTATTTTTAAACATAAACAAGTTAGCTGGTCTAAAACCAACCAAGCATGGCCATCCATTTACAAGATATAAAAATTGAAGTATCATTATCATGCGTAAACTTTTTGATCCGCCGTCTAAACCAAAAACCAGAAAACCTGTCATCATGTACCCTTTTCCATGCCGTCCCTTTAGGCCATATCCTCGTCCATGTCGTCGTCTGCCGCCCGAGCGGACTCTTCATTCTCAGAAGCAGGAGCCCATTCCTGGAAAGGCACAGACTTGCGCGGGAACACTCTCTTGTACAGACTGACGCCAACACTGTCCTGAGGGTTGATGCGGCCATCAAACGTGGCCTTGAAGTAACCGTGTGTACCAAGAGCCTCCTTGATGTAACCGCTCCGGCCTCTCTTGGTCCACAGCGGCAAGGCCTTGAACCACTCGACGTCCTCCCGGTTGAAGAACATGTAACGGATAGTCACAATCTTCTTGTGGATGTGGTAAGGATGGCCAGTGAGGACCACACGTTTGGCAACGACACGAGACGTTGACGGCGGCAGGGCTGTACCAGTACCGGCCAGTCTCATGTTTGGCGGCACAGAGACGCCAGGCAGCAGGGGAACGGTGCTGTTCTTGACGCGCTTGAAGAAAAGTGTGGGAACGGAGCCCCAGGTAACAGGGCCAATAAAGGTGGCCACAGCTGTCTGGCCCGGATGCAGGAAACGGGCGAACTTGTGCACATCGTTGGGGGTGACGCCACTCTGAGAGTACAGAGGGTTGACGACGAACCGCCGAGGGCCGCACTGCACAATAATCTCCTCCTTGGACTTGATGGACCGGGGCTCCTCCGCACTGAGGTTGATGAGGAAGTTGACAACGGTCTGCTTGTTCTCGTGGCGAAATAGAGAGAACAGAGTCACAGGCTTGCTGGGGCTGTAGGCAGCGCGAATCGCCTCTGGCAGCAGGCCCTTGGAAAGATGCACGCTGACGCGGGTGCCGGGAGCGACACCACCAATCAGAGCTTCGCGCATCGACCGGATCCGGGACGCGCGGTAGTCGGGAATGCGCAACAGGCGGCGCCAGTCCTCGGGCTCGTGCGGGCGGTCCTCCTTCTCGTTCCATCTACTCGAACGCAAACTCTTGAGACCACGGTACCGCGCCAAACGCTCATGTGCAAGGACGTTGGGGTGCAGCTCGATCTCATCGGGGAACTCTAGGTCATCCTCGGCCTCTGTTCTCTTTTGTGATCTGTAAAGGGCAAGCTGCTCGGCCTCCTGCTCGTCGTTGTTCTCGACATAGGGCGCTTCAGACTGGGGGTACTCGGACTGGCCGGCTCCGGCTTCTGTCGGAGCATATTGTGCGATGCCCTCCATACCGTCGGCGGGGTGGGCCTTCTCCTTGTCCTCGTCGACGCCCATGGCCTCGTCCTCGTTGTCATCGTCGTCCATATCAGAGCCAGACTCGGATGTCGCATCGTCCAGAATCCAGGCAGCCTGGTACTCGGACGTGCCCTTGGGAAGGCGAACAGCAGGCTTGGCCTTGACATCCTCCTCCTCGGAGAAGTAGTGGTGGTCGTCAAGGAGCACACCCTTGCGGCTTGTTGTGGCCACGGACACACCATCCAGGCCGTCGCCCTCCATATCGTCGTCTTCACTCTCATCGAGAACAGCGCCTTCGGGAGCAAGCGTGTCCAGATCGTCACGGTCCTCGGTGGGGGCATCCAGAACGCCATCAGCCTCGCCGCCTTCCTGGCCATCGACGGCCATGGAATCGGCTGCCGCCGCTGCTGCCTTGGGCTTCCGTGTCTCCAGGGGCGCAGCTGTGATCTTGTCGATCTGGAACGTGCCCCAGTCGCCAACCTGCACCAGGCGATCGGCCTTGAGACCACGGCCACGAACAACGCCCGTCAACACTGCCGCCGCATCGTTTTCTGATGAACCAAAGTGGACGTCCTCAACCAAAATCCAGCTGCGCTCGTCACGCCAGTGGATGCCCTTGGGCGTGGCACTGCACAGCGAGCGGATCAGGTTGGAGCACTCTTGACGGTTGTCGAGGGCGAAAAGCTTCTCCTGATCGGGGTGGAAATGGCGCATAAACGACTTGAGGGAGTCGAGCGTGCTGGAGCGCTGCTTGGGGGTCTCGAGGCTGTTGAGGCCGTGCACAGCCGTAAACAGCGTCGACAGGCCCTGGCTCTCCACACTGCGCAGAATCAGCTCGCCGCGCTCGTCGACTTCCTCGGTCGCAGAAATAAGGAGAACGACGAAATCAGCCGAGCGAGCAGCGTCGATGCTGGCCAAAACATCGCGGTCGCTGGGCACAAGGATGTATTGCAGCTGCTGCTTGAAACGCTCAATGGGCACACGCAGCGTACCGCCAGCCGAGCTGACGGGCACTTCGATATCGAGACTGCCGTTCAAGGCCTGGACGGCGGCGGTGGTATCGCAGTCGTTGCACAGAGAAATGACGGCGACATTTCTGGGGGCGGCATTGCGGCCGGAGAAGATGGAGGCTTCGAGACGGTGCTCCTTCTGCTTCTCTTGCTGGCGCTGGCGGTTCTGGTTGCGGCGGTCCAGTTTTGACATGACTTGTTGATGCGGAGTTCTTGGTCTTTCGTCGGCAGTTTTGCCTGTTTCGGGGGGTATTGTTAGATGCCATAGATGTCACTTTTGTCTTGTTTCCACCCATCTATTCCCAACTCACCCTTGTGACGACGACCCTTGCCAGCAGCCTTGAACGGCTTGTTGGTGGTTTTCGTCGTCGACTTATGGCTGTGACCAGCCGTAAACGACGGCATTTCGAAGATGTTCGATCAGTCGAGGATTGTTGTTTTTTGATTATTTTTTTTTGAAGCGGAATTGGGTTGGGGAACTGGGTCAAAATCTCAAACTTTGGTGTTGATGTTGTCGATGCAGCTGTCCTGATGCCCACCGTACAGATATTTGATATTGGTACTAGACCCCTCCTCGGCGGAAAATGCCCTTCACATTAAAAAAAAAAAAGTTTAAGTGGCAGAATTTTTGATGCGTAAACAATTGGTGGGGGATGTAGCTTATCGATAAGAAAGATAAATGCGCAGGACTGATACCGATAATAATTTTTTTTATGGAGACCAATGTTTTAGTGCAGAACTCTGCGCCTTCACCTTTCTCGAAATCTTCGCGACAACCATTTTCTGCCATCCTACCACGCACTGTATCATTATATTATTCTCAACGAAACCCCATCGATCTACAGTACCATTCTTTATCGGCGCAGAACATATCAAGGCGAACTGCGACAAGCAATGGCAAACGTTTCGGCCTCGGGCCGCGTGACGAAATCGGGCTCGGGTGCTGTGGCGCGTTACGATAATGGAGCAGAAAAAGTGACAGACGTGCGGCTGGAGCTGCGGTCCAAGGACGAGCAGGAGCGGATACGGCGGCACAAGCAGGCACAGAAGGAGTACGGCCGAGGACGACAGATCGACGTCAAGAACATCAAAGACAAGAAGCTCAAGCGCAACTTGGGCAACCTGGAGACGCGGTTTCAGCGGGCAGCAGACCAGGCAAAAGACTCGGAACTGCTGCTCGAACATGCCAACGGTTTCCTTGAGCCCGAGACGGAGCTGGAGCGGACATATCGGGTACGGCAGGATGAAGTGACACAGAACGTGGCTGTGGGAGCGGCGCAGAAGAGATTCGACCTCAAACTCGACCAGCTTGGCCCGTACCTCTGCGAATTCACAAGAACAGGCCGTGAGCTTCTGCTGGCCGGACGCAAGGGCCACGTCGCAACGATGGACTGGCGCGAGGGCAAGCTGGGCTGCGAACTGCAACTTGGCGAGACCGTGCGCGATATCCAGTGGCTGCACAACAACCAATACTTTGCCGTGGCGCAGAAGCGCTATACCTATATCTACGACCGCAACGGCGTCGAGCTGCATTGTCTGCGCAAACACGTCGAGGTGTCGCACATGGAGTTCCTGCCGTACCATTTCCTGCTGGCGACCATGGGCATGTCTGGCCACCTCAAGTACCAAGACGTGTCGACGGGCCAGCTCGTGTCAGAAATCTTTACAAAGTCGGGCACGCCCGTATCTCTGACCCAAAACCCCTACAACGCCATTCTCCACGCCGGCCACCAGAACGGCACCGTCACGCTCTGGTCGCCCAACTCCTCTGAGCCGCTGGTCAAGCTGCTTGCACACAGGGGCCCCGTGCGGTCTCTCGCCATCGACCGCGAGGGCCGCTACATGGTCTCGGCTGGCCAGGACTGCCGTATGAACGTGTGGGACATTCGCATGTTCAAGGGCGAGATCAACAGCTACTTTACAAACGGCCCTGCATCTTCACTCGCTATATCCGACAACGGCCTGACGGCGGTCGGCCACGGCACACGCACCACGATCTGGAAGGGCATTCTTTCCGGCCCGGGCGCGACGGCAGAAAAGGTGCAGAGCCCCTACATGGCCTGGGGCGGCGACGGCAAGGCGATTGAGCGCGTGCGCTTCTGTCCGTTTGAGGATGTGCTTGGCGTCAGCCACAGCGCCGGTTTCTCATCGCTGATTATCCCTGGTGCCGGCGAGGCCAACTTTGATGCTCTGGAGGTCAACCCCTACGAGACGGCCAAGCAGCGCCAGGAGGCCGAAGTCAAGGGCTTGCTGAACAAGCTGCAGCCCGAGATGATCGCCCTGGACCCCAACTTTATCGGCAAGCTGGATTTGCGGTCGGCAAAGCAGCGCCAGGCGGAGCAGGATCTGGACGCGGTCCCTGTGGATATCGCGGCCGAGATCCGCAACAAGGCGCGAGGCAAGAGCACAGCATTGAAGAAGTACCTGCGGAAGCAGCGCAAGAAGAACGTCATCGACGAGAAGCGCATGAAGGTGGACGAGATCTGGAAGGAGACACAGACCCGCAAGGACGACAAGATGAAGGAAGCCAAGGCAGAGCTGGGCCCAGCTTTGGGACGGTTTGTCCGGAAGGACTAGACTTGATTAAGAGTTGTAATGGTCGTGGTCACTGTTTGTATCCTGTATATTGATTTCCTGGCGTTATGGGGTGGCGTTTAAAATGTATACTTTTGCGCTGCTTGCATCTAATCCAATGAGAGTTGTTTCTGTGTTTGGTAAAGAACTAATAGCCTTTTATCCCGTGCCAGTAGTATTACATTCATTTGTAAAGTAAAATTTATCGTTGATGTTTGGTTGTGTCTAGAGTCTAGACTACTTGTACTGTGTATTTAGTAGCTTTGCACCAGTTTGGTATTCCACATGCTGCCCGGAGTTCACATGGACCGGACTGTGATAGAGCCCGTAACATGCCCGTAAGGTGCCCGTAACGTACCCGTAAAAGTACCCCTCAGCCCCTGAAATCTGGCGGGTTTCTGCTAGGCGGGTCGTACTGGCAGCTGGAAACACCGCTAATTTGCGTCCGAGCCCACCGCCCCTGCCCCTTTCGCGTCTGACAATCCAGACGTGACCTTTCGATGTTCGATCCTGCCGCCATCTTGTTCTAGGGTAAAAAAGAAAGAACGTGCGGCGGACGCTACAACTAGCAACAACAGAATCCCAACCACAAAGACTCATTTTTCTTTTTCTTTCGCTACAAACGCTCAGCAAAACGACCGCTCCGCCAGACGACCCCATGCTCCCTAAAATGGCTGCTGCGTGGTCCGACCGAGCAATGGCCAACCCGGCGGCGCTGGCCATCAGCACGAGCGCCGTCGCGTTTGTGACTGGACTCCTTTTTGGCATTTACTCGACGCGCGGCTACCTGATCTCCCCCGAGCTGGCCGAGGAGCGGCGGCGGAACCTCACGGACCCCTTCGAGAGTGAGGCGTCCGACATTGACGACGGCGTGCTGCTGGACCACGCGCCAAACTGGGCCAACGGCGACGAGGCCGATTACCGGGACGGACTGCGGCAGCGGGCACCGAGCGTTGCAGGCAGCAGCACGAGCAGCAAGAAAAAGAAGAAGAGCAGCAAGGACAAGGAGAAGGAGAAAGAGAAGGAGAAGGACAAGTCGCGCCATACGCACAGCCACTCGGGCGACGAGGAGTGCAAACTGGTGCTGGTTGTGCGGACAGATTTGGGGATGACAAAGGGTAGGTCACTGCTTCGTACACTTTTGATCTGTACACAACTAACCTGTCAGGCAAAATTGCGGCACAATGTGGCCACGCCACGCTTGCCTGCTACAAGATCCTCCGCCGTGCCGCCGGGCGCGATCCGACGTCGAGTGCGGCCCGCCTGCTGCAGCGCTGGGAACGCCGCGGACAGGCCAAGATCGCCGTGCAGGCCAAGGGCGAGGACACGCTGGTGACGCTGATGGGCATTGCACACAGTTTGGGCGTGACAGCAGAGGTGATTGCCGACGCAGGACGCACACAGATCGAGTCGGGGAGTCTGACCGTGCTCGGAGTCGGCCCGGCGCCGAAGAGCCTGGTAGACAAGATTACGGGCCACCTGAAGCTACTGTGAGGGAGTCGGGACCAAAAAAAAATGGGCGTCCGGCATGAATATTGCGTCAACGGGATTGTATTCCGTGTCGACAGAGTCAGAGGTGTTTCGGCACACGTGACTCCTTCGGCGAAGCAGGTGCAGCTTGATGCAACCACCTGCCGCTCTCGGCCTGGCCAGGAATCTGGCGAATCGCCCGCCTTTGGAGGCCGGGCTACAGCGCCTAGCACCCCGCTATGCAGCCAAAACCGCTCGCCCTAGGCAACTGCTTAGGATGGGTTGCAGTTGCCAATAATGCAGATAGCTCTGGTGTATATCTTTACGACAGTCCGTAAAATACATAAAAACGAATCTGACGTATTTGCTTCACTTCTTATCGAGGCTGGGTCTGAGTCCACCCAGCGCCTCACTGTACACCTTTTTTTTTAATTTTTACTATTTTGTTCCTTTTGCTCAGAACACAGCCTATCATGGCCTCTGCCGAACGGAAGGCCGTTGTTGTCGGCATCAGCGGCTGCTCGTCCAGTGGCAAAACAACACTGGCACGGCTTCTTCGTGATATTTTCCCAAACACGTTTATTCTCCACGAGGACGACTTCTACAAGAACGACAAAGAGTGAGTGCGGAGCGGGACTGGCTCTTTGCGTCGTGCTCGAATGGACGCTCTCCAATGCTGGAATGTCTGCTAATGTGCCCAGCATCCCCATCTCTGTCGATGGTCTCGCCGACTGGGACTGCGCCGAAGCGCTTTCGCTCCCGGATATGGAGCAGGCTCTCGCACACATCCGCACGCACGGCGTGTTGCCGGTCAGTCGCAATTCTCATTTGTCCAGCCGCACAGATCACGGCGGCCAGCAACTGCAAGCCTCTCGGCGTCGGTCCCCTCACCTTCTTCGTCCCCCCTCTACTCCCTCTCTTTCTCGCTCACCTCTCCCTCCCTCTACCTCCAAACATCCGGACTTCTCCTCTCCCTCTGAACGGACGTCCCAGCTCACAAGTACTCCCCCGCGACAGCCCGACCTTTTCTCCAAAGAGGACCAGAACTCTGTTGGCAAATGCCCCGTCCCAGACGAGACAATCGAAGCCCAAAAGGCCAAAGTCCAGGCATGGCTCCAGCCCGGCCAGTCCGGCCACAAGCTTGTTTCCAACAACACTCTACGGATCTGCTTCTTCGACGGCTTCTTGCTATATTCTGAGGCGACGCGCGCAGCCATGGAACAGGTCGATGTGCGGCTCTTTCTACGAGTCAGCCACGCAAAGGCAACGCAGCGACGCGAGGCACGCGATGGTTACGTGACACTCGAGGGCTTCTGGAAGGACCCGCCGGGCTACGTCGACAAGATCGTGTGGCCCAACTATGTCGAGGCACACAAGTGGCTGTTCGACGACGGCAATGTGGAGGGCACGCCAAACAAGGCAACACTCGAGAAGGAACACATCCTGACGCAGCTTGATAAGGGCACCGATATCGACATGGCAACGACGCTTGAATGGGCCGTGGACACGCTGATACATGAGCTGGAGAGCAAGTACTTATGAGCGCAGCGTTTGGACAGCCGGCTATGGATTGCATCGCACTAGGCACGATTTACGTGCTCCCATATTTTGAGATAGAAATGAGATACGACAACACTTTGCACAACAAGTCGTCCACTATCGACGCACATGCATGGCTGTGCAAGAGCAAACAGGATGCATACGTGCACGGCATAAATGAACATCTCGGCATGTGATTGGCCGTGCGTCGTTTATTGGCACGTTGGCGATAGAAAACACACCCTCAAAAAAAAAAAGACACAAAATGTAAAATCGAATTAGAAATGTGACCAGGTCATGGTTTTCCCCTAACCTCATAGATCGACGATCGTCGGAAAACGGCTTGGAATATGACGGTCTCGAGCCCTCCCAGTCCGCGTCGCTCAGCTTTTTACGGCGAACTCAGCATCGCTCCAGGAGAAACTCGATTACTCTGGGACCTGTCGATAGGAAATTGACACCATGCTGCCGCCGTGAGGCAGAAGAACAATAGAATGCAATGTCTCCATAGGATGTATCGAACTGCCGCAGTCATCGACTCTGAACTCGGCCGGCCCCGAAAGGCGCGACAAGCAGAGGACATCTGGGCACAGATCCGTGATTGATGAAGAAGAAGAAGAGAGGAAAAGGAAAAGGAAGCTTTGGAAAAATTTAGTCGCAATATTTATGTATGGAGGATACGGACCCACATAATTTTTTTCTGCCGTCACGTGCACGGCCCAGCAAGACAAAAGCAAACAGACGCCAGCCTTTCAGCAGCCAGCCTTCTTCTTATCAGCATAGTAATAACAGCGCCAGGTACCGATTTGGCCTACGGAGTACACTACGTCGGATGGGGCGAGTTTACAATGGGTCTAGGCGCACAGCGCGAAATGTAATTACAGTGAAGACCTCCAAACACCTTGACTTCGACCTCAGACAACTTCTGCCTTGAATCCGACAACATCTTTCAATCTTTCAATCAAACATCGCACACGAAAGCACCTCATAAAACAAACAAGAAAACAGATCCAACATAGCCGGCACTCCTCACATACCGCCGCCATGGATCTCGCCACGCTCGAAGATGCCAACCGCCTCCGAGAGTCTATGGGTCTGAAGCCTTTGCCGATTCCAGGAAAAGAAGCGCAGTCTGGCGACGACAGCGACAGCGACAGCAGTGATGGCGATGGCGATGACAAGGAGGAGGAAGACCCCCTGGCGACGCTCGACGGCCGGCATGCGGCAGCATACGACAACTACAAGCAGATGCAGGATGCACAGCTGGCCAAGAAGCGGCGCGAAGAGAAGGCAGCGGCTGTGAAGCGCGCACGCGAAAAAGCACAACGACATGCCGTCCTCGAAGGCAAGACACTAGGCGACCTGGACGATGACGAGGAGGGGGGAAACGCCGATGGCGACGCCAAGGCGTGGCTGCGCGGCCAAAAAAAGCGGCAAAAGAAGATTTCCAAGGCTGAAGAGAAACAGCAGCTGAGCGAAGAGGCGGCAGCCGAGGCAGAACGGCGGCGGCGGCGGCGAGCAGCCGGTGTGGCGAGCGACGACGAGAACGACGACGACAACCTGCCGACGGGCGTCAAAGTGGGCCACGACATGGCTTCGCTTCTCGACGGCGGCGACCAGATTCTGACGCTCAAAGACGCGACAGTCCTGGTCAATGAGGACGAGGGCGACGAGCTGGAAAACCTGGGTCTGCGCGAGGAGGAAGAGCTGCAGGAACGCCTCAAACTGAAGAAGAAGCGCCCCGTGTACGACCCCTTAAACGACGATGGAGGCGCAAACACGATCCTTGGCCATTACGACGAGGAAATTTACGGCAAGAAGCGGAAACACTTTACGTTGGACCCGAATGCCATTTTGGGGCTGGACGGAGGAGGCAGTGGCGCACCAGGTGCCCCCGGAACAGGCGCGGCGGGTGCTAGCGGCCGAACTGCTGAACAGCAGAACCTGGCCATTGACGACATCTTGTCCGGCATGCCCTCGTCCGACTACCTCGACGCGTCCGAAATCAAGATCAAGAAGCCCAAGAAGAAGAAGTCGGCCAAGACAAAAAAGACGAGGACACGCGGCGGTGACGACGACGAGGGCCTCTTCCCGGTGGCGGCTGAGAATGGCGACGAAAACGACAACACCGGCGCCGCCGACGAAGGCGATATGGACGTCGACGAAGGAGCCGAGGCGTTGGTAGCCAAGAGACGCAAGCGCCGTGCCATGGATGCCGAAGAGCTGTTCCGCGATGACGACGAGTTGCAGTTATCGTTGGCATCACAACGTCGTGAAGCGCTGAAGAAGCGGAAGCGCACGCGGCCAGAGGACCTTGCCAAGCAGCTGCGGGAAGCATCTACGGCCCCAGAAGGCGAAGGCGAAAACGGGGACGCTACACCGACAACCGGCGGCCTGGTCATTGACGAGACAGCCGAGTTTATCAACAACCTGAAGCGACGCGAAGACCGTGAAGACGACGCGCCCCGGCCACGAAAACAGGCTCGGGCGTCGTCGGTAACGGCCATGGAGGAGAGCGACGACGAGGATGTCGCTATGAAGGACGGGGACGATGACAAAGAGGCGCTGCGCAACAAACGCGAGGGCAGCAGCGTGTCGTATCACGATGACGGCGGAGGTCTCGAAGAGGAAAAGAAGATTAGCGAGGGCATGGGCGCGACACTCTCCATTCTGCGCGGACGCGGTATTCTGGAAGGCGAGGGTCAGGGCGACGGCATGACCGGCTCCGAAAAGAACGCACGCATGCAGGCCCACCAGAAGTTCATCACCGAGAAGCGCGTGCAGCTCGCAAAATTGGAAGAAGAAGCACGGCGCAAGCGCGAGTACGATCGCACATCGGGCCCTCTGTCGCGCATGTCCGCTCGCGAGCGCGAAGAGTACGCTCGCAAGCAGAACGCACAGCGCGAGTACCAGACGTCGCGGATGCTGCAGGACATGTTCAACAAGAACTACACGCCCAACTTCAACCTGGAATACGTCGACGAGCACGGCCGTGAGTTGAACCAAAAAGAGGCGTTCCGGGCTCTCAGTCACGGCTTCCACGGAAAGACGAGCGGGCGCGGCAAGACGGACAAGATGCTCAAGAAGATCGAGGCCGAGAAGCGGCACATGGCCGAGGGTATCTTGGACGCCAGCCAGAACGTTGGCATGAGCTCTGCAACGGCGCAGCAGCTCAAGAAGCGCAAGGAGGCCGGTATTCGCCTGGATTAGTTGGGCCTGTTTGGGGGGCCAGAGCATATTTATTTGATGATTTTTTATTGGTGTTCTTGTATCATAAGAGTACATAAGAGTACATAAGATTACATAACGGACAACCTCATACCCTTCCCGTGTATCTTCATCGCAGCCCTTCTTTTTAACTCTGTTTTGTCCAATTTTTTTGTCTTCCAATTCGTGTGCCTGTGCATGTTATTACAGTTCGCGTGTGTTTCAAAAGACAACAAAGGAAAATATTGAAAAAAAAAATCAAAAGGAAACAAAAATGGACCGCCAATTTTGCCAAACATATTTAAACAGGTATCTCAGGCGCTCAACGCTGGCAATCTACACTTCGGTCTCAATATCCGGCGAGCGCCCGTTGAGCTTTCCAACGTTCAGCGCCCGGCGGACGGCAAACGTGGCCTCGTCTTTGGCAAACTGGATGTTGCGCATGGGTTTCCTGCTAATGTTAGTGGATGCTCATCTCCTAAGAATTTCATCAAGTCAATAGTCAATGCACACACTTACCACTGCATCAATCCCCGCTGACGACGGTGCAAGTCACGGTTCCGTGTCTTGTAGTCTTTGTACTGCTTGATGGGATTCGTGATGCTGCTAATGCTCTTGCGGCGGCCCGACGTACTTGTCCCATCCGTGCTCATCGAGGCCTGGCCGCTGCCCGTGCCATCGCTGACTCGCGACGACATAGCACCGCCAGTAGCTCCACTGTTGGTGCGGCTGTGTCTGGGGCCACCGTTGACCACAGACGACGAGTCGTTGATGCCCAGATCAACCGAGTCGCCCGAAGGCTGTGAGCGGTGGCCGGAGCTGCGAGCACTTCGAGCATTGCGCATGCTTCTGCGCCGACTCGCCCGGCTGGCAGCATCAGTGCCGCTACGGCTCGTTGCATCACCCTCCTCGCTCTCTTCAAAATCGTCGTCTTCATCGTAATCGTCATCGTCGTCCTCACTGTCACCGTAGTCGTAATCGTCTTCGTCTTCGTCACCATAACCGGCGGCGCTTTCACCAGCAACGCTGTTCATTGTTTCCTGGTGGCTTGGACCACCGACATCGTCAACATTGGTGCCGGCAACATTAGCAGCGGTGTTCTCCTCGGACGCGGCGCCATCGGCGCCAGTGCCGCCCGCTGCATCTGTGCCAAAGGCACCCGACCAGTCGGTGCCATCCTTGGCCAGCCACTTTTGTTGGTCACCCTTGGATCCTGACGCAATCACATCACGGCTCTTGATAAGTGACTCGTTGTGCATCTTCTGAACATGCTTGGGAACTTCGGCCGTGACGGTCTCGGAGCGAACGCCTTCAGCATAGCATGCCTCCCAGGTCTCGACAGTCTCGCGCGAGTCGTTATCACTGATAAATTTAAGATGCTCAAGGTCCATTCCAGGCTTGAAGCGGCCACGGAAATGCAGGCGACCGACCTCTTCTATATCGATGTCCGGAATCTCTCGATAGTTCTCCTCGGTGATGTAGTTTTGAGAGAGCCGCAGAGGGTTGTCGCACTTCCAGATGGGCACGTCAAAGGTCGTCTCCTCGTTGTCGGCCACGTCTTGCAGCCAGATACAAGCATAGGCGCCCTTGCCGCGACGGCCAACAGGGTGCAACTCAAAGAAAACGGGAGACCGGTAGCGGTACTGAACAGGCAGGCGCACGCGGTTGTCCTTATGATGCTTGTGGTCTTTGGCATTCTCGTCGCCGGCACTAATGTCCCAACGGAGACCGTTCTCAATACGGCTGCTCTTGTCGCTGCGAATGTTGGCAGAGCTGCCGCCTGTGCGCAGACGCATCTTGACGCGAGACGACGGGGCGTACTTGGTAGAGGTGATGGAGTCGGACAGGAACTCAAAGGTGCCGACCTCGCCAAATCCGACTTGGGTGTGCGGCAGAGTCAACTCAACAGAGCGGAAGAGCAGACTGATGCGGATGCGGCCAAAGCCGATACCACCGTCAAGTGGGTACCAGCGAGTGCTCTGGCTGCCGGTTAAGAGAGCCTCGGACAGCTTGAGAGGGACGACACCAATGATGGGATCATGCTGGCGGTTGCGTGAGTCGCGGACAGTAATTGTGGCAATGGTGGACCGCCAGTCCCGAATGAAGCGTTCCGTACCGGCCTCAAAGATGGGCTTGGAGGACACAACTTTGGTGCGTGTCTTGTACACGAGCTCGTCGTTGATGATGATGGTACAGTACGAGCTGGGTAGCCTCTTGCCTTGCTCCTCCTTGAGCTCGCCGGCTTCGGGACGAGCAGGCTCGTACTCACGCCCCTTGCGCTTGCCGTTGGACCCCTTGATATTCTCCAGCTCAAGGCCAACAACCTGGTGCACAACGACGCTGAGAATACCACTGGGCCAAAGAGGGTCTGGTGGCGTGTGGACGACGGCGTCCTCTTCAGGGCTCGTGATGACACCGTGCTCATCCTGCAATCTGGGATCCTCACGCAGCTCCTTGGGCAGAGCCGGGTTCTTGCCGTCGGTGCGCAGAGCACGGCGGAATTGGGTTTTGCTGAAATAGCCAACCTCCCAGTGCAGCTCACCAGGCATTGTGCTGTCGGCTTTGACACCGCGGAGGCCCGAGACTTGCGGGAACATCTTGCCCGGGTGGCGGATCAGCTTCTGGATGCTCAGTTCAACCTTACCGACAACATCATCGGCAGACGAGCGGTCACTATCCCACAACTCGAGAGACAGCTGCTCGTCCACACGGACAATGTCTGGGGTGACGAGAAGCGCGGCACATTCCTCGAACACGGGGTTAAGGTCGTCCTGAATAACGCGTGTGCAGTACTGTGGCTTGCCAAACTTGGAGAAAGCGACGCAAATGTACGGGTCAGAACCACCACCCTTGGAGCCGCGAGCGTCCTGCTTGCTGAGGCCGGTGGCCTTGTGGATGCGGATGAACAGCACACCGAGGGCAGTGGTGTCCTTCTGGATCCCGTCGCCCTGCAGCATTTTGCCAATGTCAAGTGTCATGGACTTGGGCGCGACGTACATGTTCGCGGCGGTGGCAATGGTCCAGTTGACAAAATTGGAGATCAGGGGCAGGTTAAGAATGTTTGCGCCCTTCTCCACCAGCGGGATACAGCTGGCATCGATCTTGGGCAGCCCCATGAGCGTAAAGCTCAGAGTCTTGACGTACGGCGGCTCAGGCGAGAAGGACACACGAAGGCGAACAGTGCAGACAAGGCCGTTAAGCTCGACCCAAATGGGGAAGGGGACACCAAAGAGACCCCGAATGCCCAGGTAGAAAACCAGCTGCATGCCCATGTTCTTGGCCTTGGAGGCGACGTCGTTACCAGAGGGAAGCGAGTGGTATGCAATGGTGGCCTCCAGGTTGTAGAACTCGCCGCCCTCCTCGTCAGCAGCAGCCTCCTGTGGGTCCTTGGTTTGCTGGTTCTCCTTGCGGATCTCGTTCTTGAGATCCTTCACATGCGAGTCAGGGAGTGCGCGCAAACTGAGCACACGGATGGGGTTGCTGCCCTGGGAAATGTCGTTAACCTTGACGTTGTCGACAACACCGGGAACACTGGCCTGCATAACATCTTCGAGTGTATCTGCCACACCAGCAAACATGTCCGGGTTTATCAGACCCCAAACGAGAGCCAGGGCTGAGTTGAGCCACTCTACCGACTCGGGGATCAGGTTGACAACGGCCGTCTCGCCACGCTTCTGCTCGCTAGCCCACTCTGTGTTGCGGCCTTGGCGAATGAGGTCTTTGAACCAGAGAAAGATACCGCTCGATACACATATTGCCAGAGGAATGAGGCCCAATAGTCGGCCGCCAAAGAGCTTTCCGAACAACACAATGGCCAAGAAGATGGCTGCACATAAGACGTTGGCACGCGCCTCGAGAGCTACATACATAGGCTCGTAGCTGATGGAGGGCGTAGGGTGGAAGAGTACGTTTGTTTTTTCGCCGTGGATTGGAACATCGCTCGTGGATCCGGGTTCGACTGGATCCGGTGGTGCCGTAATGTCTTGATTGCGGCGGTACTCCTCTCCAGACTGCGTGGCCTCGGTCTTGGCTGTCGTCTCTTTGTCGAGATTTGCATTGGGTACTGAAAGCGCAGGGTCTCTCACGGCCTTGAGAAGCTTGCCGTCCATATCGTCGATCTCGACCTCACGACCCGTCACTGGATCCGTGACAACACGGCGTCGTTTTCCACTGACATCGTCGGCTGTGTGGTCGGTTGTCTCGCCGCCGGGCGAAGACTGATTCTGGCCCTGGCCCTGAGCCTGGGTCTGGGCTTGCCGTGCTTGTTTCTTTTGTAGCTGTGCATCGATCTCAGCATCGCGTTGCTTCTTCTCATTATCAAGGCTGTCCATAAATTGCTTGATATTGGGAATGCGGTTCGTGCCAGAATAGTGCTGGCCGGAGGGAATGACCCTCTCCTGTATATTCGACATGGTGGGCCAGATGGAGGTGGATGGCACTGGCTGTAAGGGAAAGGGAAACGGAATAAAGCGAAAAAGGAGAAGAGAAGACAAGAGAAGAGAGAAAAGAGAAAAAGAAGAGAAACAGAAATTGGGTTCAGGGGCGTTCAATTGGCAGCGACGAGAATATAAAACAGGAAGGCTGGAGAGGTGAGGCTCCAAAGTGGGAAAGAGCAATCGAGGATAGATGTACGTAACTTGGCACCTTCCCTTGTTTTGTGCTGCCAGGCAGAGGAGCGAGAGGAGCTAATATGATTTCATATGCTCGAATGTTTCTATCTTCAGCTGCCACCGATGACGAAGGGCCTGGCCAAGCATTGTTTCTGGAACGCTAGAACTTCCAGGTTGTTTAGTTCAGGGCCAAGCCCAGTCCAGCGTACTTTACCTCATTCTTTGATCGAGACATACGCTGACCGAGAGCTGCATTGGCCATTCATTGAAGAGATAGCTATTGACGGGCATGTTGCGGAGTCTTTGCACCGTTTCTCCGCTTCTGTATCGACCTTTTGAGTATATCCAATGCCCTTCTCATTGGTAGCTCATGGGTTATTAGTGAGTTGTCGCCGATCGATTGGTTGTCTAACATGGAGATGAAGTTGGTCTATGACGTCACTGCCTCTTTTTGGTAGGACAAAATATATGGGGTAAATCCAAGACACGGCAGCCAGCGAGCCAGGTAGCACACAGGGCACAGTGCTGCACTGTCCCGAGACACGCTAAAACAGCCGAGATACTCCATAATTACAGGGCGATCCAGTTACGTCAAGACACTGTGCAGACTGTGTCCGCAGTTTGGGAATGAGTTCTGGACAAAACAGACAACGCCTTCGGCCGTCAGGCACTCTGTCGAGTCCGTGCTCTGTCTCTTAGTATTTCTGAATCGGCCGTCTCCGTGAATTTTGTGCTTTTGTCTTTTAGACGTCTGACGGCTTCAGCTGAATACAACCCTCTAGCCGTCTTGTCGATCCGGCAGAAGATCGTTGCCAAGTGATGGAGCCCGATCGCGATGCAATCAGACCGGTCCTGGATTCGTCGAAAAAGCTGAAAATCGGGACAGGCGACTGGCAATCTGACAAGTTTGCGCCGTCTTGCTGTCAATCACTACTTCAAGGGGTAGCCTTTAGTTGGCACGTTGGCACGCTGGCACGTTCCAAAGTTGTATCTTGTATTTTGTGAGGCCAATTTGATGTATAAGTACACAGTACTTCTACTAGAATAATATCCTGACAGAGTTAATGCTGGCTTTGGGTTTTTTATTTTTGCAAATTAAGGGGATGAAAGGTTTCCCCCCGGAAGAGTTTATTCATGATAGCATAAGTACATTGACAAAAGCGGCGTGGAGCAATAAAATAAAATGACAAGAAAAACAACACCAGAACCGCTTAAAGCAGAATAGAACCAATAAATCAAAACGCCAGCGCTGGATGATGCTCATGATATCAGTGTGTCGTAAAAAGATTCCAATTTTCCAGTCTTCGTCTCCTCGCTTCCCTCCACATCTCTTACTGCGGATCTGGCCAGTTCGCCGGTGCCATCCTTGTGGGCCCAGCCGTGGCCGTCGCAGTTCGCAGCCAAATTCCCTGCAATTGGTTGCCAAGCGCAGTAGTCGGAGTCTGCATGTCCACGTCAACATCTGCAGCGTGATGTCTATAGCGGTCTCGGCCATCGGCACTGTCGTCATGATTGCTGTGTGCATCTTCTATTTCGATCTCGTTATCTTCAAAACCATCGCCAAACTCGCTCTCGCTGTCTGTAGCATATGGCGTCGGCGTGCTCTTTCTCTTGCGTGGAGCCTGAGCTTTTAGTGGCGTCACATTCACAGCTTCTGCAGCTGTTGTAGCGGACGAGGCCTCAGACGGAGCTGTGCTAGCCCTGTCTGTGCTGAGTCCCGCATCTGAGGCATCCGAATCCTGCATTTCGACATCTCCCGGAGCGCTCACTACCTCGGGAATCGCGGGTATATCACGAGAAAATGAAAATGCCGTTGCGGTCGCCTGCACGGCCAGTGGTGTCTTCATATCTGCTTCGGACTCGTTGTCGGACGGCACCGAAAGAAGTCGAGGCCTGGTAGCGACTGGCGTTACCGCAGATTCTGCAGCCGCAGCCGCGGCCGCAGCCTCTGCTTTTTGTGCAGCCTTGAGCGCAATCATCGCTCCGCTGAGCGTCGCCTCTTCCTCCTCATCGTGGCCCAGAGTCCAGACCCACCGGCGTTTCTTGTCCTTCCGCGAATGCTTCCGCTTCCGGATGCCGCCTGGCGACGTGAGGGGCGATGATACGACACTGTTGCTTGCACTGCTTGTACCAAGACCCGCCATACGGCGCCGCATTTCTTCAAACGGGCCGGGTGTCGTGCCGCCATCCCGTGTCTCGTTGCCAGTGTAGGCCATAGTCAGGTCCAGCACGGTATCGGCGTCGTTGCCAGTTGGCGTTGATGTCATGGGCGAAGAAAAAGGCGACGCCTCTTCACACAGCAGATCGATGTGTGATTTTGTGTACAGGTTAGTCGTGATCGTCTGTGTCAGGGGCGAGTTATACATGACATGCCGAGATGCCTTCTCGAGAAGACGCTGTGACTGGCGGCGGGTCGAGTTTGGCGATAGGGCTGTGTACGGTGGCAGTGGCGAGTTTCTCAGAATACTGTGCAGTGCGCGAGGGTGCACATATGGTGCTGGGCGCTTGGGCATTGAAATTGCCGGTGCCGTGATCCTGCGGCGTGGTGTAAAGCCAGTGGCACCGGTAGACGTAGATTGCGACTGGGGCGGTGACGAAGTGAGGCTGGACGGGTATTGTATTTCGTCGCCGGCCTCGGATCCGGTGAAACTGCTCTCGCTGTAGCTGTCGAGAACTGCCGTAACCATATCACCACCCTCCTCCTCGGATGTGACAAGGATGCTTGGGTCCTTGTTTCCGGGGAGGCTCCCGTGCAGCAGGTTGTGTCTTTGAATATCATCTGGTGAGAAACAAAAGACTTGCGGTTGGGCAGTTGCCGGGTCGATAGGCCCTGCAGAAAGAGGCGGTGTGGCCGTCATTGTGCTCGGAAAAGTAATCTCCATTGCCACGGCAGGTGACATAGGCATTGCGGTCAAGGGAGTCTCTGGCAGATGTGATGCAACATATGGTGTGTGTGCGTTGCGGTCTTGATTGTTGCTGATTGGCATCTGTAAACGAGGAAGCTGGGGTAGTCCCTTGGCTTTCATGTTAATGGCAGTAATCGGCTCCGCCGTGATAGGCACCGGCGTCGATGCAGACCGGTCAATGGCCGTCGAGTAGACATTGGAGAGGGTGTTGAAGGATGTCGGCGAGCGTGGGTTGACCACTGCCGCAAGTGTCCGCGAAGTCCGAACACTCGGGCCTGTAGAAAGGGCTTTGATCTGTAAAGACAGCCGTGGCCTCTTGGGCGGACTGTTGCTCGACATTGCGGAAGAAGAGCCTGGATGAATCAGGGAACCTGAAGCAGAACGACGTACAAATGCTCGGGCCAGATGTCAAAAATTCAAAGATGAAAACACCTTTGTGTTCAAGGGAGGACAAAATAGCAGAAATGAGAAAAAAAGGATGAAGGCAAAATAAAATAAAAAATCAAAGTGTAAAAGAAAAGTGGCAGGTAGGGGGGTGGGCGGTTCACCAAACGACCAACAGACGCAGACCCTGGTCATAAACTATTCAAGGCGGCTGGAGAAATCCAGGCGACTGAGGTGATTTGTGCCCCAACAACCAGCGGTCAGGTTGCCAATCTGCAACGCCAGCTGGGCCCAAATGATGTGGTATAAATGTAAAAGCTGAAAAGTCGTCCGCAGTTTGAAGAAAAGATAGACCAAAAGAGAAGACGACAGAAGTCAATAACGACGAGAGGGAGATGGGGAGAAGAAGGGGCAATGTGAAAACTAATATGGGGGGTGGAAAAGGCGGGAGTAAAATTCAAATAGTCGAGTAGGACGCGCACAAGACAGACAGAGTAGCACAGACATGGAAAAGAGAGACAGACAGTCGGGACCGGGAAGGTTGGGGCGAGCAAAGAATATGTAGGTTGGGAACAGATGTGCAAAGGATGCGTTGGGACAGAAACAGCGGCTATCTGTGCGTAGGGATATCAAATGGAAACATGGGAATCGTACGTCGGGAACACCTCGAAGAGGCCTAGTTCGCTGTATGGATGTCCAGACGAGATAGGGTAAAAGAAAGCGCACACTTCGAGGCCTGGGCCCGCGTGTTCCTTTCCCAAGAGTAACGAAGGAAGAGAGAATGTCGTAAGAAGAAGACAGGAGACGAGAAATTGGAGACTAGAGACCGGAGAATGGAGGTTACCGGATGGGGAACATGCGAGAGAAGATCAGTTGGATCCCCAAGAACCAAACCCTGTCCAACAAATAGACGAGGAAGCGAGAGAATTGCTGAACCAAGCGCCAGGGCCAGACCGAAATGGTGGGCTACCTGTCTGCACCTCCAACTAGCTCTTTGACCGTATGGTTTAGACGCGTTCCGATGGGAGCGAGACGATGCAGGCCAGTATCAACGAAGCAGAAAGACAGAAAGACAGGAAGAGTGGAGAAGCGCCTGGAAGAGTTGGCAAAAACAAAAGGAAGTAGCGCCGAAGGATTCGAGAAGGATGGTGGTCAAAGATGGAAGAAATGGAGAGCGAGAGGGACAAGAAAGACAAGAAAGGGGAAGGGGAAAAAGACAACGAGGGCCGACGAGGAAGTATTGGGTAATTCAGAGCGAAGCGAGCTGTGAGGTGTGTGGAGGGCGAAAAGAGGGGGGAGGATAGATGGGGGTGGATGGGTTGAGCTGGGAAAAAGAAAAGGAGAGAGATGAATAAAATCAAATAATTCAAGTGAAAGAAAAAGTGCATATGCACCCAGCCTGATCCTCAACATCACGCCCTCCTTCCGTTTTAGTCGTTCCCCGATGTTGGCTACTGTGATATCCCAGTCACAAAAGTCTGCCAGTCACCATCAAGTACGATGTACTCCGTATTGTGCTTGTTGATAATCCGGGTCGTTGTTTGTGGCCTGTATCGCCAGCCTGCCGTTTTCAAACACTCGATTGATATGGCATTATTGGAACTTCTGGATGTGTTGTATGCCTCAATGGCATTTTTCTGGGCAAAGAGAGAGCAACATGCACTTGCGAGAATTCAATATTCACAAACCCAGCGGACATCCCGTCCGGGGCGAGATGTCGAAGAGCAAGCCAGGTCTCCAAGCGCCCAACCCCTGTCGACATTCCCCCTCTTTTCTGATTTTTATCCTTTGGGCCATAATCCGTACTCTTTTACCACCTTTCTTCTTCTTCTTCCTTTCTGGCTCTTCCCCTCACAGTTTTTAATGTCAAGGCATCAGGCGCGCGCGGACCAGGGCACCCTGGTATGTTTTGGGACGTGCCCAAGGCGAGCAGGGGGCCAACAAGACGATATTGAGCCAACAAGGGCGGCAGATGCACGCTAGCCACTCACACGACGGCGTCTAAGTTGTGTCCCGCACCACCTGCAAACACCAGTACTTTTGAGTGCATACTGCATCGACAGTTGATGTGTCTCAGTCGTTTGTTTCGTTTCTTTTGTGTTGAGTCGGTTTTCTTTCCCCTTTCCTTTTCCTTTTTTTTTTGACTTTTCCACGGTGTTGAGCGATTTTGCCGCGCTCTCGGCTCTTTTCCCCGCGGCTTTTTTTCCGCGCAACTTTTTTTTTCGACATGAATTTGTGTTTATCCTCGGATGGTTCCTTTTCTTCTTCATAATTTCTTCTCTTCCTCTTTTTTTTCTCGTCGTACCTTGGCGGCTGTGGCTGTGATGTCCTGTTGCTTCGTAGGAGTCAGTCTCTTTATTGTTTTCATTGCTTTCACTTCTCACCGTCCATCACATTCTCAGGATCTGAAATGGCCACAACGCCCCGTCTCAGGACATGCGGCCACCTCTGCGGCCGCCTCTGTGGCCATCATCCCCCCTCTTCTGTCTCTTCTCTTCCTTTTTTCCCCTGTATGTGTACACAATATGTGTGTCGTTTTCGAAACATGCCTGGGCATCACATTTGACACCAGTATTAACCGCCGTCTCGTTGAAGCCAGAGACCAAACAGGTCTAGCCAGAAGGATTGAAGCGGAGTCCCAGCGTCTGCACAATCCATTCGCCGAGTTCGTTTTCATCACATCACCTCTTGTCGAGTCTGGCCAATCCGAGACCGTTTGGCGCGCGAGAAGCGCCGTGGGCGGCAAAAGGATTGCTGGGATAGGACCTGCACGTCGTAATAAGTCGTACTTGGAGCGTGGTGGTCTGGTGGTGTTAGTGTCTAGTGTCACGCTCTTTTCGCAAGACTCCGCTAGGGCACTTTAAGGTTGCACCCACTTAGTACCCACATATCAACATCGGAGGAGTAGTGCTGACCAATCAAAGCCAGCCCTACCTCTTTGCGTCTCTCTCTGGATGATGGCCCTGCCTGCATCCAAATCATATCATACTTTTAAAATTTCTGTGCTCGCCCCGAACGGCAACGCTCATCAAAAACCCTATCACGAGTGGTTTGAGCACACACTATGGACGGACCCACACATCTATCGTTGCGGAATCTCTTGAGGCGAACAGGAATCGACATCCGGCGAGCCCCAGCGGTTTGCCGTTAAACCTTGACCGGCCGCTCACACGCCCAAGTGCCCAATCATTCAAGCATTGAATCATAATCAACATATACGACCGGTGCCAATCCGAGGTGTGGCCTCTACCACCTGCCGCCATGGCTATGGGTCCTATTCAGGCTCGTCCACCCCGCCGGAATGATGGCCGGACCATTCTGCACTTTGACTATGACTGCTTTTATGCCCAAGTTGTGCAGAACCGTGCACCCAGTGGTGCCTTGGTCGGCCGGTGCGTCGGTGTCACGCAGAAAAGCATCTTGGCAACGGCCAATTACGAGGCCCGGCGCCGTGGTGTAAAAAAACTCATGCGCATCACCGAAGCCCGTCGCATATGTCCGGACATTGTCCTTGTCGATGGCGAGGACCTGTCGCCCTTTCGCGATGTGTCCAAACAGTTATATCGAATGATGAGTGATACAGTCGGCCCTACGGCTCCTGTGGAAAGGCTGGGCCTAGATGAGATGTTTGTCGATGCTACGGCCCTCATAGATGCAAACCTTGAGCGCTTCCTTGCCCAGTGTAGCGAGGGCCTTGACAAGAGCGAGCCGCGAAACGACTTTTTTGTCATGTCAGATAGAGCAGATGGCACCGAGGGATTCACGTTTGATGGCAGCTCGTTTGCGGGTTGTGTCGTTGGCGACTCCGGCACAAATGGCCAGGGTTGTATTTTGCCTTCAAAGCAGGACGACACCGACGCCAATATTCAAACAAAAACCCGCTTACGCTTACTTCTGGGTTCACATCTTGCTGCCCATTTACGCCACCGTCTTGAGCACGAAGCCGGTTACACATCGTCGGCCGGCATAGCCACGAGTAAACTGCTGAGCAAGCTAGCTGGGAAAGTAAACAAACCGGCCAACCAGACAACTCTGGTGAGCGCAGCCTGGGCTGGTGACTCTGAAGGCAGTACTGATCCCAGCACGGATTTTGATACCAATATCGATGCCGATGCCGATGCTGTTGTTTGGCGGTTCATGGATCCACTCCCTCTGCGTAGTGTACCTGGCATTGGCTTCAAAACGAGCAGTCTTTTGAGCGACTACTTTCACTCTGCGCAACAAAATGCACACAAAGAGGAGGCTGCCAAGAAAGTCGACCAAGAAGAAAGAAGGATTGGAGAACAAGAGCCTGAAGACGATGAGAGCGATGCATGTGACGATGCCGGGCCCGTCACTGTGGTTGATATTCGCACATTTCCTGGCATGTCACCTCGCATTCTGGACTCAATCCTGTGCAGCACCAACAGCACCTCTACGGCAGTTTCCTCTGCTGGAAACATCCCTACTGGTCTACGCGTATGGCAACTGTTGCATGGCGTCGACGATACGCCTGTTCGCGGTGGACGTGACCTTCCAAGTCAAATCAGCATCGAGGACACATACGCGGGGTCCCGACAAGGCACATTGCGGCCAGATGCTGCCGCGGCCGTTGCCAACGAGCTTCGAAAGCTGGCCACATCGCTTCTGCGGCGGATGCATGTGGACCTACTAGACAAAGATCTTGATAAGGGGCCACAGGAGGCCACGATGGCCGGAGTCGAGAGCTCTCGGGCATCGTGGCTGACACGGCCGCGTACGTTACGGCTCACGGTCCGACCCCAGATGCCCCAGGCCATAGACAACAAAGAACCAAGCAACTATTTTGCCCGGATGAGCCATAGCCAGCCGCTGCCCAGCTTTGTTCTTAACCTCGCCACACCTCCCGAGCAGATCGTGGACCGGCTTGTTGCCGGCACCCTTGTCCCCATGTTCCGCAAATTGGCTGCATCCGTCCAGATGGGCAAGCGAGCGACAGTTTCCGAGTCTGCCACCCAAAAGGGCGGCCCAGCGTGGACCGTTGGCCTTTTAAATGTGTGCGTGGCCAACATGGCGGCCGTTGCCGGACCAAGGGATGATATTGCCGCCTTGTTTAAGCGGCAGCATGATGTCTCCACCAGTGGTCCCAGCTCTAGCGGCACCGTCGAAAGACGCGACCAACAAACAGACCCGATCATGGTTGGCTACCGGAATACGGAGGCCGATAATTATATAAATGACCGCAGTGCCGGCGAAGGCAGCGATGACGAAGCTGCTTCTGGCTGGGTGGCCGACGAAGATGAAAATGACACTGCCCTTGAAGCATGTGGGCAATGTGGCCATCTTCTCCCTGTGTTTGCTCATGCCGCGCATGCTCGGTTCCATCTTTTAGGAGATTAAGTGCTACATTTGGAACATCATTTCATGTTAAGAGCACAATATATATAGATAAATGGAGTATAATAGCAATCGTAAACCAGCTTGTCCGTGGTCATAATTAATATGTATATATACAAGTAAATCCCATCAGCAAAACAAAACCCATTTGTGCATTTTTAACCCCTCTTGTCCCATACATCGTCACAATCATTAAAATAGATGGGTATGCCATCTAAAAAATGTAAGAAAATGAAAATCGACGCCAGCATGTAGTTATGCTACGTGTTTTCTGAGAATCAGTGAAACCTCTCAGCCGCCAAATTTACTTGGCGAATGCTCCGTTTGGCATAGACCGAAGTTGGTCTTCTAGCCTCCGATTGCCATCTAGAAGATCGGACAGCCAGCTGGCCGCAGTTGTCAGAACAAGACTTTTGCTGAGGTTATTGCCCTGTAGCCCGGGAACGAGAATACATAGGTCCTCGAAGCCAGTCTTTATGAGTGTACGGCGCTTCTGTTCGCTCTTGATATGATTCTCCCGCTTCTGCTCCTCAGTTAGGTTCTCGCGTGGTGGCTTCGCAAGAGCAGCAGACCGTCTCCTCTTGGATGGTGCAGGGCCTGCAGCACCCGCGTCAGAGCCAGCGCCGTTTACTGACGATGACTCTGTTGCGGCCGGTAGCAGGTTCGGCGGTGACGCAGAAGATTGTGATGGTGGGTGGCCATTTGTACCGGCCTTGGCCTTCCTCTTTCGCGGTTTTCCGTTCTTTGTCAGGCCTGCACCAGAAGCCGAGGTATCGTCATCGCCCTCACCAACAGCTCCGTTCGCTGAAAGTATGTTGCTCTCATCGTTGGTCCCGTCGGCATCTTCACCTTTGGTGTTCTTGCCCTTCCGTCTCTTGCGAGGCGGTGCCATGGCAGTCTTTCCGTTTGTCTCGGCGTCAGCCGAAGATGGTGATGTGCGAGTTTTGAGAGATAATGCTGTAAACGTGTCGTATGTCGGAGACGATGGCCGCGTTGTGCCTGCGCTGTGATTCGGGGCCAGACACTCCATGTGCTTGAGGTGGACGTTTGTCAAAGCTTCACTTGTCTCCTTCTCGGACCTTGGGGTAAACTGCTTTTGTGCAAAGCTTTGATCCGTGCCCCATTGCAATCCTTGCCTGTGTAGCGCAGGTCCTGCAGACGATAGTGCCACTTGCTGGGCCGTAGCTCCGGTGGCAGCAAAGACGAGGCCAGAGGACTGCAAGGCCCCTAGGTTGTGGCCTGTGTGAACGGATGCTGGTGAGGCAGAGAGGCCACCCGAATTAATTTGCGAACCGCCAGTGGAACCAACAGATGGCAACAATGCTGAAGGTGACGAGACCGATACGGGAGCGAACTGTGGCGTATCCGGTGCCAGACCGAAGGGGCTAATGCCGTGGTGCGGCTGGGACAGGTTGGGCCGGGGTCCATAGTTAAAACTGGAGTGGCGTGTGCCATTTTGGCTATTCAACAAAAGGGTGCTGGCGGCAGCAACCACATCATCGGACGGTGCCTGTTCAAGACCAAGGTTGCCTCCTGGCATCATAAACGAGTGACCGGGCCCTGAGGTCAAGTGCAGAGGAATGGCGGGTGTCGAGTTAGAGCGGGATGCCGATCCCATAGTTGGCATCATGTTTGACGGCGATGGTCCAGTTTCGAACATGAGCGGCATGTTGCCGAGTAGGCTTTGTGGTAAAACATGGTCGCCTAGGTGGATATTCTGTGATGGGCCGAAAGATGTGGTTGAGCCAACGAAATGGGGGATGTCAATCCAGTTTTCTGAGTGGACGGCCTTCCCAGAGAGGCTGTTTTGCACGTCGATGTCTGTTTTCATGCCGTCGAACCAGTCGTGCAGGTTGCTTGATTCGGTGGCGGATAGGAGAGGCGCACCGGGTGCCGGCTCCGGCGCATTTTCTAAGAAAGGGAAGTCATCGCCAATTGAGTCTGTAACAGTTAGCATGGGCTCTACGCCCGGTCGAGAGAAGGGTAAAGACGACGTACAGCCAAAGAACATGCCAGTTTCGGCGTCTAAATGCGGCGCGCCAGCCATGGCTTGTGGTCGTTGCTTTATGCTAAGCATGGGGTGTGGATATGGACAGAGAGAAAGACGTGGGCGGTGGGCGGGGGGAGAATAAAGGATAAAGGATATTCTTTGTCGGTGAGGTGGCGATACGAAGAGTCGTGGGATGCAGGCGAAGGTTTTGTATCTGTAATGGTTTTGTATCTGTAATGCAAGACTGGACAAACGATGCAAGGCGATACGGAACGATGCGGTGGCTTTCGGTGTCAAAATGGAGGGTAAGGCCGGGAGTTGCCAACTGCGTGAGAGGCGTTAATGGAAGCCGTTATTTGACACAAGGTGATCGATGTAATATACAGTTTGCGTCTCGGTAGTCGTATGGAATAGATATCGCGAGAATGAGACGGGAACGGTTGAAACGGTCGGGATCGCTAGGTTCTGGGACAGTCGACGGCGTGGTGACAAATTCGGGAGGGATGTGTGCTGGGATATGACTGGAGTGCATAGATGGTATCGATGAAATGTGGAGAGGCGCTGAGGTGTTGATATCAACAACGAATATCGACAGTTAAAAGTAGTGAAGAGGGTGAAGGTTTTCGCGGGGCGAGGAAAATTGTGCGCATGTGAAAGAGTGTACGGGGGTGGGCAGGGAAGAAAAGATGGAGAGGGAAGGCCTGGGCTGCGTGAGGGTTTTGCGGGTGTGGAGAGGCGAGCTAGTGGGGGAAAGGGGGGACGCAGAAGACATTTGGGCCGTTTTGGAAAGTGAAAAGAAATGGCAAGACCGCTAATTAGTAGCCTTTTCTATGGAGATAACCTTGGTGATGGAGAAAGCGGCAGGTGCAGCCAGCCTATACGAAGGCAGCCAGCAGCTGCGTCGTAAGGCCTTTTTCCAGCAGCAAAACAGGGTGCAGGCCGAGTTCTATTTAGTGGACTTGACTAGCCAGAACCACTGAACGTCGTAGTATGGAAAATATTACGGAGCACATTATGGGGAACCAACACGCGATGCGTTTTGGAAAGGGCCCTAAAAGGTAAAACAGCAAGACAATGGCGCGTGAAACAGAGCCAGAGCATGCTCCAAAGTGGACAAAAGGCAGTTGGCAATACCACGATACTCGTATCTTACAAAGGACTGGGCCACTGAGCACTGAGACCTGAGAATCAAGAGATTAAACGCCGTGTAAAAAGGCGCCGGAGAAGTACGGAGAAGAAGAGAGTGGAGGAGGCAGGAGCTGTGAGGAAGTCCCGAGCAGATATTATAGATCGTGCGGGAAGGAGAGCGGGGTGTAGACCGGGAAGGCGCGGCTGGGGAAGCCAGAGGGCGAAAACACATCAACAAATGCGGCTTGCATCTCACTCGAGAAAGCATGAAAGAGAACGCTGTTCCAAGTCAAGAAAAAGAAACGGAAGCCAACGGACAGATAGAGCAACGAAGAGCCGAAATACAAATGTCGGATCCTGTACAGAAGGACCAGCACAAGACTGTGAATGAAATAATAGCACACCATGCAGGGGTCGGTCCTTGCACGGGCCTGAAGTTTGCAGGGGCAATTCGACGACAAGATGATGAACTGGAAATGCAAGAACAGCAGCAAAGTCCACGACGGGAACACGATGGAAGAGTGTCGCAATGGAGGGCCCTAGAAACCTCGCTCTGTTCAAAAACATACACAGTATGAGTGTGTTCCGTATATTCTGTATGATCAAACAGAGATTCCAGAAACCAGGGTTTGACGATGTATCTAGCCACAGCCGCCATAATCAGTGGTCAGCATTCCGCCTAAGCCTCAAAGGACGCCGTTCGTGCCGTAATCTTACGGCGACAGCGTCCGGCGTAGGACTTTGTCAGACAATTCCAACGTCAACGGGGAAAATGCGGGGAAACCGGTCCATACAGAACACACCGGTTTACAATGACAGACAGGCAGACAGTCAGGTCCGGGGCATGCTTGCCAGTCACACTTGCCGCATCAACCTCCCCCTTTTCCCCACGCCAACACAGAATGACAAACTAGAAGGTTATTTGCGTATACTATGCGCACTCCAGCCCTTTCCAATATGGCAATATTACACTGCACCCTGCACAACCATTGTAACACTAGCAGCCTAGCAGCCTTGCTTGCCTTGCCATCTTGGGTCCCAGGGCCTGGCTTCACATGCTTTTCGGCACATCCATTGTTTTCAATTTCCCCAGAAAATGCGTCGGAGAGTGGACACCGAACAGCGAAGAAATGCACAAACATGCTGTAGAACCGTTGTCCGCGAAGGAAAGAAAAAAAGTCGATAATAGCAAGATCGATTCTTTGTTTCCAATTCGGCACATCAAACTTAAACAACTACAGCGCCGTCCCAAATGTTGTTTATAGCAAAGATTATGGTCGTTTCTACGGAGTAAATCGACGTATCTTACGACTACCTACATCCACTAAAACGCTTTCCAGCAATGGCAGGCGCTTTGGTTCGTTCTTCTCCAGATGTTCTCCATTATCACATGCCACCGAGAACCCACATCTTCAGGAGACCAACCGAGCCGACGCTTGCCGAATCTGGGAAAGGCGCCTGTCTGGCTTCTGGGTAATACCCCGTAAAGTGCGGCGCGGTCTTTAGCTGCAGAAGTACTCGGGCCCACTTCTTTCCATGGTCTAAGCCAGTAATTAATTCCTGGAAGCGTCAAAGTACGACATAATACTCCGTATTACCTTGGACCAAGTAGTCGCGACGCGTTCAGCCCATTGGCTGCCCCTTCCTGAAATTCAAAAGGAGGCTCCCGCTTTCGTAAATATGGGGAAAGGGCACTTGCATCAACGACATTGTCGACCAGTAGCTCTGGGTGTCCAATGCGACCAGCCAACCCAACTAAACCATCGTCACGACCATGCGCGTTGCACCCCATCAAGGATCAAAGACTGCATTTCGATCCACTCCTTCCGCGAAACGGCACCTTCTTCTTCAGCAGTCTTCAGGAACAGCCCTTGCCAGGCCGGTTTCTCCCAGTGCGCCGTCATATCCCGGCTGCAGCATTCCATCCATTTCCCTTCTCCATCCCCGGCCAAAGAGGGATTGGTGCCGCACAAGTCCAGACACAATCTAAATTGGCATCCGTGTACTAGACGCGCTGGCTTTCACGTGCCAAAGTTGACGACCCTCTCATCTGTACGACGTATTCGTCACAGCTATTCTTCAATCTCACGAGACCACGGACCACAGACCAAACGCAGACAACGTGCATGGAGACCATCCGGCATTGAGGTCCATTTGAACGCCTGTCGTTGAGAAAGCTACCACAGTTCGCTTCCCATTCCCTTGCAACCCTAAAACCTAAAGGAGGTAAGAAACACCCACGCGCATACATCCCAACGTGCACTCGCTGGACATTGTTTGCTTGTGAACACGCCAAGTCAGCCCTGGCCCTGGTGCATCGGGTCGGCCCAGAGCCCAGGAATTCCCAGCAGATCCAGGACATCTGGTTGCCGACTAGGCAAAGGGGGGCGCATCGTGGCCCCGGACGGCACCATTTGTTGCATGTGCCATCATTCATAGGGCCAGACCCGACCGTTTCTCACTGCAACTTTGTTCCGTGGGTTTCCTTCTTTCGTTCTTTTTTTTTTCGTTTTTTTTTTCCTTTGCCGCTTTCCCGTCCAACTGACAACCACGCACTCGTTAGCCGCCTTTCCCTTCCGCCCGACCTCCCTCGATACTGTCTGAGCATGTCTCTGGCATCTCATACGGTCACGGCCGTCGCGGCCAACCGGTCGTCGCCTCGACAGCGCTTTATCGTTCCGCAAACATTGTCCGATGCAGCACACATCCCACGGCATGGTCGCCCAAGAGCCGGCCTGAGCTCGGCCATCCCACCACTACTACAGCCCCTCGTGCGAGCCTACCTTCTCGGTTATGCATCTAGCGTCGCCCCGCGTCTCCTGACCGTCCTCCTCACATACTTCACAGCACTTCGCCGGAAACGTCGAGGTTTACCCCTAGCCCAGTCCGACAAGGCGTCCTTTTCATACGTGCGAGACTCTGTTCGCCATATCCTGCACGCCGGTCTGGACTGGCGTCGCTTCCCAACATTTTGTGCCACACTTGTTGGCGGCAGCACACTCCTCGAGGCCCCTTTACGCACAATGCTGGCTCGGGTTACGCCTAGCCTTTCCCTCGTCGCCCGCACACGGCTTTCACGATGGCTTGCCTCTTTTGTCGCAGCATATGGCGGCATGCGCCTCCTACAGTCAAAACAAACCCCTGGATTCACCGAAACCGTCTCCATCAGCTCCGAAACGGTCTCCGAAAAGAAGCCCATCTCACCGAGCAAGGCTGAAGAGACCGCCGCTACCACCACGATCGCAACTATACCATATGCAGGTCGGACCCTCGATTTAACACTTTTTGCTGCCACCCGCGCCCTCGATGTCATAGTGGGTGAACTTTGGGCACGCCGCAAGGAACGCCGCGTTGCTGCCGGGTCGTGGACGGGCCTGGAGGCCCTAATGGGCCGCCTTGTCGACCCGGCCATTTTCTCCGCGTCGTCGGCACTTGTCATGTGGGCTTGGTTCTATGTGCCATCACGACTACCGCATGCGTACAACAAATGGATCACATCCGCCGCTGCTGTTGACGCCCGACTTATTAACGCCCTCCGTCTTTGCCGTGACGGCCGACTACAGTACGGCAAGGATATGGGGCCCGATGCTCGCCTCCTTGAAGGTATGTCGCGCGACTACGGCTGGCCACTCGTCTGGGGCGACCCTGAGGTCAGCATCCCATTCCCCTGCACCATGGTGCACATGGATTGCGGCCCTTCTTGCGAGCGCCACGCACTCATGCGCATATTGCGGTCGTGGCGCTGGTCCATGGCCACCTACCTGCCCCTGAGCATGCTGCTTGTGCTGCGCAAACCAAACCGGAACCTGCGCGGCGTCCTGCGGGCCGTCCTGTCGGCCATGCGCTCATCGGCCTTCCTCGGAACTTTTATCATGCTCTTTTTCTACGGCGTCTGCCTGGCCCGCACCCGTATTGGCCCTCTCATTCTCGGCAAGTCTGTTGCAGCACGCCAGGCAATTGACTCTGGCCTCTGTACGGCAGTCGGTTGTGGCCTTTGCGGCTGGAGCATCCTGATTGAGCGTGCCAGCAGACGCAAAGACATGGGCCTTTTCGTGGCACCGCGTGCCCTGGCCACCCTGTTCCCCCGTCGCTATGCTCTGGACAAGCAGTGGCGCGAGACCATCATCTTTGCAGCAAGCACTGCCGTTGTCTTCACGGCCATCCAGGAGAACCCCAAGCGTGTGCGCGGCGTCATGGGTGGCATTCTCAAGACGGTCCTTGTGCCCTAAATCAAGGAGTATGTGACGTATAACATCTAGTTCTACGCGCTTCTCGTCATTCATTTCATCCTTTCCCTTTTTCGTTTATATTATTCTTCGGCACTTTAGCCCTTTCAGACTTGTTGTTTTAATATGCTTTTATATGTTGTAATTTGACCGTACGTCTTACGGTGTACACATACTGTATCTAATATAATGGCCCTTGGTGGCCTAGGTCTAGGTTTATCGGCAGCATATTTGGACTTTCAGGATAGTCATGGGGTCATTAAAAACCGGGTATAAGATAGATACTCTAGATAAAACCTGCATATTGCTATAATGAAACAAATCAAGCAAAGAGCAAACGAATCAATAACTTTTCTCATATTAAACGCTCGTCTAAATATACAATGGGAGGAATGGGAACGGGCTGGTCCCGATTACGATCGAAGCCATGAACAAACTCCCAAAACAAAGACACACACCAGCAGATCCGACCGCACGGTGCTAAACATCTGCCAATATCGCATGGCAATCTCCACGTTGCGCTTGACTGTGGGCGGAAGGAATCCCAAGGCCATGCCAATCATTCCGCCAGCACCACTGCCGCCAGCGCTACCGTTGCTTCCGCCCCGTTCCAAGAAAATCCGGCTTGTCAAGAGAACTGTCTCTGCTGTAGCAAATGCATAGAAAAAGTACCGCTTGTGCAGAGCAAAAGCGTCGGAAGCAGAGCCGTAGACGGGGCCATCTGCTCCAACACTGTTTGCGGCAACGGCGCTCTCACGCTCAATGCGCGTACCAGTAAACGGCGTGGCCAGAGCAACGTAGAGACCTAGCGCAATGGCGACAGCAAAGTGCACAAGGCGCCAGAGTGCCGTCGAAGTGCTAGGCTTAGCTGGGGGCTGCTGCTGACCTGGGGCGCCCATCCCTGGGAACCCAGGGAAACCGGGGAATCCGCCACCTGGCGGCATACCTGGCATACCAGGGAATCCAGCGCCTTGCCCGCCTGGGCCTCCAGGCCCGCCTGCACCACCCCCCATGGACTGCATCATCTGGGACAGCATGGCTGCGAACGGATCTGCGTCAGCACCCTCAGCACCGGGCCCACCAAAGCCCGGGGCACCTGCACCGCCCATACTACCGAATCCAAACGGATCGCCACTGCCACCTAGGCGGTCGCCAAAGGGGAAGTTGGGAGTTTGCTGCTGGCCCTGTTGCTGTTGGGCAAGCAACAGCTGCCGCAGCTGTGCGTCTGAGGCCATGGCTTCGGGTAGCGGTGACGCATTGTTCGATCGAGGTGTGACGGAAGGCTGGTAAAAGTGGTCGGAAATGTCGACTTCGTCCGGGTCGCCATGCTCCTGAGAGCTGGTCTGAGGTGCAGTCGGTGGTGCAGCCGAGGGGGCGTCTATATCACCTTGTTAGAATTCCACAGCGTGCTTCCAGTGAAAATATTCTAATGCGAAAACGGGGTTGCGGGATGGCGGGTTCGCACCTCGTTGTAAACCACCACCAAGACCGGTGATCTTGTTCAGTCTCGCTGAACCACCAGCTTTGATTTTCGCCTCACGACGCTCCTTGCGGCGGCGCGCCTGGGCAGCAGCCGCATCTTCAGGCGTTGGGGATGGTGATGCGCTTTCCGTCATGGTGAAGATGTTTGTTATGTTTGTTCCGCCAAAGTTGTGCAGGATCGATGTGTTGGAAGGAGTTTATCTCAGGGTCGTTAAGAAATAGCTACGTAATTAAGGTGCCAGCTAACCTTAGTAATTTTTTTTATTAATTTAAGTGTGGTCACGTGCACCTCTATGGCACAAACGCATGTGAAAGGAGCAGTGTGATTGAGCAGTGCAATTAGCCCCCGTTCCCTGTCCATGCAGTGTCTGATCCAACATGCACCTCCAACATTTAACCTACAGTGATGGTATTCATAACAAGTTGCCCGCCTTTGATCTCTCCAGGATTTCCCGCACACCTGCAAATTCGTATTCGGCCATGACATCCTCCCATAGCGCATTCATAATGCCTTTGCCCTCTGGCTCATAGACAAGTTTGGTGAATCTGTGAAAATCAGCACATATTCAGTTCACAATCTAACCGTCAAAAAGGATATCTCCCACTTACGGATGTATTTCCCAGTCCATCAAGAAGCAGCCGTGCGACTCGGGACCCTTGACGACAACCGCATCGACATATGTCCATGCGCCGTCCTGGGGCTTTCTGCCACACAAGTTCTTCCAGCCCTCGAGGAAAACCCCAATGGGCCCGCCCACGTCACGATGGAGGTCGGAGCTCTTGCACATGCCGGGCTCGACCAGATTGACAATGACATCCTCGGCGTGCAGGTAGTCCAGAAGCTTGACAAACAGCAGATGGCCGAGCATTTTGGACGTGAAGTACCGGTCTGTCGGGTCCCATGCGGCACCGGACAAGCCTTTGGGGTCAAGCTTGTCAAATGATTCCAGAAGAGGCCGCAGGTTGCGGTTGGTGAATTTGGCTGTGAGCGCTGTTCCAGAACTGACAATTGTGAGTCGACCTGGCTTTGAGTTCGGAGCTTTGGCCTTGCACAGCGGCAGTAGGAGGACGGAGAGCAAAAACGTGGACAGGAAGTTGACCTGGATGGTCTCTTCGTGGCCTGTAGATTGACAGACACCAAATGAGGGCTTCATGAGGCCTGCATTCAGGATGACAAAATCGAGACGGGTCAAGTCACTGCCAACGCGCGCCACGAATGCCTGAATGGACGAGTACGAAGCCATCTCCAGCGGCCACACCTCGACGTTTGTCTCTGGATACGCCTTGCGCAGCTCGGCGGCAGCAGATTCACCTTTGGATAAAGTTCGAACGGCGATGATGAGGTGTGACAAATTGAGAGACAGGAAATGCTTCGCTGCTTGAAGTCCAATGCCCGAGTTGCCGCCGGTGATGATCGCCACATATCCTGTGAGGTCGGTTCCTGGAGGCGGAAGACGTGTCTTGGTGCGGAATTGAGACTTTATGAAAGGCCCTGGAAACAACGACGTGATCGCCTCGTCCCCCATGTCGATAGATGCTGGATACATCTTCCTGTGTAGTCTGTGTAGTCGTTTGCGGAGTCTGTATTATGAGTGATTGATGGGTAAGAGTGATGAGCAGATGAGATGGCAAGTACTTTTTTTTATAAATCTCGTTGTGCCGTATTTGGAGTCTTTATTTTTCCCGTCGAATATCTCCAACTTCTTCGTACGCCGATTATCTTCTCTTTGTACCTAGGCATTTTCTTAAACACCGCCAATACGGCCATGAAAGCGGTCTTATATAGTTGATTGTGCTCCAGACAGGCTCTTCAAGCCTTCCCATATGAGGAATATAATCAATGAGTTGTTCTAGTGAGTACCCTAGAATTTGACCGAAAAAAGTGACTGTAATAGCAGTGTCGGACACAATGGCGCACATAAGGATGCATCACCAGTTTTAAGGCAGCGCTGTCCCCGGGCGGCCTTTCCCGAATAGGAAAACAATCGATTGCTTGGCACACCCTTCCTTCACGGGGTCCACTTTTCGGGCAAGGCAAGGCAAGGCCGGCCGCGCTCTTTCCGTCTCAGATATTCTTTTGAGATTGAATTGCTTCCTGTCGATTCCCAACCTTTCATCCTCAGACCTTTACAACGACAGCATGATAAAACGACAACATGACACGCGAATCACGGGCCGTCTCCTCCCACAGCACCTTCATTGTCGCGACGGGGCGTGACTCCATCAAACCTGACGACGAGACCCGCAAATTCATCCGCAGCCATGTGATGAAAGGCAAGAATGCAGGCAAGGGAAAGGGCAATTCCAAGGCCAAAGTAATTTGTGTCCAAGAGACTCCTGATATCTTTTGCCAGGCATCTGAGGCCGGCTTCGACAGTGAGGAGTCCCCCATACGCTTGTCACCACTCACGCCTATCCAAATGGGTCCCAGCAGTCCAGCAGCGGGAGGCCTAGTATACGAATGTGGGTTGTTGTCAGCATACTACACTGTCAATTATACGGCTTTTTAACTCACAAAATTTCACAGTCATGGCCATAATGAAGCAGGCAATGTACCCCATCGAGCGCTGCGTCGGTGTTGGGTCCGAAGAGCCAGCATGGTTCCAAAGCCCTCCAACATGCCACGATACAGCCTACAACAATATTATTGCCTATGCTGCACTGGCCTTCTTCGACTCAAAGCGTCTATGTGCATCAGACACCCAAAGTGGCCAACGCGCGCTCATGCACATGACCCGTGGCATCCGTCTTCTCCGAAATCGCATCGGGATGCAAAATTTCGCGACAACAGACGCCACAATCTTCCTTGTCCTTGCTCTCGGCATGTTCTCGGAGGCACATGGAGAACTGGATGCTGCAAAAAAGCATTTGCGCGGGCTGTATCAGCTTGTTCAGCTCCGCGGCGGTATCCAGGCCTTGGCTAGTAAACGGTTCCTGCAAATCAAATGTTGTCGTCTGGACCTGGCCGTTGCCCTCCGGACCGGCCAACAGCCATTCTTTCTCTCTCTTAAAGCTGCTTTTCCATCTCAAAAGACTGGTGTACTAGAGTCTTACCAGCCTCCGTCTGTTCCCGGTCTTTCTCTGCCCCTCAATGATCCCGGAGGTTACTTTGCAGATCGGCGGCTTATCTCAATATGGCAAGACCTTCGTGCTTTTTCCACAACAGTCAATGTCGCTCATCAGAAACACACAACCATTGCCCCCGAGTTCTATCAGGACATGCTGATCGCAGCACATTATCAACTACACGGTCTGTCGCGACAGACACAGGCAGCAGCCTTGTGCGAAATGGACAATGCCCTCCGCCTCGCGATGCTTACATTCTCGACAAGTATCTTCCTCGAGACTCGCGGCGGCAGGTTCCAGACTCTCGCATCTGATTTCAAACATGGGCTCCAAGCATGGCACGTCGCTCAAGACAAAACACTACACATAAGTAATATACCCGAGCGACGACTGCAAGAGCTCAACATGTGGATGGTTTATGTTGCCGCAACGACCCTGCTTCGGACCCCCGAACACTACAAATGGCTACGCGAAGAACTTCGGAAAGCACAGCAAACATTGCAATTGGAAAACTGGGACACGGTGTACAATACACTGAACAATTTCCTATGGATTGGAGCTATACACGATGAGCCGGCGAAAGCGTTTTTTGAAAGTACTGCGATGGCATGAAACGAGCAAAGCTGTTTTTCAGGCAATCCCGAACCACTTCAGATCCTCTTGCGCGTGGACCGGCACCGTGTGGCCAACGCCTTCGGCCGAATAAGCGACAAATTTCGTCCCATCTCCAAACACCATTTGGGTGTAACCAGTCTGCGGCGTGGCTGTCACGTTTTTGACGTACGCCACATCAAGCAACGTGCTCCACTCTTTGATCTGTTCTTCCAGATTCAAATAGCTCACAAACGTGTCGGCATGCCCATGCCACGTAGCCAGCCGAGGGTAGCTTCCGTTCCAACTCGGGTACATACCCCGAACCTGTGCGGCCCATTCAGCGCCCGTCTTGACAACGTGGCCAGCAGCGCATGCAGGGTCCGCTGTAGATGGGCTTGCACCAGGGCTCCCGGCCAGACATCCTGCCGCAACACCCGAATAGCAAGAAGCGGCAGAAATGAGATCAGGGTAAGTTGCCATCATGATGTTCGTCATCATACAGCCCGACGACGAGCCAGTAGAGAAGACTTTGGTCGGGTCGGCACCGTACTTTGTGATAGCATAACGAATCATATTGGCAAGCGTCTGGCTGTCGCCGCCGCCCTCGTGCGTAAGCGACTTCTTGCTAGCAACATCCCAGCACTTTATCAGTCGGTTAGTTAGCCCTTAACCAGGGATAATCAAAGAGATTTTTTTAATCCTCTTTGATGAGGAAAACGAGAAGAAATAAATAAAAATCGGCCCCGTTTGGTTTCTTACATGGTTATCATGCGTCGTCGTCGGGTAGATGACGAGAAAGCCTTTGTCGTCCGCCAGTTTCGTATATCCGGACATCTGTTGATATTGCTGTCCTGTTCCGCCACAACCATGCATCTTGATATATCAGCACAAGACTGTGTGGTAGGTAATGGCATGCATAGCACGGAGTACGCCCTATCTCCTTACCGCGAGAATAACTGCCGGCGTTGTGGCGAGCTTGTCGGGAACGTAAATCGACATCTGCAGCGATGTTGGGTTGTCACCAAAATTGCTCACAGATACCAGGGCTGCGTGTGCGCCAGAAGCCAGCACGGCTACAGACAACGCTGTACACTTCATGGCTTTGACGGACCAAATGTATATCTATAATGTTTTGTGAAAGTGGAAATATCTTGGATAGGAAGTTAAGAGTCGAGACATCAGCTGTTTGGTATCCGTGTTCTGTGACTACGTGGTGGGACTGAACCGCAATTTATACACGAAGGGCAAGCGACCCATGTGCGCATATCACCTTATCTTTAACAGATGTACTGCTTTTTCCTTTTTCCTTTTTCCTTTTTCCTTTTTCCTTTGCCCTTTTTTTTTTTTTTTTTTTTTTTTTTTGGAGTAATACATAAATAAAACAAACAAATATAGAAGCTGGTGACAGGAGAATCAAAACTCACACACAAAAATAGATCGACCGAAGAACCCGTCGCGTAAATATCTCTTCAAGGCCCGGCAGTGCGAGAATTAACTCGACAAAAGGGATCCGGGACTGGCTGCGCGGGGGTAAGGAAATGTGCTCAAGTGTTCGGCATCAACAGTCGGCATCGAGAAGTTGAACACAGAGGTGCTTTCTAACATTGAAAACGGCGTTCGGCATCGAGAGTCGGCATCGACGAGGGCAATGCAAGCCTCCACATTCTGTGATTTTCTCTCTCCCACACGGGGCGCACAATCGTATAAAAAGCCTGATATCTTTCCGGTGGCACTCGTCCCAGCCGTCACTGATATCTATTTATTAATAGCCCTGTTGACCCAACCCCCAAAAATAATCGAGCCCGGCAGAACGGTTATTTTCCATTAAAAGAACACAATAAGCGGTAAATAAACACGGGACGACACCGAGGCTTGAGATTTCATGGGACGCTCCATCTGTCAAGATGATCAACAAGCAAATTGTATGTACTTGAATCAAGGAAGGGGCAGAGATATCAATACTGGCATGCCAGATGATGGTCTTTATACGAATCTGACATTAAGTTTCACGGACAATGCAACAACCAACGTGGATAATTGGTTAATTTTTTGTGGCTATTTAGTTTGTCCTCATACGCCTCTAACTGTACTGTTCAATGGGATTCTCTTCTCCCAGCAGGCTAAAACGCGAACGCATCTATGTACCTCATGACCCCCGGCAAATTGCTAAATTGACATGTTTTATTGGTAAACCTGAACCCACAACAAACAATGGGATCCGATTACGGTGTAGCCTTGCTCATTGCGATCAGGCGCTTGACTCCGACCTAGAAGGAGGAGACACGTTAGTATACAGTTTGTTTCGAAAGGTTGGGATTAAAGCCGCAGGAAAGCATCAACTTACCATCCAGTTGCCGCACTCTTCTGGCTTATCACGGTGGATGTCGACCTGGAGCTTCTGGGCCGAGTCGTAGGCCTTGCTTTCTAGGGCAATGGCAAGATCGTGAAGTTGCTGAATCGTGTCGTCCTTAACGAGCTCGGCGTTGTTGAGGTGGTCAAAAAGGAGGTTCAGCCGTTTGCGCGTGTCGTTGACCTGCGGCTTGAAAGTCTCGGGGGCCCGGGCGGCAACCCGTTGCAGGTCGGCATCCAGCACCTGGACAAGCTTTTGGGCCTTTGGCGGGATGTGAGACCGGTCTCCGGCAGGGTGCTTCACCTTACGTGGAGGTGGGGCTGCAGGCTGTGGTGGCGGCGGCGTGGGGGTCGCTGCGACAGCCGAAGGGTTGGCACGAGGCGGTCCACCTGCAGCGGGAGGAGGGCCAACATGCGGCGGGCCAGAAGCGGCAGCACCCGAATCGAAGGACGGAGGAGCATACTGGCCTTGGGCGGGCGCCGGCGCATATTGGCTGGACGGCACACGTGAAGCGCTGGGAGGGGGCCCGGTGGGAGGTCCGCCCTGCGCGAAACCTGCAGACGGGGTTTCCTGCGCAGATGGTGCTGGCGCATAACGGCTCGGAGGCGGCACTCCGGCCGGCGGGGCGTTGTAAGGAGAGTCTGTCCGGGGTGGCGGGCGGCTCATACCAAGACCCGTGGTATTACCGGCAGCCGGTGGCGGCGGGGCGTAGGCATTGGCGATCGACGATGGGGGTCTTGGGGGAGCATTGATGGTGCTTGGCGGCGGTCCAACAAGCGGGGAGCTGACACGAGGTGGCGCCGGCCCCTTGGGAGGGGGGGGAGGAGTGGCACCGCCTCTCGGGCCGACGCCATAGGGGCTAACAGGTGGCGCCGGGCCAGAGAGGGATTGCGCACCAAACGGAGCCGTGATGGGCGCGACGCTGGGTGTTGTCTTCCGGACAGGAGCCTTTGTGACCATAGGAACGTCGTTCCAGCTGCCGACATCCTTTGCCTTTGGCGGAGGAGGGAGGGACGATGGGGTGGGGTTGCGTGGGGGAGCACCATAGGGGTTAGCAGAGGGAGCTCCGTAGACGCCGAGAGGAGGAGCGTATGTTGAAGTTTGCTGCGGCGGAGCATAGGTCTGGCTACCGTATGATGGGGGAGTGGCCGACGAGTAAGGGCCAGGCTGCGAGATGCCAGCCGGAGCGTAGGGGCTGGATGATGCCACTGGAGCCGGGGCGCCGTACAGGTTTGGCGGAGCAGCGCCGACAGGCGCCTGTTGTGGCAGAAACTGGGGAACAGGGTGGCCGGCGCTGGCAAGAGGCGTCCGAGTTGCCGGGGTTCTCGCCTGGCCAGCAGCGCCAGTCCGTTGCGCCGTGGCGGGCTTCTGCGACGCGAGCTTGACCCGGTTGCGTGCAAGCTCTGCGGACTCGTAGGTCGTTGGGACAAGATCCAGATACTTTTGTGCCACGTTCATGAGGCCAGTCGAGGCAACAATCTCGGCATATTCAATGTACTTGTCGTACAGCGAGGCAAGCTTCCAGTCCGAAGTAAGGGAAGACTCCGAGTCGGTGAACTTCGTGACATGGCGGAAAACAGTAACCTTCTCAATGAATTGCTGCAGGGACTTGGCGTGCACGGCAAAGGACGAGTCCTCCGAGCTGTCCTTGACGCCAGCCTGCTCCGCTTCCTCGAGCTCTGTGATCCAGATGCCCACCACCTTCTCCAGCTTGGCGCCAACCAGGTAGCAGAACGACGCATCCTTGCGCGAGCCGGCCTCAAAGACGCGGTCGCCAAGACCCTCGCAGAAGTTGGGAAACTCAGCCGGCTTGGCGAACGTGCAAAGGGTCGCCAGAGCCTCCTTCCAGTTCTCTAGATCGGCATTGTGGACAACGTCCCAAAGATCCTCCGAAATGACCGAGCCGAGTAGACGCAGGTAGCTGGGCGAGCCATTGGCATCGGCCAGGTACGCCGTCTGCACCTTCTGGACCAGGTCCTTGCCACCGCAGTTAGCAATAACAAAGGCATCGGCGATGCGGTTCTCCTTGAGGCAAATGTCCACGGCGCGCGAGAAGTTGCCGAGCATGACTGCTTTGGTGATCGTGTCCTCCAGAGCAGTGTTGCCCTGGCCAAGCAAGTGGAAGGGTTGTGACGACTTCGCACCCTTGCCGGTAGACAGTCCCGACAGGAAATCGTCATCACCGTCAGCCTCTCCCTCGTCACCAAAGAAGTTGGATAGGCGTTTGTCCTTTTTCTTTTCTGCAGCGGCATCTTTTGAAGCCGCCTTCTCAGAGTCGGCGGCTTTATTTTGACCCTCATCAGCCTTGTCTGTGCCATTGGTTTCAGCTTCCTCCTGCTTGAAGCCCAGCCGCTCAATAACTTTTTGGCGGGGATTCTCATCCATCAGAGTCTCAAACACCTCCCAGTCTGCCTTTTCTTCCTCGGTCTTGGCAGCCTCTATATGCGACTCGCAGATGGACTTCACATCGCCAGACTGAAGTGCAGTTTCGAACGTCTCCGTGGCCGGTGCGACGCCCGAGTCGGCCGAGAACCTCTCGATGTGGATGGTGGAGGACTGAGGCTGGCCAGTAGGCGTGTCGTTCAGTGTGAAATAGACGACCTTGCCACCGAAGCCAAAGGTGGCACCGACAGGCTTCATGTACCAATTCGGCGGGTTGGGAAGGGAGAAGTTTGCGACCGAGGGGGCGGTGTGCACAGACGCGAAGAAATCTTCGGCGTCCATGTTGCTCTGTGCGGCCACCTGTGCGTCGGCCGAGTTGTTGGTGGTTTGCAGTGTCTGAATAATAATCTTGCCATCGAAAGCCGCTGTGGCAGTCAGATTCGGGTTCTCGGGGCTGAAGCGAGTCAGGAAAGCCCAGTTGGTGCCCTCCTGGAGCTCGCCAAACATCTCGCCGTTATTGGGGTTCCACACCAGGGTGCGGTTGTCTTTGCCACAAGAGACCATAATGGTCGGGTCTTGCGGACACCAAGAGACGGACAGCACGCCCTGCTCGTGGCCGGCAAGCGTCTTTTCGGGCGCATTAGAGTTGCGCAGGTTCCAGAGGTAAATGACAGGCGTGTTGTCATCGGGGGAGGCAGTGATCAGCTTTGTCGAGTTTGTTGGGTCCCACGCAATGGAGCTGACCGACTTGCGGTTGTTGTTGAGTGTCAGGGAAGCCTTCTTCGTCTTGACATCCCACACCGTGACCAGGCCGCCAGAGCTCCCTGTGGCCAGAATATGGGACACCTTCTTGTTCCAGGCCAGGCATTCGATGTCGTCGACGCGGGAGGCAGCGGCATTACCGAGCCGGAACGGGTTTTGGATGTCCTCGACGTTGTAGATGAAGAGCTCGCCCTTTGCGCCGGCGGTTGCGAGGATCTGGGGCTTCAGAGGGTTGAACTGGACGGCCTTGATTGCACCGCTGTGCTTCGTAGCGCGTTCAATGTGGGCATCCGGAGCGCCGGCCGCAAGCTTCTCGGCGTCCCAGAGGTCGAGCGACCCATTCTCCAAAGCACCTGCGATAACACCGCGTGGGTGATCGGCGTCGGGTGGTCCCCAGGCAATGTCGTAGAACCTATGACGAATGATTAGCAGCGCGCAAACGGGAGACAAAAGGGGCCTGCACACGGCCACTGATAAACCGAAAACAGGCCACAATTGTGGCACTCACCTCGAGTCGGTGCTGATGCTGTGGATTGGCTGGAGTTCGAGTCCATGGTCAGGGGTGTCCAAACTCAGATCCCAGATCTCGAGCTTCGTCTCGTCGGAGAAATCAGCATCGACAGCTCCAGCACGGGTGCCAGTGACGAGAAACGGCTTGCCAGTGCCTGGCGACCAGGCAAAGACCGCTGTCCGCGGTATCTCCCGGAGGTGCACCATGCTGGGATGGAGTGAAAACGGCCGAGGCGCGAGGTGGTAGGGTCGAATGGGGTTCCGAGATGCTGCTCGTTGAGTTGAGCGACGGTGAACGGGTCCGAGAAAAGAGGAGGGGGGAATGAGAGCTAGGGAGCTATTTGTTTGCTCCAGAACAGATCCCGGCTCGAGGAGTAACGTAACCGGCAAGAATTGTGCTCCAAGAATTCACCAGCCGTGGTGGTTCTTCGTGCGATGGAGGCCGGTGACAATTGCAACAGTTGTGACAGATGTGGCAGCTTGTTTAGAACAGATTCCAGAATATGGAAAGGTGTGCGTGTCCTGTCCTCTTGACCTAAGCATGCAAAGAAGGGGGGTTGTGCCAGGCCGTGGTGGGAACAGTCGAGTTGTCCTGTTGCGCTGGCCAATGTGGCATGTTGCTAGGGGCCAGGGGTTTGGCGCACGTGATAACACTAACCTCCAAGCAAGGGGAGGATGTGCAGCTTGGTGCCCCGCAGTTCTCACATTACACAATATTAGTACCTCCGTCCTCTGCATGTCAGTGAATTAGTATGAGAGAAACAGAGAATGTCCCTATTTGTGCCTGTAAGAAAAAAAATCTGGGCCGCTTCTTAGCGGCTGCAAGTGCTGCCAGACCGAAGCTTGTGCCTGGTTGCCTCGCTGCTGAACGCTGGGATCCGGTAGTATCTCCACGTTTTTTTTTTTTTGCTTCCTGTGATCTCTCTTATGTCGATATTAACTTTTTATTGAAGTGCACTCCCACCCCTAGGCTTTCCCCTTTGTTTCTCGCTATTCACGCGTATCTGCCAAGCCAAAACGCCCTTTGTTGCAGAGCAGTACTGGGAGCATGACGGAGACAGCCCGGTGGAAGGCCACGGTCTATGTCGGCGGCCTTGGGCCTCAAGTGACCGTGGCCAATGTCCACGATGCGTTTGTTCCCTTTGGCGACATTGCTGATATCTCACTGCCCAAAAACGACAGGAATCGTCTTAATGGTAGAAGCGGCAGAACAAACGGTGAAAACGAAGAGAGCACAGCTGCAGATTTGGAACCTGGCGGCCACCGTGGATTTGCATATGTCGAGTATGAGGACGCCGATGACGCAAAAGAAGCCATTGACAACATGGACAAGTCTGAATTGTTCGGCCGCAGCATCAAGGTCACGGCCGCCAAACCGCCCAAGGCAGCGAACGAGGGCTTAGGCAGCAAAACGGCTCTTTGGAACCAGGTACGTTGGCGTGATATGCACTTCCAATACCAACTCGATATACATCATTCCCCCCCCCGGAGGTCTAACAGCGTCACAGGAAGCGTGGATTGCTCAGAACTCTGCAGCCGAGGATGGCCAAACAGCACCAGAGACAGAAGCAGGTGACGGCCAGCAGCCAGGCGAGGACCCAATGGAAGGATTGGAGGGTTTGGATGTGGCTGGACCACGACAGCAATGATAGCGATGATAATAATGACGGAAGGGCTCTACAGACTCAGGATACCACGCGCAATCTGATTTATTTTACCCCTAGTTATGCTGCATTTGGCGAGCATCACAAGGAGACGGACGTTTGCCTACAGTTGGTAAGACCTTATGCAATTCGGTTGGCCTATGTAATATATACGCATACAAAAGAGGGCGAACAAACAGCCAATGTTCAATCTTGGACACCCTTTGCCTTTGCCCGTTCTAGAACCCCCCCTTTAAAGAAAATAGATTCCCATCACTGCCCCCGTCACCGCCAAAAGAAAACCCCCTTTTTCGTATAGCAGCCGGCACTTAGTGGTGCTCAGCCTCGGCGACGTGCTCAGCGGCACGGTTCTGGCGCTTCAGGCGGATGGTGCCATCGACAAGGAAGTGGCGGATGCTGGAGTAACCGGCAGCAAAGATGGCAAAGCCAACGACGACACCTTGTTGTGTTAGCCGCTTGTGACAATGTCAATTCAAAAGCTGCGCCAAACTTACCAAGGGGAACCAGCTCGGCGGGAATCTGCTTGAGCCGGCGCATTCTCTGGGTGAAGGTATGGGCTATAGCATATCGGTTAGCTGTGATTTTGTATGCCGCGGTGATGTTTGGGTCGGTCGTCCGTTCCGGCACGTATCGGGACCTCCTCCCTCAAAGGTGGTCTTTTGCTGTTCTTTCTTTTTGTCCATCGAGGGGGGCCGTGCCGGGCAGATTTGCAGTGCCGTTTCGTGTCATCGCGTGGCACCGGCGTTCACATACCGGAGTGTTCCTCCTTCTACGCAGTGAGTGGTCAGCATCACATGTCTGGTGGCCTCGGTAATGGATGGGCACGGGGCCTGTTGAAGACGATTATGCAAATGCGAAACCTACAGGAATTGGGCGCATCATGCGCATCGTAGGCCGGAAGGCCTGGAGAGCCCGTCTGGTAGCGTACATCTTGACGTGTGGGGAGGTCGGAGGGCAATATTTTCGGAGGTCGGATGCGGTGGATGCGGAGCAAACGGCGATGTCGTCGGTGGTGGTGAGGCGGAAAAAGAGAAAAAGGGAAAAGTGAGGTCACTTCAGCTGGGAGGTTCGAATCAAATGCGTCAAATTAGGGCGGGACTGCCTCAGCAGCGCCTGGTTTGCCCATTCTTTTGAGCCGGTGTTACGGCTTTTTTTACTGGGCTTCGGTTGGTCGGTCACAGCTTGTCCCAATTCTACGGCGGGGAGTCAATAAAATCAAATCAAAATAAAAATGCAAAAATAGGAAAATGGCACGCAAGATCAGCCCATAGCGTGAGGCTGCCTTGTTTTTCAGGCCACAACAGCCGCTTTCCTTCTTCACCCGCTACCAACGCATTGTTCCGAGCGAGCGAATCGAGCCCATTCTAATCCCAAGCTGCATTGCCCTCAAACAACAGCTCACCCACGCTCTCCTTTCGCTACCAACCACGATCGCCCGCTCCACGACCCCTTTGACCAACTCTACCACAGCAATCCGAATCAATTGACTCTCTCTGACCTTCAAGATGTCTGACGACGAGCGTGTTACCAAGCCCTTCAAGTTCGTCACTGGTAAGTCGATACTTCATTACCCGTAAATGCGCTCGCGAGGTAGAAAAAAATTCACAAGATGCATCGTATGACACAATTGCTAACAATCATTGCCTGCAGCCGGTATGTCAATATCCTAACGGCGCCCTCCCACGACTTCCCGACGACGGACTCATTTCCATAGCCGGTAGCCGCCTAGTTGGAAATGCGACTTGCGGCACCACCAGATTCACAAAACGAGGACTGGGGCCTGTTTCCAGGTTATTTTCGATTATCTCGGTTACTGATATTCGCTCTCAGGTGTCGATGCGCGGTTCCCCAACACGAACCAGACCAAGCACTGCTGGCAAAACTACGTCGACTACCACAAGTGCATCCTGGCCAAGGGCGAAGACTTTGCTCCCTGCCGTCAGGTTCGTCCACCCCACTTCCGGCTCCGGCGGCTCGATCCCGGATACCGCCCGCACGATTCGTCCTTCTGCTAACCAACCTCTCAGTTCTGGCTCGCCTACCGGTCGTTGTGCCCCAGTGGTTGGGTAAGTTATTCACGCAGAAAGGAGGCCCATGGTGTGGGCATACGAGCATCACATGTATTTTATAGTCCGGATTTGACATACTAACACATGCCTGCAGTACAAGCGCTGGGACGATCAGAGAGAAGCCGGCACTTTCCCGGTCCGCCTGGAGTAGACTTGGTCAAGGAGATAAATGTATAGATTGATTGGTGTTGTACACATTGAGCTTTGTTATGGTGGAAGGGACATGGCCAGATAGAAGCATTCAAACGTTGGTTCGTATTGTATCAATACACTAAAATTTAAACGTTCACACCGCCCACAGTCCTAATATGCTGCATACGCCTTAACATTGCACATCGACAGGACATTATGCTGTGGCATTGACCTGATACACATTGTTGATTGCACTACGTCGTCCATCGGTCGAAACTAGTAAGTATCTACAGGTAGACACCGAAATGCTTGGGTGAAAGTCGGGAATATATGAATAATAATAGTACAGAGTAATCATGACGGTATCAATGCAAAGTCATAAAACATGCTGCCAAGCGCCAACGCGCTTTAACAAACCAAAAAGAAAAGGACGAAGAAGAGGATCAGGGAAGCAGAAGACGGGAGGAAATGCAACTGGTGTCGGGGGGTAAAACAATAAAACATGACAGGTTCGAACTCTGGCACCGGCGCTGTCCATCACTCGCCCTTGGCATCTTCATCGTCTGAGCTCATGAATTCGTCGTCCTCGTCATCAAACCCGAAAAACATATTCGCCTTCCCCTTGCCTTTCAAGGCTGCTGCAGATGCTTGTTCGGGGTCCGGCGAGTTGGGGTTGCCAGTGCTTGGACCGTCATCCGTATCCTCGCTCTCGCATTTGCCTTCTGATGCAGAAGACGTGTTTGATCCCGCAGAGGTGCCGAGCTGCATGTTGTCGACAATCTGCCGGCTTGCCATGGCCGAAATCACAGCAGCACGTGTCCGCTCATTGGCCTCCTCTTTGTCCTCAACCCACTTACCATCAAGGCGCCCTTTCCCACCATTCTTTATGTCCTCTTCCCTCTTTTCTGCCGTCTCGACAATATCCTCCCATCTCTGTCGCCTTTTTTCCTTCTCTTTCCGGTCCATCTCCGGCTTGATGGCCAAGTATTCCGCCAGATTCTTTGCTTCTGTCACGGTCCGGAGGCGACGACCATCGAGATTGCGGCTTGAGCCATTATCTTCTGCCTGGTTCTTCTTGCGTTTCGACGACATACGACCGCCTGCCGCACGTAGCTGGGAGCCAAAACCACCCTTTCCGCCCGGGACGGGTATTGAGAGGCGCAAGCTGACAAATTCATCGTGTGGTGTTGAAAGCAGGGCACCGACATTGCTTGTGCCATCGCGGGGTAGCTGTTTATTTCCGAGTGTCGTAAGGATGAGGCGTGTTTGGATTGGCGGTAAACGCTCGTATAGACTGTCCCACAGTTCGTTGATTGAGGTTGACGAGGCTACCGGAAGAGAATAAGTTGAAGGCAGGCCATCGCCAGGAATGCCCGTGACCAAAACATTGACTGTTCTGTCGCTCATTTTTAAAGTTTGTGATAAATAATTCGTGGTTGATGATATGCGGTGAGATTTTCGCGTTGTTGAAGATATTGCGAATTCAGCGCGCGATGGATATGCGTGACGGCTTGTAAAGTTGGGAACGATAAGATACAGTGACAACCATCCATTCGCCCCTTATGCGATTGTGCTGTCACATGATAATACACACGTGACGTATGACTAATACTGCACGTATGGCGGGGCAGTTGAACAATTACCTAATCTTTCTCAAGCCCTACTTGGCCCGTGCACACAAGGAACTTTCACAAAAAATTCAATATGCGCCAACCACCATTCGGAGCTAGTGGGTGTGGGCAGAACCTGACCTAACATTTTTTTGCCCTTGCGCTGTCCCCATCCTTTGACTGAACAATCTCGAACTTTTCCTTGCAACACAAATTATCACCAAACACCTTTCTACGGACAAACGATTCAAAATGTTGATCCCGAAGGCCGACCGCAAGAAGATCCACGAGTCCCTCTTCCGTGAGGGTGTGCTCGTGGCACCGAAGAAGTACGTCGACGAAAACCCCGATACCTGACGAAGCGATTTTCCCTGCAACTCTACACCTGTGCATCTCGTCAACTTGCACGAACCCGACAGCCATCGCCGATGCGCACAAACGTCGAACCGCTTCCAGAACACGAAATGCTAACATATTGCTTTTTTTCCCCGTGCAGCTTCGAGATTCCTCACCCGGAGATCGACACCAAGAACCTTTACGTGATCAAGGTGCGATACCCTCGACCCGACTTCCGCCCGGCAAGCGACGATGCGGCGTCATAACCAAATCCATATTCTGCGCAACAAACAACTAACTGGTGAAAAAATAGGCCTGCCAGTCCCTGACCTCGAAGGGCTTTGTCAAGACTCAGTTCTCTTGGCAGTGGTACTACTACACTCTCACCCCCGAGGTACGCAGATTCCGATCCCCAAACAGAAGACGGCCCCGCACCCTGGAAATTTGTCGAAAGTTGATACTGGAGACGGTGGAATGGCTCAGGATACCTGGATATTTGGCTGGACGGACGTACTGACATTTTGACTTTGCAGGGCCTCGACTACCTCCGCGAGTGGCTCCACCTGCCCGCTGAGATTGTGCCCTCCACCCATATCAAGCAGCAGCGGTCTCACGCCCCTCCCCGTGGCATGATGGGCGGCGAGGAGCGCGAGCGTCGGCCGTTCGGCGGCCGTGGCCGTGGTGACCGGGGAGACCGCGATGGCGGCTACAGGAGACGTGATGCTGGTGAGGGCAAGGAGGGTGGTGCCCCTGGCGAGTTTGCTCCTCAGTTCCGTGGTGGCTTCGGCCGTGGCCGTGGTGCCGCTCCCCCGTCTTAAGGCTATCGCTAGCAGTATGACAAAAACGACTTTATAACCGACAATTTTCTCTCTAACCCAAAATCTCATACATTACAACGGCGCCGGATGTAGTAAAAACACGACGGGTTTATTAAAAAGAACGGCCGATTGGGAGTTTATTTGTTTGTTTCTGGGGAGGGATTTAGGGTCAACCAAGTTCTTCTTTTTTGTATCGCAGAACTCGAGATATGCTTAAAATATCAAAAAAAGAAAGAAAAGGCTTTTCACGCGTACCACTATTTTTACCAGAAAATGACTTGCATGAGATGATCCAAACGATAACTTTGTTGAAGCAAGAAATTAAGCATCGAGGCCCGCTTATGAGGCAGGATATTTCACGATTTTATGTGAGATGCAACTCTAAAAAATGTGTAGCACTGAAAGCCGTGGAACTCCAGCAGCACAACCTCGGGAAGAGTCAACTCCAATAACGCCATCTAATACCCAAGCAGAAAAAAAAAACATGATCAGTGATAAAAAGAAGGGGAAAATACAAGAGGAGCAATCGTAATACTACGGCCTCACATGGGCACCAATGCCTGCACCTTCATACCAAATTTTCTGTCTCCACAGCCCAATCTTCACCCCGACCTCTGCTTTGGCATCCAGTTTAAGAAGTCCACCGAGGGCTTTCCGCAGCTTGTCAAATCCAACAGAATCGGGAGACCACTCCACGGGCAGCTTTGGCGTCTCTGAAAGCCCAGGTGGCGCACCAAAAATAGAATCAGACACGATGTTGCCGACAGGTTCGGTGTGGTTATAATATGCTGTTGCGTTGATAGATTCGATGTAGAGCGTGTTCTTCGTCAGGGGTGAGGCCAGAATAAAAGTTGCCGTAGATGAAAATATGTGGAATGTGGCATCACGAATAAAGCTGTGCTTGGCCGTGTCCTCGCCTCCATCGCCATCCCCTGTCCCACCATCGTCCTCGTTGCCCGGTAATGATAACCTGGGTGCCTGAACCGTAAAATTGAACTTGGAAAGCGCGTCTCCGATAATTGGCTGTAATGGGATACTCTCGGGATATGCCCGTATGGTAAGTGAGACATTGAAGCCAGAAACAAACTCAGAGAGGAGGTTGCGGCCGGTTTCGATACCACGCTCGCCGCTAAGTGAAGGGTCCCATGTTGCGTACACGACCAGGTTCGTGTTGTTTCCTGCTATGACATTAAGATTTTTGGCACTCGCTATACCAATCAGTGTGTCATTGCAAAGAACGTGGACACTAATAAAAGGAATGTGTGCCGCATACTCTGTCGGGTTCGTGATATTTACCACCGCCTGCAGGTTGATTGCGTCCTGGGTGGTATCTAAAATCTCAATGTCTCCGATCTGAGGTGTAAGTCCGTTTAGTGATCCAGATGGGATCGCTGCCGAGGAGAAACACACCTGGGTGTTAGTCAAAGGCTAAAATGGCCAGCTGTCCCCCGTCTGGCGATAACCGTATCAATAATGACGTTTGGGCCATCACTAACAACCTTCCAGGAGGAGACAAACCTAGTACGGACGTTTTACAGGAATCTTTCCTTCGGCAGGTACATCCTTGAGTTCGAGCTGCCCCAGAACAGTATCGACGCGAATATCAACAAGAGCCTTAATCTCCAGGTCAACATGGTCGGCACCAAAGAGAAGCTTTTGGATGACCTCTGTAAGGATGTCGCCGTCCGTGACGTTGAGGGGGGCAGCATCAATCCTGGACTGAATCTTGAGCGTGGCCTCCTGATCCGGCGTCGCCTTGGTCATGGTCGAGTTGGCGTCCTGCCATTTGTCAAGATTCAACTCGCCAAGCTTGTCGCCATGATAAAATACGTCAGCGCTGGCGCGAACACTTGTCACGTTAATGGCAAAGTTCATCTGTGAAGGTAAGCCAGCGGTAACCAGGATGGTGCCGGACACAGTTGGGTTCGACTCTGGCTCATCCGGGTCGGCCAGGGGATCGGGAAGGGTAAATTTGACATCCGTCAAAGAAAAGTCTCGGATCAAGTTGTCGAATGTTCTGCCAGGGAAGGGAATGGGAACAGTGACACTTGAGAGGATATCGCTAATCCATCCTGGGGTGCTGTCGAGAGGTTGTTTCTTGCCGCGAACAAAGACCACGGCGTCGTGCCCATTGAGGTATTGTTTCAAAAACAAATCCAAGGGCGATGATTCGGTCCCTGGGCACGCAGCAGTTAAAGATTCTGGAAGCTCCTGAACAGTGCCATTCACGTCAATATTGACGGTAGATTGTGGGCGCAAGGCGACTGGTGCAGTGATAGCATCAGCAACTTGAATTGCCGGGTCGAGCGGGTTGCAATTTGGGACGAAAACCTCAAAAGCCAAAGGGGGAATGTTGAACTGCAAAGGAAACTCGTTGTACGCAGAAATTGATAGCTCAGCGCCCATTACTCGATCACTCTTGCCTGGGATATCAATCTCTTCAAAGATGATACGATCAATATCGTATTTCGGGAGGCTGGGAACTTGGTCGGCTACACAAAATATCAGTTAGAATTTGAATTTGGTGAAATAAAATGCATTCGTCCACAGCAACGCCGGCATTTTTAAGACAAAAATTAAGAAATGAGAAGGGAAATGAAAAAGAAAAAGAAAACAGAGAAAAATAAACAAGGGGAGAGTATTGAAAAGACCCATTTGACAACATCGTTTTACACGATAAACTTCTCCCCAAAATATAACGACGCAAAGGAACGGTAGAGATATTGACCTTCAAAAGTAAGCGACTCAGATACAGTATGAGTGCCCAAGGGAATGAACCCTGTCTTTAGGGTGATATCCGCGTTTCCACGAAGGCGGACGGAGCCAAGGCGACCTTCGAGCCACTGGTTCGCAATGCCGCGGATGCCATCTGCATCACCAGGCGCCAAGTTGGCAACAAAATCAATGGCTGTTGTGTGCCCGTCAACCAGGTCGATGACCAAGGGTGGGATCTGAGCCGACCCTAGAAGGACATTGGAGAACTCGGGGAGATAGACGCTGACGATTGTCTGTTCGGTGCCCAGTTTGCGCACAATCCAAGTTGCAGTTTGGCCGATGCGTCTGACCTGTTCATTCTTCACTCTCGAGCCGTCGAGACGAAAGTTCGCTTGAATGCGCGCACGTACGCCGTCGGCGGTGATTGATTCGAGCGACAGGTTGGTTGGCTCGATGACAACACCTTGTTTTGCATACTCCTCGACCGCAGCAGGCACGAAATATGCCACGACGATGATAGACACCGAGGCCAGTGCCAGGACTAGGATGGCCACTATCGATGGCCACCGTCTGCTGGATTTCTTGTTGGAAAGGACAGATCCCCGGTCGCTGCTTAAAACTGGAGAATCAAAGGTTGCGTCATCGCTGAGCGATGCGCCGCCATAGCCCAACGATGGGCCGGCGCTACTCTCTGCAAGGAGAGGGGTCGATTCGACTGCATCACCGCCCGTCCCTGCCGAAGAATTTGCGGGTGCGTCCCGTTCGTGCTCGGTGCTGAGCAGAGGCGATCGGTCGTGTTCGATGTCGACCATAATGCCGTTGTGGGCGTCCCGTTCACTAAGAAATTAGTGGAGAGCCTTGATAGTGGAGAGTCGAATCTAGCATCCGGGTCCGGGTGGCGGGGGTGTCCGGTGTGAAAAGGCAACAACGGCGATGGATAGAACAAAATGAAATGGCGGAGGAGTGTGCGCAGATGCTGCAAGTGTCTGTTGTTAGCAGTCGTGGATGAAGCTTGTGATGGAACGGAAGAAAGGTGGATGATGGCGGACTGGGAAACTTGGAGAATGGAAACAACAACAAGGAGAAACCGTCACAGATGACCTGGTAGGGTCACGTGGCACTGACGTGGCTCACATATAACCCAGCAAAAGAAGAAGGACCTGAAGAAGAATTCTAGCCTAGACCTGCCCTGGCCTAGAACGTAGTGAGCGTAGGTGTCTCGTTCACCTCCGGAATAGGACATACTATCTCAACTGTGTATTGACCCCATACAATAGCCGTACTGTGTGAACACAGATTTTAAACAGTGCTAGCCAAACAACAGTCGCCATTTCCCAAGCCATGTGAGTCAATCGAGCCATGAAGAGGTTATAAAAGCATTTCACATCGTCTCTTGTGCCTGTTTATTTTGACTTTCAAATTACCACATCACCAACTTTTACCGCTTGGCCAATTGGCCTCTCTTGAGTAACAGAAGAAAAAAGAGAAGAAGAAGAAGCACTGGGAAACAAATCAACAGAGGGCGGTTTAAAAAAATTAGACTGAGAGAACACACAACCTTTCACCAAAAACAAGCATAGCCTTGCGCAGTCTACTATCATGAGCACCTCACTCTTCCACGCTGCGAAGATGGCCTCTCGACATGTACAGACCCGGGCATATTCGACACCTCGTCACTTGATGTCCATTGCGGACCTCTCACCGAAAGAGTTTGCCCGCCTTGTTCTGAATGCTGCCCAGCACAAGAAGGCATTCAAAGCAGGAACTGCCTCAGAGAATCTCAAAACCAGTCTCTCTGGCCCTGCAGTCGCTCTGATGTTCAGCAAAAGGAGTACACGGACTCGCGTCTCAACAGAATCTGCGGTGTCCATGATGGGTGGACACCCAATGTTCTTGGGCAAGGACGATATCCAGCTTGGTGTAAGCAGTGCTGCACGATAAGGAGACGGTATCTGTGTTTTTGTTGCTAATTTTGATTTTTATGCAAATTTTCAGGTCAATGAGTCACTCCGTGATACCTCCACGGTCATCTCTTCCATGACATCGTGCATGGTTGCTCGTGTTGGCCCGCACTCTGATGTGACGGGCTTGGCAGAGCACTCTTCTGTCCCTGTCATCAATGCCTTGTCGGCCGACTTCCATCCTCTGCAGACGATTGCCGATTTCTTGACAATCCACGAGGCTTTCCCGGCATCCAACTTAAAAGAGGGCAGCCTCGGTCTCGAGGGCCGGAAAGTTGCTTGGGTTGGTGACTCAAATAACGTTCTTTTTGATTTGGCTATCGGCTGTTTCAAGATGGGCGTTGATATTGCAGTCGCTTCTCCCAAGGGCTACGGCATCCCCGACCGCATGCGGTCTCTTATCCTCTCTTCTGGCTCCAACAGCAAGCTGATCGAGACGACTGTCCCGGAGGATGCTATCAAGGATGCCGATATCCTGGTGACAGACACGTGGGTGTCCATGGGCCAAGAGGAAGAGACGAAGCGCCGTCTGCAGGCTTTCGAGGGCTACCAGATCACAAACGATCTGGCCAAGCGTGGTGGAGCCAAGCCTGACTGGAAGTTTATGCACTGCCTGCCTCGTCACCCAGAGGAGGTTGCGGACGAGGTTTTCTATGACTCTCGGTCATTGGTTTTCCAGGAGGCAGAAAATCGGCTCTGGGCAGCCATTGGTGAGCACAGTTACCTTTCGATCCTTTTATGAAACACAACAATGCGCTAACACACATCAGCTGCTCTGGAGGGCTTTGTTGTCAACAAGGGTGACATTGTTTAACCTTGTCAATGCAATTTGCATATTGTGCACCGAGTCGAGAAGCTGCATGTATCCCATGCATAAAAAATTGAACCTATCTGGCCAGCAGGAGATTTGCAACTGGACATATAAACTCACAGGTACACAAATACGAGGTCACCAGATGGCTTAGCGAGCATCGTTTGCACCCAAAAAATAAAATAAAATAAAATAAACCTTAAATTAGGTACACAAAATAGAGAAAAATCTCCTGTCTTTCACAACCATCCTAACCAGGAGGAAGCTGGCTAGCATCGACAACCTCATCTGCCTCCTTGACAGGCGTGTCCTCATCAGGGCCGTGGAGGGGCGAGCGCGGCAGTGCCATAAGACCCGTACGAGCCGACTCCAGGATACCGAAAGGGCCAACAAGCTTCAGGAAGGAGTCGATTCTGGATGGCTTGGCAGATCTGTGTATGCATCGTCAGTATTTATGCATGGGAGAAAAGCAGCTATGATATGCCGGTAAAAAAAAAAAAAATTGAAAAGAACATGAAAAAGAGAGGATAAAAGTGCTTACACTTCAACAATACAGCTGTTAGTGCTGATGTCCAATACCTTGCCACCAAACTGGTGAGTAAAGTAAGTGATGCTCTTCAGATGTTCGTGCTTGTGACGAAGGGCCTCGCTTGCGGCGAGGCGGCTGGGGTGGAAGTCCTCGCTGACATCGGCAAGCGACACATCGAAAGCCTCGCCGTCTTGTTCGCCGTTGGCGTCGACGGGCGCAGTGATCTCACGATGGTGGGCCAACAGCTCCTCGAAGTACTCAGGACCAAGGATGTTGACCTTGGCCAGGAGCAGCTCGCGCTGCACCAGAGCAGCATTGGTGTAGTCCAGGACAGCCCATACAGGGACAAGGTCCTCGAGCTGCCTCCGGGCCTGCTCAACCACACCGTCCTGGCCGGTCAGAACAATGGTCATGCGCGACAGGTCCTCGACCTCGGTGCTGCACACAACGAGCGAGTCAATGTTGAAGCCACGGGCGGCGAGAATTCCGGACACGCGGGACAGAACACCTGGCTCGTTCTGGACAAGGCAGTTGAGGATGTGTCGTGTAGACGGGGCCAGCGACGGCGTCGGCGTCTCATAGAGGATGTTGGAGACAGCGGCCTGGGCCGACCACGACGGCGGGGTATCGCTCACGGGGAGAGGAGCCTGGCGACGCCGGAGGGCCTTGTAGGCAATGGCGGATGTGGAGCTGCTGGTGTTGGAGCTGTGCCGCATGCTGACGGCAGCGGTAGCGGATGTGGCCTGAAAGGCCGTGGCCGGGCGGACGCCGGAAGAGGACACCGCCCGCCATGGCGACGAGAGCATGAGGCGGCGAGAGGCCATGGTGCAATTGGCAGTGTAAAATCCGGATCAAGCCCTATCGCCAAAGGGCATGTCCTGTGGAATTTTTTTTTTAAGCGGTCAATTGAGGCTACTTAAAGTATACCTCCCTGCTTGATGTGAGTCAGAAGGAAACCAGAGGAATCAGACGAAGGAGAGAGGGCGACGAAATAGTGAATGAATGTCGGACCGGGCCAAAAGAAAGAGCAAAAAAAATAGTGCCCACCCCCCGACTTCGCACCCTAGCTCGACTAAGAAACGGAGCAGTAATATTGTAGCCATTTAGTGTTATCTTCCCTCTCCTCCTGCTAACAGACCAAGTAAGGTATTCGGCGTACAGTAGGAGACCCACCCGACAGAAGCCAGCGCCTGGAACACCTGTGGAGCACAGTGCAGATCGGAACCGGGACAAAATTTTCACGAGTGGCCTCGGGAGCCGACAGAAACTCAACACGAGCCTTCAGTGCCCGCCAGCCCAGCTCGTCTGTCTGCTCTCATTGGCTTGGCTCGCTAAACAACCACCAAAACGCTCAGCCTCATACCGCTAGCTTAAAAGTCCACCAAGAAACTTACAAAGAAAGATCTTCGTACAACAACGGCCAGTCAGCAGAAGCAATCCACCAGACGTCGTGTTCACGTCGCACCTTATTTTCTCTTCTATTATTTATTTTATATATATTTTTTAAATTATTTTCTTTTCTCTCTCACGCCCTCAAGCTCTGTCAATTGCAAGCCAACACCCGCCCTGCAGCTCCCCTTGGAGCCATTACACAGCTTAACCGAAGGGCAACGGGCCCCTGGATCGCCCTCGACTACACAAGACAACGAACTCTTCTTTGAATTCAAGGTGCTGCGCCTATCTTTATTTTTCAACTTGCGACGACAAGCTCCGTGGGCCATTACCCGTTGGCACTAGCACCCGAGGCCAAAATGGATTCGAGCGAACGGCGGAGTGCAAAGCGATCGCGATTCGACCAGACCGAACCGGAACCGAAGCGCGTTTCCCGTTTTGACCGCCGGTCACGATCGCCGCCTACCCGGCGAGACGACGCTGCACGCGATCGTACACTACCATCCCGCGAGGCCGATGGCCCTTCCGAGCAAGAGCCCAAACGCCATGATCCTGCGGCCGCCGCCGGTACGTTGAAAATCTTATTTGGTCTCCGTGGGGAGGATGTCGTGCTTCTGGAAAACTGTGGCTCTGGAGCTTTACTAACCACTTTTGCGAAACAGCGGCCATTGCAGCCAGAATCAGCGAACAACTTCAGTCCCGGAAAAGCAGCCGCGACATTGACGACTCTGTAGCGACACCAACCACGGTCACAAACGCAAAGGCCACGGCCTCGGTGTCTGCCGCGAACATCAACGGCGAGATCTACATCTCCGACGGTGACTACATCAAGGACATCGAGGTCAACGAGGAGCGGAACCGATACATTGTCACAAAGGCTTCGACACAGAAAATGGTAAGCATTGCTCCCACCGGCCTGCAGCCTATGGGACAAACTAGTTGCATCCAACCGAAGCGACCTCCTTTGCTAAACGCTTGGTTCCCTAAGCCAAGTCCTCTCTTTGGCACCTGCTGACCCGAACCCTCTTTTCCTACAGATTAAAGACGAAACCGGTGCAGGTACGCCACTTATATGCTTTTCTCGCAACATACCAATGCCCGCCTTCTTTGAACAGTATCGACAACGGGCGTTATTTGCCGTCCCGGGGTCTAACATGTCACAGATGTCACAACCAGGGGCAGCTATCTTCCCGACAAAAGCTTGGCCTCGGCCTCGGTAAGCCACAACCAAATCACGCATTTGAAGCCACTGGCTATTCGGCCAGGAGACCAAAAGCAATGCTAATGCCAGTACAGAACCCCCCATTATATTTGCATATTACCAGCACGACAAAGGAAGGGCTGGAGAAAGCCATCGCCAAAGTCAACGAGCTTCTCCACTCGGAACTGCCGCCCTTAGTTGACGAGAGGCGATTTCGGCGTCGAGAACGCGAAGAACAACCGCCTGTTGAACGAGACGAGTTCGGCCGGGTAGGAAAAATAAAAACTCACCACATGAGAGTCTTTACCGAAAACCATTTGTACTGACACGTGGACCTAAAGAGAAAATGGCCAGATAAACAGATACCTGTTAATCTTGAGCCGATTCCCGGCTTCAATTTGCGCGCGCAGGTTGTCGGCCATGGCGGCGCATATGTGAAGCACATCCAGCAAGAGACCAGTTGTCGGGTCCAAATCAAGGGACGAGGCTCTGGCTTCATCGAGTCCTCAACGGGCCGAGAAAGTGACGAGCCCATGTACCTGCATGTCACGTAAGTATACAAGCGATATCCATCATGCTTCGCTTCAGCAATGATACACAGAATCGTCCATTGGTCGCTAACATCTTACAGGGGTCCCGACCCTGAGATGGTTGAGAAGGCCAAGGAACTTTGCGAGGACCTGTTAGAAAATGTAAAGGACCAGTATGAGTCTTTCAAGAGCCGGCCCCAGCGGCCATATGGCGGCCAGGGTGGCTACGGCGACCGCCATGGAAACGGAAACCACAGTCATCACCAGGGCCACGGAGGAGGTCGCGGAGGATACGTTGGCCGCGGTGGCCGTGGAGGCTACAACGGATATGGAGGACACGGGGGACACGGAGGCCATGGTAGCTACGGCGGTCACGACCGGGACGGCAACGATCCTAGTGGATACAACTCTCCAAACTCCGGTGCAGGAAACGGCAGCGGGAATGCAAACCACAGCCCAGCCCCTACGGCCACACCGTCGACACCGACTGTAGCGCCATCTGGTACGCCCGATGCTGTCAATTCAGCTGCAGGTGCGGACTATGCTGCGCAATACGCACAGTACTACGGGGCTAATGATCCATATGCGCCGTACGGCGGCTATGCAGCGTGAGTGCTCCTCCCTTTCTACCAGTGGTGAATTCATCCACTGCTCGACGTAGCCATCTGGCCCCTTCACGGTTCTTGCATTGCTAACGTATTTTCTCCGTCACAGCTATGTTCAGTATTACCAACAATACTACGCCGCAGCACAGCAAGCGCAGCAGCAGCAAGCCAACGTGGCTCCGCCACCAGGCGTCACCCAGGCATCCGGTGCCTCACCTCCGCCTCCGCCGCCTCCACCACCAAGCGATGCTCCACCTCCACCTCCACCTCCACCGCCAAGTGACGCACCTCCGGAAGTAGCTGGAAGTTACGGTTCGGTACGTAGTTGAAGTTGGCTCTGAGTCGGTATCTGTCAAGATCTAATTTCTGACTTTTACTCATTGAAAGGCCGCGCCCCCCACCGGTATTTAAAAGGGCGTTGATAAGTCTGTATATGGTTCTCACGTCACCTATATTGTCCGTTCTGCATACCGGCATAGATACGGTATCTGCTTGGAAATGTGATTATAAAATATGCTAGGCAAATTTATAACATGAAGTATCAATCGAGCTTTGGCTGGTATTGGCGTTGTTGTTATTAACTCGAGTATCGACATTAGACGCTGTTGTTGTTTGATATGCAAATAGACGATTCCAAAAATTAGCTCCATTAATTACATAAGGCTTTCAGCCTATGATGCGTAATGCCTTCCTCATCTTAGCCTCCCATATGTGCCTACGATATTGCAAATACTTTTCCTGGACAAATGTCTGCAAACAACAAGTGAATTGCAGTACTCTTAAGACTAATCGACGACGTTTTCACACAGTCACCACAATGACGCATCAAAGATACCCATCGCAAGATGTCATCAAAGAACCACATCCGATCTCACTCAAGGTCCTAAGGCAAGTTGCAAGTCAATAAGTGAATCACTCAAAGAAAACACATTATCTGGCTGCAATATATTCTAATACATTGCGTTATTAGGCTGTCGCGTCCAGCCCTTGTATCGCAGTATCCTATTGCCACGCCGTTGTCGTCAAGCATACCGCCCCTCACAACACCAGCATCGTTGGCCTTTCGGGGATCTCCATCGGACAGTCTCCCTTCCGGTACCAGTTCAGACCCATTTTTGCTGAGCCCCATCTTGAACCTCCCACCGTCATTCGGGTCGGCATACGTTGGCGAGTCGTTTGCGTGCACTTTGTGTGTCAACCTCGATACTGTCCGTGGCCCCGGCGCAGATGTCGACGACATTCCAAATAGGACAATACGCGATGTGCGTATCGAAGCTGAGATGAAGACACCTTCAACAGCCGGGGTTGTGAAACTAGACCTGGCTCCCGATGAAAGCGATGACCCAAGAACCATGCCAGACGCGGCCACCAACAGCAACGTCGGCGTGGACCTCGGATGGGGACAAACAGTACAGAAAGTGGTTCGCTTCGACCTTAAAGAGGAGGGCAATCACGTACTAGCTGTGACAGTGAGCTACTACGAGGCTACGGAAACGAGCGGGCGCACGCGGACGTTTCGAAAACTGTATCAGTTCATTTGCCAGCCGTCTCTTATCGTGCGAACAAAAGCCGGGCCATATTTAGCACCGGCATCAGCACGACGGAGCGACACATCCAGCAAAGGTGCAAGCAGCCTAGAGAAGCCGCTCCGGCGGTGGATATTGGAGGCACAGCTGGAGAACTGCGGAGGGGATGTCCTGCAATTGGACCAGGTGGCGCTGCAGCTAGAACCGTCACTCACCTATGAGGACTGTAATAACTGGAGCGATGACAGCAATCCATCTACGCCTTCATCTGCGACCGGCTATGGCAGTAGACGGCCCGTCCTTCACCCGGGCGAGATAGAGCAAGTTAGTTTCCTGGTACAGGAAATGTGGCCTGGACTACAAGAGGAAAGCAACGGACGCCTTGCATTTGGCGTGCTCGGGATTGGGTGGCGAGGCGAGATGGGCAGCCGTGGGTATCTGTCTACAGGGAAGCTGGGAGCACGAACCGTTCGATGAGCTCGGTATTTTAGACAGCCTGCTCGGCAAGACAAGACACCGACTCTGTCATGGTGCCCATATTCGATTGATGCAGTCATTATACTGTTCTCTGCTTCATCACCATCAGGCGTGGCTTGTCCCTCTCTGTTAAAATAGCGCCCTTTGTATCTCATTTAGTTGGTCATAAAATAGCTCCCACAGACAGACGTCCACCTCCTCGGGTGGATGCCACGGGGCTTAAAATATGCACACTAATGTACACCAAATTGCCGCTTCCCGTTCTCATATATATTTCCATCCTATTTCTATATTATAAGCAATATACTACGTACGTCGTACTTACCGATAAGTATGGAGATAAATTCGATGTTTTGCCGTCCTTCATCTAAAGATGAGGGGAAAGAGAGGGACGCACAAATAAGAGAGGAAAAGAAAAAGAAAACAAGAGAAAACAAGAGAAAAAAGAAGGAGAAGAGGGAGAAGACACAGCAGGAGTTCCTCGTCTTCGTCCCGAGATCATACACGCCCGTACAAGCCCTCAAGTCGTACAACGTAATTACATACGCCGGTACAAAGCAATGTCTTTAGCTCTTCACCCATTGGGCGCAGGGGAGCAATGAACATGCGACGAGGAATGTCCCGACCGAGCCTCATTAAGATAGAACCAGTAACCGGGAAGCCAATGCCAAAATGACAGGGGTTACGTCTCCCTGTGTGACGATAATGCCGCCCTTGTGCTGTACTTACAAGTCGCGTTCACACATCAACAATACAAATAGGACGCGCACCAACACGTGCATTTGGACGGACGAAGCGGTAAGACGTGCATCGAGAGACAGTTTTGGAAATGTGGCAAGACGATGTCTTGACCGGGGCCGGCGTGTTGGACCGGAGCGCAATGGCAAGGCACTGTTATTACTAAGTCCGTTGTTCCCGCCCTCGACAACGGCAAAGCGGTTGGAGGTCTCTGGTCTTTCATGCTCTCTTTTCATGTAAATCTCGGCCGAGAATAGCTCTTTGATATTGACTGAAGATGCAAGCGAGGCCGTAATGTCTAGGGTCGTCGGACGGCGCGCCCATTGCAATCTGTTGGACATTACCTACCGTGCTTACCCGATGCCTATGTACTGGGTAAAATGCCCATTTGCACAATAAATTTTGGTTGATCGTAGCAATTGTGTTCTGGCTCAACATATAGAAACTTCTGGCTCCGTACGGAGTACTCCGTAACTCGTCGTGCAACCACCAATTCTCACTGTGCCAACGTGGCTTTAGTCCAGGTATGTATCGTCCCCAGCTGCGTATTACTTGTACCTGTCACCCACAGCCCTCTGACCCCTGAATCGTCTTAATCGTGTACACTGTTAGCTTCGTTTCCTCAGGGCAAGTACGGAGGACGGAGTACGTACAGAACGCAACTCTATCATCTACGGAGTAATACTACTTTATGCGACTACAGCATTCACCCCCACTTCAAGCGACCACCCCTCGCTCTGGCCCTTTCTTCATCGGAAATCGCTGGCTCTTTCACAATCCTGATCTTGGCCTTGCCTCGCCTAGTCAAACCAGCTAACTCGTTGTTCCCTAGCTTGTGCTATTATTATGGGGCATTCTCCCTTTTTTAGTGCTCTCGGTGCCCGTTGATGCCCCAGAGTCGTCGTATTCTTCTGATACACCGCGCCATAAATCCTGCCTGTTGATTCAGTAATACAACAAGTCCAGGCCTTGCACAGTATTACTCCTCGGGGGGCTTCTTTCAGGTCTTTCTTCCCTTTGCTCTCTCTTTTACACCCCTTCTTCCAATTCGTGCTCTTGACGCCCGTGCTTCCTCCCGCCCTCCCCACCACCTCCCCATGTCAAGAATCACTGTGCTTTTGTTTTTAGCCACCCCTCCCAATCCCAATTCCTTTTCCAGGGGCCAGTCTCGGTGCATGTGCGTTCCTGTGCGTTCCTGTGCGTTCCTGTGCGTTCCTGTGCGTGCCCTTTTGCCTTTTTTTTTTTTTTAACCATCCTCTCTGTGCGCCTTGACCTCCTTTCACCTGGGTCTCAAATTTTCTGCAACGGCGATCACCACTCCCCATCCACTCCAATGTTGCAATCGTGAGGCCCGAGGCCTTGAAAGCGACCGACCGCGTCTAGTGATATCGCGGCCCCTGCCAGGCACGCTCCGTTCCACACCGATATACGACGCTCCGATCTTCTGACCTTCTCACCCGCTGCTCGTCGGTTCCCCGTTGCCACCCCATCCTCCCCGCCCGCCCTGTACCAGTTAGGCCGTGATTTGATATAACTCGTATGCTGCCATGGATTCGTCCGCGTCTACTCCCCTGGCGGACTATTTCTGGATTGCGGGTGTCGAATCCATCTCTTATCAGGATCCCCCGCTCTCGCCACAGCCTCCTCAGCAGGTTGAGGAAACCATTGACGAACATGGCGAGCCTGAGCCGGCCGAGGGCCCTCGCAGTCCGGCCACGTTCCGGTCCACCACCCGCCACTCACGCCAGAGCTCTACAAACCGCCTCTCCAAACTCTCCTTAGAAAACCGCTTCTCAACACATACCCTCGACGACTTTGACGACAGTACGCGGAGCAACCGCAGCAGCACAACCATCAAGGCGCCTTTGCAACCCCTGCAGCAGACTACAAGCTCAGCCAGCTCTTCGAGCGCCGCGACGGCTACACCTGAGAACACCGCAAATGGCGCTGCTGCTAGCAGTACCGGCCCCGGCGGAGCTTCCAGCCGGGCTGACTTCGATTTTGACCAGATGCTCGTCAAGTTTGCCGTGGAACGCGAGAACTTCCTCGAAGATCTCAGTTTCAGCGCCGGAGCAAAGCTGCACACACGGCCGCCCATGATCAGTCCACGCGCCGAAAAGATCAAGGCCGACGACAACGAGCCCAGTGGCCGCCGAAGCCCGCTACGGGGTATCAAGGGCAGCATCCGCCGAAAACTGAGTTTCCGGGACATGAACAGCGTGCGCAAGCCACACAACACGGCACGAACAGGTATGCAGATACTCGAGATTGGAGCAGCACCACTGCCCTTTTGATTTCTGTTCCCCCTCGAGACGTATTTCATGTCACTGACCCATTTTCTCTCCACCATACTAGCTTCGGTACGTACCAGCAAACGGCTAAGCAACTACAACTCCGTCATCCCGCCCCCTGAGCCTTTAAACTCCGACCCGGATATGCACCCTTTAAAACGACACTTCGAACCTGTTCTTCTTGACCGGTATCCTCCACGAAGTGCCACTGAGGAAATCACACGGAGAGGCAAATTCCCGGACTATGTGCCCATGTTTGCCTTTCCGAATGATATCCAAATTGTTTCTTCCGACGACCGTCCTCGTTCTACATGGCACGGTTTCACGATGACATCCGACGACAATTCCAAGGTTTACGGTATATGCATTACAATTTGGACCGTCCTTAAAGCGGATACTGCCGAGGAGGTCGAGAAACGATGTGAACAGTGGCGCCAAAGCCACATGTCCGATGAGGAGCGGGAACTGGCCGCCAGTTTGGGCATGCGCCTTGCCGCAGAGAGAGCAAATCTATCTCAATTGCTGGCCAAACTGCCAGGAGTGCCGTCGGGCTCCCCTGCTCGAGAAGTTCTGGACGATCAGATCAGCACTGTTGAAGAAAAGATTAGTCTCATGGCCGAAATGCTCCGCCCGCTTCGACACGGTGCTGCTTCGAAAATTGATGGTTTGACATCGGGCGAGACGGGGCTTTGGGTACCGAGGGCATATGGCATCCTAGGACGCGATCCTACGCGCATGGCGTTCTGGAAGGAGTGGTTGAGGGCGGTCATTGTTCCTATGACGGATGGGGCAGTTTTGCGCATCCCTCCCAGTTCTCCAAAGGTTGGCCGGTGGCAGCCTCTCGAGCGGTACGTTGTAAACCTGTGTACAGAGGCATTTAGTCCACTGAGCTCTAAAACGCAGGTCGAGCTGGGCGTGCGCGAACTTCGTCTTTACGCACGAAAAGAGGCGGCCAACGAGCTCCCTGGCAGTCGGAATGTGGATCTCTTTGCGCTTTTCCGCTGCTTGTCACTAGAGAACATCATCACTCTGTTCGAGTATGTCATGGTTGAGTCGCGCATCATATTTCTCTCGTCTCACTCAGCCATGCTTTACCTCGCATGCCACGCCATTGCGAATCTTCTATACCCGCTGAAGTGGGCAAGCATATTTATTCCGTTGCTCCCAGCCCGTCTCCTGTCGGTCCTCGATGCCCCATGCCCCTACATTGTTGGCATAGAAAGGCGGTATGAGAACATCGACCTTCCCGAAGATGACTTCGTCCTCGTCGACCTTGACAAGGACACCATCGAGTCTACATCTCCGCCCGCACACATGCCACGCCAGCACCGCCGCAAACTACTGTCCCTATTACAAATGGCCGCCCCACACAGGCTACGGTACGGCGTACCTCCTGGGCCACCACCATATGCAATGGAAACATTCCCTTATGATTCGTTTTCTGCAGAAAATGAGTCACTTCTGAACCCCATAGCACCGCCTGCAACCTTGGGCAAGTGGGTGGCCCAGAACTCGACCAGTTTTGGGGAACCAGATACCCCGGCTGCTGTGCGGGTGCCTATCTTCAACGCCTTTGTCCAGCTCCGAAATGAGTTTGCCCGCGCCGACCGTCCACACACGGCAAGATCGAGCAAAACCAGCCCGCCTGCATCGCTTTCTCCCATCTCTACACACTTTCCTCTGACACCGTCAACGCCCGTTTCGCGGAGTGACTCGGGCTTCGCCGTCACGCAAACTCTACGTGAAAAGAGATCTGGTCATTTCGACGAAAAGTCCCGGCGAAGCTCTTCATTCGGCGTGGCAGATCGCAGCCATCCTTTGCACAGGCCCAGTCTCCAATATCTTAACGGTCACAGCCACACACAGAGCATGTCTGTGTCTGCTGTGTCAGTGGATTCCCAGTCATCATATGGAGGATATGCCCCCTCGACATATGCACAATCCACTCTGGCTGCATCGACTGTGATGCCAAACATGATTGTCCAGCCCGTGAGCAATACAGACACTACGATGTGGGTGGAGGGCCACTGCTTTACTTGGAGCCGGGAAGATGCATCGGGGACGTGTGGCATCTGCGAAGAACGTTCTGATGGCGACGGGCTTTATCGATGCGCCGGATGTAAATGCCTTGCACACAACAGATGTCTTGGGTTTGCTTCATTGGTATGTCCCGAAGCATTCAGCGCTGATAAGGTCCGGGCCGCCTTTGTGCGCTGCCTTGCAAGCCTATTCTACACATACCGCAAACACCTCGTTCGTCCGACCAAGGAACAAAAATCAAATGGCCAAGTATTTGCTTTCGACATTGACGGTTTTATTAAGAGCCTGCCCTATGATCAGCAAGAATACGTATCCATGCTGAGAAATACACAAGGTTAGTCCATGCGCCATTCTCAAAAATGAATCTTGAAATTCGTTATATCGCGGCCTCTAGCTTAGGCATAACATACTTGTGCACTGCTGACATTGTACAGCATTCAACGAATTTATCTACGAGCGAGAAAGACACCCCCCCGGACATTCGTCCACGAGATTGTTTGACGAGATCATACTTGCCAAAAAGGCACGCGGTCGGCCAGTTCTAGGCGGGTTCAGTGGCCTCTCACGGCTATCCACCATCAAGGCCTCTCACGGCATATCCTCTGGCCTCACGTCTAGCTCTAAGCAAGCAGCCCGCATTCCTGTATATCTAGGCGACACGTCAGACCATATCTGGCGGACAGCATCCGTACCAGTACCAAGCGCCAAGTTTCCTGGAGAGTATCGGGCGGTGACGACTAGGGTGCCGTCAAAGTTAGACCCGTCTTTGATGAAAGAGCCGAGAGCCATACAGGGTGTGCCACGGCCAGAACAGCGCGGGTCTAGGAATCTGATCCGGAAACAAGTTGCGAGCATGCTTGGCCCACCGGCGCCTGGCAACGATTTCATATGAAGAATATATGCTTCATCCATAGCAACAGGCCCTAGCGCATATTGGGGCCACGGCCAACGTTCAGTTTCATGTAACAAGCTGGTTTGACATGACAATGTGCGGCGGTGCCAAGGTCCTTTGAAAGTGGGCGGTGGTCTATCACAAGGCAACAACCGTATAGCCTCCCGTACATGTATGGCACAAAGTACGACAAATTTACGATAAACAGCTGGTAGATATGAAATATACTAAGATCGGCTGTCGTTCTATTGAGAAACGAGAGAAATCGCTGTGCAGATTCACATACTCCATAGCCTTGAAAATTGCCCAATCCAAACAAGAAACGTAGAGAAAAGTAGAGAAAAGAGAAACAAGAAGTATAGATAAATAAAAATCACGCAAAAACGCCCATGGTCCAACTAGACATTATTGCGCTGCCCGACTACACTGAACTACAGTGTGCCACCCTACACGCCTGGCGCAGGTGGCCTGCCGTGCCGTGGTATTTTCTCGTATGCGTTGGGGCTCGGCCTGCGTCGTGCCTTGCCCTTGCCCTTTCCTTTGCCTTTGCCACCACGCTGGCGATCCCCGTTCTCATGCCTTTTGTCGGCGCTGCTGTCGTCGTGACCACCATGCTGGTGCTCGGGGCAATCGGGCGTATGCTGGTGCTGTGCCGGCCGCCTTCTGTTGGCGCCGGGCCAACCACGAAACGCCTGATCAGCGTCGCCACGAGCAGCCAAGCCGTCATCCGAGTCTTCGTCTGACGACGAGCTCGAGTCGGAGTCGGAGTCGGATGATGACGACTCGTCGCTGGACTCATCAACAGCGCGAGGTCGGTGGTAAATGCAGCAAACTTTGCCATGGATGTTAGTAGAGAGCGAGACAAGAAGGGACGGGAAGAGGGAGGAAGAGGGAAAAAACGGGAGCAGAGACGGAAAAGAAAAACAGAAAAGAAAGGGAATGGGAATGGGAAAGGGACAAGAAACAAATATACGGAAAAAAAAAGAAAGAAAAAAAATGTGGCAAGTATTTCGCAAAACACTTGGTGCTTTACCTTTTGACTTCTTCCGATCCAACCCTTCGTTGTCGACAACGCCTTCAGCCCACTGCACATTCCGACTATCCCGTGTGCCGGTTCCCCGCAGCCGCAGGATGGTCGCCGGCTGTGCGCCATCGGCATCGGACGACGTGGCCAGGGCGGAAGATGGACCAGCAATCGTCGATGTTTGGCTACCCGATGTAGAGGGCTGCGGATCTTGGGATAAGAATCGCCCAGACGGTATTGAATCCATGGCTAGGAAACAGGAGTCTTGGTGATTGCGGGCTTCGTTGGGTCTCGCCGGGCACGGTTTGGATGGTGACAATATGTCTATATGTGTGTGTGTGTTATTTGCCCTGTAGTTGCGGTGGTGACTTGTTTCAGCGAGTATTAGGTAAATTGCGATCAGAATATTTTTGGGCCCGTTTGGGCGTGTTCAACATGCTGTACGACATACTGTGGTAGTAGGTAATAATAAGTATTATTTGGCGCGCCACTGAAGTGTTGCCACCATCACCCCTCCCCAGTTAGCGACGCTTGCAACAGTACGTCATTAGTCAATATCAGCCTTGTGAAAAAGATTACTACAGTAGTACACAGTATTACTAAGACGTGTTTGCATGTAATTGAAGCTTTAATTGTTCTTGAAAGATACTGAACTTGATTTAGAGGACGGGAAACACCCCTGCCCACTCCCATTATTTTCTTATTCTTGGCTGTTGACTCTATCGCCTTAATATGACACAAATTGAAAACAATAACAATAATAATACATGAATATAAATATACGAGTCACGAATATTATAAAAATACTTCCTGGGGAAGCAAGTCAACGTGATAAAATATGCTTATGAGACGAGACGACAGGAGTATATCATCAAGGACACGCCTCATACACGGTAAAACAAAACGAATTGAGATACATTCTTCTTTCCTTATTTTTCTTTTTCTTCTCCCCTGGCACGCCAGCCACTATTGAGACGACAGCTCGGCTTGGTTTTCACCAGCCGCACGCAATTCGGCCTTCGCCCGTTTCTTGGCACCCTTAAGACTCCTCCTTGGCCGAGCGGCAGACCGTTTTTTTTTCACTGATGACTTTGGCTGGGCTAGGATCCACGCATTCAGCGGCCGCCGCGACCCAATAAACTTGCCTGCAGGGCTATACACATCAATGACAGGCCATGGGGTGGTGTTGTCAGCCGCGTCATCTTCCCCACGGCCACAAGATCTCTGGGCATTCTCGGCGTCACCAAGGTCTGTTTCTTCCGGTTCAGTCAGATCAAGCGTCTGGAGAAGGCCGGAAGAGTCGATGGTCCTTGATGGTGGTTTGGCTGCCTGTTTGAGCCCCTCCGGCTTTGTTGGCTTGACCAGGTCCTTGGCACGCACCTGGGCGACAATTTCGACCCACCCACAGCCTTCAATCAAGATATCGAGGGCCACAACTCGATACGGAAGGCGGTCGACAGAAATATTAATGCCGTCTTTGCGCGTGATCGGGCCAGCACGAACCTTGGTGACATCGTACTTTAGCGCAAACGAACCGGCCAGAGCGATCTTTTCTCCTGTACCGGGAATGGCAATGTTCTCTACGCGCAGAGTGCTTGTCTGTGTCTGGATAGGGATGGCCTTTTCAGTCATCGTCCTGTGTGCGTTTAACGGTGTGAAATTGTACGTCAGAAACACAAGGTTGGGCGTCCGTGGCGTGATGCGAATAAACCCGCCAAGCAACAGCGATTGAAACGGGCCCTTGAGCACAATCTGCTCTGGCTTGACGTGGGATTTCATGACAAGCGAACCCCTATGGCGCTCTTCCACATATTTGACAAGAGCTGTTCGGTCCAGGCCGGGAAGGTCGATCAGCTCGCCCTTGCCGTTTCCAAAGGGAATGCGAATGGGCGACGCCGTTGTGCCGGGCAGTGCAGAGACCACAGGCATCTGCGGGTAATTTGTTTCCTGCGGCCGAGGCGGGAGCAGTGCTGTTTCATCCAGATTGCTTGCCCGGGCTGTGTCCCCGCGTGCGTCGTAAAGCCCATCCCTGCGATCGTAGTCTTGATGCACACCATAATGGCCAGTGCTTGACTTATGCACAGTAAGCATGGGTTCCTTGCCACCGGTGTGGTCCATTCGGCCCTTGGGGAACACATGGTGCACCAGGTAGCTTTTGCCAACGTTTGCTTTGCCAACAAGCCAAGTAGCGCCGCCGCGCTTCCATATATCCTCCCTAAGTTCTTTTGTCCACCAGTTGCGCCGGGCACTGACGCAGTGGATGTTTCCTAGGCGCACGTTGCGGCCACTTCGACCGAGTGCATCCCGGAGGGTGTCACGGATCCATGGCATCAACTTGTCCACTTGTTCTCGCCGGGGTGCAAGCAGGTCTGCTCGAGTAATGACAAAACTGAGTTCTGTGAGTCTGCCGCCATAAAATTTGTGGGGCTGAGAGCGGCGGTTGCGCGAACGGAGCGGTGTCGCATGGAGGAGGCGGTTGATTTGCGGAAGGAGTGACATTGGAAAGTCTGCGGCGTCGACGACGTGGTACACGTGGTTGTATTTGTAGGGCGATTCGGCGATCGTCTCGCGGATGTCGTCAATATCTGGGTGGTAGATCGGGCTGCCCGAGCTGTGGTGGATGAGGTCATGACAGCGGACACAAAGAATGTCATTTTCCCTAGTTGAAACAGTAACTGTCACTGGGAGACGTAGAAGATAACAATAGGGAACGGTTAGCAATGTTCTCCAGGCACTGTCGCATTGTGTGCCACTGGCATCCGCGAAACATGGAGGGGAAAATCTATACCATTTTCAGTGTCATCCAAAGCGATTCCCTCCCTTTCTGGCAAGAGGCCATCTAACGAAATATCGTGACATCCGTTCTCCAGCTCCACGCGTCGAAGGGCTTCTTCGACAATTTTGTCCTCCTTGCGCACACGCGGCTGCTTCTTACCAAGTCCAAGATACTCCTTTGTCGACTGTCGCCCAAGGTCAAAGAAGCCTGGAAGCTCGGCATTCGTTGTTTGAGAGAAGGCTCCGCATCCCGGGCACTGCGTGGGCAGCTTTTCCAGCGCACCGGCTAGAGATATACCACGATCTGCCGCATCGGCGGCGACGTCCTTGTGGGTGGTAGGGATAGTCTCAATGAACGAGGCAGCCGCCCCAGAAAAGTATCGGCGTCCGTTTAGGGCTCGTAGTCGCCGTTCGCGGTGCGGCGTGGGCTGTGTTGGCAGCGCTTTGAATGAGGTTCGTTGAGCTACCGGACAAAGGAAAGCAGGTGGGAGACCTGGTATAGTGCTGATTGTCCTGTTGTCCAAGGAGAAAGTCGTCTTCAACCAGGACCGTGAAAGCCCCCGGGCCGAAGGCATTCTATAAGCCGTAGTAAATTGGAATTGGACGAATGCTGAAATGGCTTCGCAACAGCCCAAATTCGACTTGTCCGAATAGGAAGAAAAGGTGATACGAAGACACGACTGAATATGCACGCTAGTTATTAGAGAATAAGGAGGCGGATAGTCTTGACGTACTGAGCGAGGTGCTGTATTTTTTTAAGATAACGCTTATCAAGATAAGATAAGCACGTGATGCCCCATAATACTTGTACTAAAGACAAGGCCCCATGCAAAAACAGAAAAAAGCTGTTGGGTTGGGAAAGTGCTCGGTATGATGGAGATTCTGTGTGGTTCAGTCGCATCTTCTCCATTGAGAGTTCCACGAACCTTGCGCCCTCACACAAAAAGCCCAAACCAAAGTCGAAAGACCTCGAAACCGGCCTCTCAAACACCCCAAGCTAACTGGCTTGTGCTCACTGCCATTGCACCTCATTTCTCAACGGAGAAACTGGGCGTAAATTACCTCCTTACCTCCACACCACCTGCGACCGTTCTCTGACCGGCCTCTCACGATGGTTTCTCTCGCCCGTCGTATGAACAAGCTGAAAGCTGTAAGCCACTCGATTACCGAGTGCCCTCTTATGTTTTCTTTCGTATTTCCCAGGAGACATCCATGCTGACCTGTGGCTTTCTGCCTACGCACTAATAGCAGGTAATCTACTTACATACGGCTTGGACTTTTCGATATTGCACAGGCATCCACTGACCCAATCGACAGCTCCTGGAAGTTCGCAATGGCCCCGGCGCGGCCGTACTCCCTAGCCAGGTCACGAGAATACACATGGAATTCGCAAAGCGGTGGAACGATGGGCAATACGGCCCTCGGTGAGTTTCTGGAAACGGAATTATTAACTGGTAGCCTCGCGGCGATTGATCCTGTGCTAATTTGACAAAACTTCATCTAGTAAATTCTGGAAGACTTGCCTTCCCCGTCTGAAGTACTGGAACCCAGCCATCCCAATGATTGTCAACCGGACACCAGACACGGCCGGCCCAGCAATCATGACCATCTACCTGCTGCAAAACCAAATGGCCACGTCGGATATCTCGTCTCCCGTGAATCCGACAACACAACCGGCTTCCTCTTTCCTCGGCTCGTCAAACGCCCCCGAGCCTACGTCACTAGAGACCGCGGTCAAGATCGATATGAAGGGACTTCGCTCTGACGCCATCCTCGAGCTTCTCTTGGAAAAAACAGGCGCTGTGCCAGTCTTACCAACTCCCCAAGACGAGGCTGAAATGCGTGAGGTCAGGGAGCGCATGGAGCGTGCCAAGACGGATCGCGAGTCGATGGCCAGACATTTGGCTGAAAAGCGTGAAGAGGAAGCGATTATGGCCAAAGCGAGAAGCGAGGCAGCAGCCCTGAGAGATGCATTGTGATGTGGTTTGGCCTCGCTCTGTACGATAGACATGACGAAGTGTGTATTTGAAAATATGGAATGAATTATGCATATACAAGTATATATACACTAAGTTTTTTTATAATGAATGAGCTTTTGCATAGCTTAAGCTACACTTGTTTCACACCAGAGAACCAGCTTGACAAAGACGTTGAAAGGCGTTGCCAAGCCGATGGCAATGTGCCTGCAATACAAAATCAAGCCTACTTCAGGCCAAACCCCTCACTTTCATATACTGCACCCCAGAGCTTCTCCTTCATGGCCCGTTTGGACTTATATCGATACAATGTGAGCATGTTGAAACACGTCCTGGCCGTGGGGAATCGGCCGGTATCATCGCCAAGGCAGAGTATTCGAATTGATAACGACGCCGGCCCGGTCACTGGGATACGGTCGCTTCCTGTGATAAAAATCAAAAGCTTTCGCTGGTCATGTTGAGATGCCTCTTGAAAGATTTCCCAAAACCACTTGACCGTTGCTTCTGTATCGGCTGGGTTTATAGAAGGCCAGTTTTCGTAGCTTGCGGCAAGCCTTAAGGCGGGAACATCAAGAGGCTCATCTGTACCACGGACAAGAAGCTCAATCTCTTCAGGGCGAAACAGCCCTAGTGCGTTGCAGCCACACACTGTAAAGAACCCACGTTTGAACGGTTCAAATTGTCTGGAAATCGAGGTGTCGAGTAGGTAACGGACATACAAGTCAACATATTCCTCCCTGTTGACATTGTTCACTGCCCGAGATTCGCCTCCTGGACAAAGCGGGATAATGTCGGTTTGGCCAAACTTCTCCACGGCGATGGTGAATTCAAGGCCAAAAGTAGACTCGACATCACCGCCATAGTCAAGTAATTGTCGCAGACCCTTGGCGAGACGCGGCCGAAATTCTGCAAGATCTGTAAGTGTGTAGCTCATGATCGGCCTTGTAGGGGGCGTGAGAACGCCGCTTGTTATCGCCGGTGCTGCAAATAGAAGCTTCCGGAAGGCAAACGGGGGTAGAGCTACATCAAGAATTGTCGAATTATATATCGCCAGCCCTAAGACGACACCGACAAGAAAGTACTGGTCCGATGTTTCAAACGAAGCGGGGTTGAAGTAGCAATAATGTGATTCTTCGTCGTATACAAACATGCCTAGTTTTGTCAGCCATAAAATCAATGAAGAGTCGGTTGCTGGGCTTTGCAGGCTGGGGAGAACTACGAATAGTATTGCAACGTACCGTGGTCAGGGTTAAATACTTCCCTCACAAGTAGAAGGAACCATTCTTTCCGTAGCCCACCAGCATCAATGCCTTCTTCCCCATTGAAGATGATGCGCAAACCCTTTTTGATGTCGTCCGTGCCGCTTCCAATGGCTGCGCTCACACCTTTAAGACTATCTTCGACAAGGCAATCCCTACGAACGTTCAAAATGAGGTGCTGGTCGAAATTTCTTCGTGTCATGATGCTATCGAAAAAAGCATCCCGAGCTTTATTTTTCATCTGACGACGAGCCTCATATTCGAGAATTTGGATTTTGGCCCAGACGCTCAATAAGAAAGGGTATTGGCAGAATGAAAATTTTGAAGTTTGTTGCTCCCAGCCCTCGAAGTCTGCGACAAGATCACAGTTATCGAGAAGAGTTATGTAAAAGTCGGATGTTGCCACAATCGGCCTTCTCATGGGACCAAATAAATCAGCTCTCCTGGCGTTCTTGACTTTACCTATTACTCCTGAAAAAGCTTGATAGCCACTGGCCATGTCATTGGCCGCAAAAAGAAGCCTCAACACACGTACGGCTGCTTTTATCTGCCAGTCGTCGCCATGCGCCATCTTCCTATCTGATGGTTTCTTGGGGTTTTTGGTGTTACCAGACGCTTGGTGTAGAGCGGCGTGGAAGGAAGAAGCCGTCGCATTTCCTGCAACTTTGGGTACCAGGGAATCCGATGTTTCCGCTGGATTGTGCCTGTCCTTCTTTTCATTGTAACGAACAAGGCGGTAGGCCAAGAATCCACTAATAAGATCTTTCAGCTGCAGAAACCGGGATTTAGGTAACTGGGCAAAAAAAGAGATGACATTGTCATGCCACTTGTCGGGCGAGTTAGACAAGAGGCCAAGAAGACGTTTGATGATGACTGAGTGCTGTCCTGACGCAGGCCCAGTTCCCCAAGCAGGCGTGACCTTTCCCCCCTGCCCCCGATGACTACCACCGTCATCCTGCAAAATACCCGTGAAAAGGGTGCATTGTGCATGCAGAAGAGGGTTTGCAAGTGCGATGATAAGAAAACGGAAGTCTCCTGTGTCAGCTATGCGGCGTCCCGGTCGTTTCAGAACTGTTTCTGTGGCTTTGAGCAAGACACGCTGGGCATGCTCTTGGCCCCTCAGTATGCAACATTCTATCTCGTGGAGCAAAATTGAAGACTGGGGAGACAGCCTTCCCTCGTCCACGAGCCCTTTGTATACTGACTCCCACGGTGCGCCAGCGTTGATAACAACATCATACCATTGATCAACCATGTCCAAGTCAATCTCAAGTAACTTGTTTGTGCTCGTTGACACGTGCTCTTTTGCCTCGTCGTCTTTGTGCCGAAAAGTGCGCCTTGTCAATTGCAAATGACCATGAATATTTGCTCTCCATAAGCTGGATTTGGGGCTGATGACAGGATAAACAACACTGCTGCTATCCTTGTATGCGGAAGAGCACTCTGTAGCTTTATATGGGTTTTCCTGGGCCGCCCTTAATTGGCGACTAGAGACAAGGTCCGGTTTTTCTTGAAATTGCAGGTGGTCCTTCGTAGGTAAAAAAGAACCATCCATACTGTCGGGTGAGAGAATGTGCCCAATAACATAATCTTCTAGGGTCTGGAAGATTCTTTTTGACTCAATCTCAACCTGCTTGGTCTGTTTGGCAGGTGGGGTTTGCAGGTGTAGTGAATCCGTGTCGCCAGCCACAACGGGTAAAACAGCTTTGAGATAGTTCCGGATACACTCTATAACAATGTGCTCCGTATTCACAACGGAGATAGGACCAGAAGCTGTGACGTGTGGCTGAACGTGGGCCGGATTTGGAGCACCCGTCGTCTTTTCAATGGGTAAAAGATCGTTCACGGTCAAGCAAATCCCGCACCGGTATGCCTCCGCCCCATGGGCCCATCGCATGTGTGATCCGCATGTGATGCAGGGCCCATCTGAATAGCTGGACTTGTTGTTTCTTCGGGTAACAAAAGGAGCCTTGGAACTATTCCCAGTGAGTTGTCCACCCTGCTTGGCCGTCAAAGCCAGCACAACCGTAACGTCAGATGCCGGGTCGCTAGATACGAGCGACGGGTTGTTGAAGGCACGCTTCTTCTTCTTCGGAGAGAACAATGAAGGGAACGGATTGCTCAGCGAACGAGAGTGACTGGGTCCCGTTGGAGGTTTCCGTGAGGCTCGATAATCGGAATCCGAGGAATCAGTATCAATGTGTATTTGCGAGACATCAATACCGGAAAGATCAGAGGACGGGTTGAGGTTAGCTGGGACAACGGAAGCGCTGCGATGGCAAGAGTTGCGGGTTCCCCGCCGAACGGCATCCGAGCATGAGGGCCCCGAGTCCGTGGTCATCAAAGCCGTGGTCGGAGCAGGTGCACAGTCTGGCGAATCAGAGCTCAAGGCACCTGGGTGGCCGGCTGGGGGCACATCTGGTGGCGAGACTGGTGGCCGGGCCATGTCGCTTGGTTGGGTGCACAATCGGCAATCGACAGTGTGTCTCGAAGAAGGCGTATCAAATGTGGGTGTGACGAGGATGGGAAAGGTGTTGTCGTTCTGCAAAACTGACTAGGCTGTTATGCAATCGGAGGGCTCGAGATGTAGGCAGGGCAAATGCACTTATAATGTGTTTTTAACACTTGGTTGGCAAGTAAAAATTAGAGGTGAGTGCAAAGAGCATGTTACAGACACCTCGCGTCGATTTATTAGGCAGGAAACCATAAGTTTGAATAGCATTACGCCATTGCTTGGACCTGGCCTGGCCCTACTAGCCCCCAAAAGACAAAGGGGCAACAGCAAGGATCCCGGTGTATCCCCCACTCTTGCGGGACATAACTCACGGAATGGCAAGCAGTTCAATGTGTTTGCCGGGCCGACTACGGATAACAGTGCGTCAAATTATGAACTACGGAGTATTTAATCCTTCTCCGTTTCCCGCATTCCCGGCCCACACAAGCCCTACAGTGTTATTTATTTCATTTAAGTCTCTTTTGTACTAACGCGGTTGATACGATGCTTTGTCTCCCCGGCATAGCTCTCTCTAAAGTGATACAAAGTGGGCAACAGCACATATAATGTTTGTACGAGAACCCACAAGGAAGGAGCACCTGCCCTCTATCTAAATGCATGAGACACGCACATAATATTTGATGTATTGTGTATTGCATACCCAGAAGATTTGCTACCACTGCCACATCGTGTCGTTTCGATTTACCAAGTCAAAGCTGCTGGTGGAAGTGCCCAGCCACCTTGTCGCTTGCCAGCATCCCAGTTTCCAATCTGTCCTCTGCTGTACTGTGTTATGCCGTGCTTCGTATTACGAAAAGGCATTCGAATGAGTTTGTCCTACGCTAGCGGACAGTAGGATATATAATGCTGAGCGCACTGTTACCACGAGAAGAAACAGTCCATGTTAACGAGAGGCATGTCGGTGTGTTGGGTTGGGCTTGCTCGCCTTCCTCTCTACTCCCCAACAACAAGTCAATGAAGAGGCCAGTGGTACAGAAGGCGGGAAATAGCATAGAAAAGAATAGAAGGGTGGGCAGAGAATGCAAATGGATAGGTGTCCATGGAGGCGTAATGGTGTACTTGACTCGTCCCTACCAGTTTCGACACAGAGAAATCAAAGACCATAAGAAGAAGGTGCGCACGACCTGTCCAGACACCAAAGGTCGCACCTTCCTTGACTCCATTTGCTTGTTCGTTCCTTCCTCACAATTGTCTATTATGAGAAAGCAACACTCAAAGTCCACTAAGCGGATGCCCTATTCACCCACCCATCCGACGAAACTTCCTACTCAAACACTTTACGTCCCAGTGAGTGATGGTCACCAGTGGCCGATGGCTCCTTCCCTTGTTGGATTTGTTTATCTTGACCAGGTGACAGTCCTCCCGTTAATAAACAACAATGGAAGCGCCCACAAAATTACTGGCATCCGTATCCCCTCCCTCAACACCCAGCGAAGAAAGCAACAAACAAGGGGCATACTCGGCACCCGGTGGACAGCAGCCACAGATTCCCTCACTTGCCACTGACAATTCACAAGGGCCAGTACAATCCAACGAAACCATGGCGCCTCGAAGCTCACAACGTGGCGGCGGCCGATCATCAAATAATCACCGCCGTGACGCCGATCTCAGCACGATCATCTCCGCCACACAAAAAAGCGAATTAGTGCTTTTGGCTGCATCCATTATGAACACCATGCAAGAGCACGTTTGCAAGGTCTTTGACCAACAAACCCCACGCCCAGGCTGCCAGCCTACTATGAGCCCCCTCAACAATACAGGAATGAAACAGCCTGTTCTGGTGACCATAGCCTGCAATACCACTGAGAGCCACAATCGGGCTTATGTTGTCGAGCCTGATGGTGCTCAAGGCGAGCTGAAAAAAGAGGCTCTTGCTGCATTCCACAAGTGGCAGATGGTCCTCACCAAAAGAATTTCGGAGATCCATACTGCAGGCGACCAGGTCCAGCAAGCAACTGCAGTCCAGGCTAAATCTTTCAGCGGCAGACAATCGGGCAGAGCGCCGGGTAGGGGAGCCGGTGGCCCCAACAACGGGAGAGCAAGCTCAAATGGTAAGATTTCGTCGTGCTCAGCTCTTTGCATACTGAAAGAATGGAAAATAGATCGCATGCTGACAGACCTTAGACTCGAGGTTAGTCTCCAATGGTGACGTGGCTCAGTTTGGGGGCCCGGTGGCTGTTCCCGGGATTCCAGCAGTGCCAATCATACAAATGACAGCCGACAAACGCCATCTGCTACTTCATGCCATGATCCTGTTGGCTCTATCCCTGGAGACATACCAGGCATATTCGCGCATTTTCATTTCTCGTTTGGCCGGTCACCTCCGTATTCCTCAACATGTTGTGGCGGAGGAGGAATTCCGTATTGCAAATGGCCTTTCATATGCTGCAAGCAACGCATACACCGACGAGGGCATATTCAAGAAGAGTGACGAAGGTCGCAGGGACCGGAGGGGGAGGGCAGCAGGACCTGGCGGTCCTACGACTGGTTTAACCTTGGCACACTCTCTTGATGCTGCTGGAGTCGGATCTCTCACAGGCGGGTCTGGCTTGGGGTCGCCAGCCACGGCTACTATACTGGGAACAATGGGAACTCTGTCGGACGGCGGGTTGGCGGTATGCGTATTTTTCGGTATGTGCGGTCCACGTGGATCAGCTACAAAATCTCTCGAAACCTTCACCAAAGACGTGCAAGACATGGCTTTGCTGCCACTTCATGGAGTCCAGAGGCTGCCTCTCAGTGAAGGACATGTGGTGGGGCCAGGTGAAAGACGCCTCCGACTCACCATTGGTATCAATGGGTGGCTGTCGAGTGATGAAGACGCCGGCAACCCATGGCGTATGATAGGAGACAGAAGCGAGGCCTATGCCCTGAACTGGGAACATGAGACGTTGGAAAAGATAGGGGCCTCGATAAGGACTATCGCAAGCAGCGTGGCATGGCAGAATGCCAAAAACAACTTTGAACATCGCAATGGTGAGTTACGATTCCGGCCCCCGTTTTCATTGCTGCGTTCCTGGGAGAGGCAATAATAGCTAACCAAATCGTTTTGTTCAGTTCTTGAGCGCCTAGAAACATTCGTCTGGCCCAACAGTCTCTTGAAAATCAGCAAGATTGTCGACAATCCTTGGAGTGTGGGAATGGTCCGCGCAGATAAGGCTGGAATCGCTCTAGCAGATGCCATCATCAACAAAATCTACGGAGAGCGCAGTGTGTCCCTGATTGGATACGGCCTTGGTGCACGTGTCATTTACACTTGCCTTATGAGTCTCTCTGAACGGCGTGTATTCGGACAAGTCGAGAATGTTCTCGTAATGGGCACGCCGGCACCGTCTTCCCAATGCGTTTGGACGGCACTTCGCAGCGTGGTCTCCGGCCGTGTCGTGAATGTATTTTCCGGGAACGATTTCATTCTCGGTTTCTTACATCGCACCGGCTGTGTTCAATTCGGCGTCGCAGGTTTGCAGCGTATCCAGGGTGTCTATGGCATCGAGAATGTTGACGCATCGAAGCCCATCACGAATCATTTAAGGTACGCCAGCCTTGTCGGAAGGATTCTCAAAGATGTCGGTTGGGAGGATCTGGATTTGGGCGAGGCAAACAATGCGGATGAATCAAAGCCTGCAAATCACAACTCGGGTCCCAACACGAGGACTCCAACAGGCCAGATTATCATAGGACCATCAGTGGCGCAAGCGGCGGCAAAGGAGGGCAAGAGAAAGGGTGGTCGGAGAAGAGTTGACGCGCCGGTTTTGGCCATGGGCAATGGTCGCTGAGAAGAGCCTCATATGCCTCGTATGAAACAGAGCTGTTTATCCCTCATGCCCTTGCATTTCCTGGAGTGGCTAGAGCAGAATGTGAACTTGAGCATGAGAAGAATGGCGCTGGCTGGTCTTCTCACTGTTCAGCGACGCTTCCAACTGCTGTCAGCATTTTATTTTATCTTTTCAAGGCAAAAACGCAAAAGGGGGTCGTTTATGTAACTTACTTAAGTATTGTTATTTTTGTCACGCGGAGACTAGATCATGTTCTATGAGCAAGAGAGCATTACCCCCAATTGATTGCATTGCATTTTCAGCTCCTATTTTCTTTCGTAGCGCCGACAATAACGTGTCTCCCGGTCGTCTGTGCTGCCGTTTTCAAGACATCCCAGTTTCCAGAATCCGGTGTGCTGGCCTTCCCTCTCCGTGTCCGTGGACGCCTGTTGCGACCAGAATAGTCCTCCTGTAACAAAAAGCCCGCCACTTCGGCCACACCAATAGTTCGCTGCTTCACGGCGCTTCGAGTCTCATCGCGGATGGCCTGAAGTGGGAGACTTCCAGTAGCGTCGAAATTTTGTACATCGCGTACAAAGTTCAACTGCGTCTGGAGAGCTTTCGACTTGGAGCTTTGCTCCTCGGGAGAAACTGCCAGCGGAAGAGCGGAAAGGCGCAATAAGTGTTGAAGTTTTGAAGAGGTTATTTCAGACGATATTGTCTTTGCCACATCCTCTTCTCCAGACGATAGATTGGTGAGAGACCACGTTGGGCGTCGTAACAACTTCGCGACGTCCACTTTGTTTTTCTCGGTTGCACTATGAATGCCAGTGCTGCTTGCGATCCCTCGCGTCCTAATGGGGAGACGGGGCCATGCTGATCGCGTAGAAATGCCTAGCATCGATCTGCTCGGGGCCAGTATTGCGCGGATAGAAAATAGCATCGGCGAGAAGATTCAAAGGACCGTCTTGTGCCTTGTTCTGTCATGTCGAGACGTAGTCGGTCACGTAGACAGAGAAGCTAAATTATATTGTATTGGAAAAAACTTCGCAGCTAAATTGACGGACCGTGCATTTAGCCGTATCGTTTTAAAACGCACTGTGTATGCTCGAAACACGATCTAAACTGCCCCGCCCCATCATCGGCCAGGCTTGTCGGAGGAGGGAGAGTCGTCATTAATTTGGGTGTGCCTGGCAGGCGACCAACTTGACAACAAACATCCTCTTCGAACTCCCACAAGCATATTGCAGCATAGCGGCTCTACCCTTGAGAAAAAAACGTCAATACGACCGACTTGATTCCTCTTACCGTTACTTTTTCGGAGGCACACAGATCCAGCAGTCGCCATGTCGCAAGATCCCCAGGCCCTCCTACAAAAGGTCCGTACCATGCAGCCATGAATCGCTTCTGTCAAAGGCACAAGCACCGCATCGCCGAGTAGCTTATATGGGAGTAGACGGGGCTAACAGGAACACAAAATCATAGGCCGATAAAACGCTGGCCAGCGCAGGCACAGGGTTTGGGTTCTTCGGTGGCCGTGAACAGAAATACAGGGACGCAGCAGACCTGTACGTTCAAGCCGCCAATGCCTTTCGGATGCAGAACATGAGTACGTTTCTTGCAGCAGAATTTTCCACTTACAGAGCGCGCTTTACCGCGAGATGTGAGCCTTTATCGATTATCGCAATGCTAACGATGTTGCACAACATTAGATCGTGAGGCCGGCAAGGCTTTCGAGGCGGCTGTTCCAATCCAGAGACAAAAGCTTGATGAGCCAGACGAGGCGGCAAACTCTCTACTCAGTGCCTTCAAGGTGTACCGGGAAAAGAATCCAGAGGATGCTGCCAGATGTCTCGAGGACGCCATTCAATACTACACCTCGAACGGCAACTTTCGGCGGGCCGCAAAGCAAAAGGAGGATTTGGGCGAACTCTACGAAGAGCTCCAGTCTCCAGAACGGGCACTTTCCAGCTACGATAAGGCGGCCGCCTGGTACGAAACGGACGGCGCTCAAGCGTAAGTTTCTCCGTGCAAAAGCGCCTTCCCGTGCCCAGTACATTTACCACTCTCGTCCTCGGTACGAAAGTGCAACACACATTACATATTTGCTGCTGACACTGGCGGAACTGTATAGGTTGGCGAACAAGAACTGGCTCAAGGTCGCCGAGCTCTCTGCTATCGCAGACAAGCCCGACTACTACAAATCGATAGAGATTTTTGAGAAGGTTGCCCAGAAGTCCATCTCTAGCAATCTCATGCGCTACTCTGTCAAGGAGTATCTTCTCAAAGCCGGCCTCTGCCACCTGGCCACGGGCGACCTGATTTCCGTGCAACGCGCGCTCGAAAAATACCGAGACATGGACCCGAGTTTCACCACCACCCGGGAACACCAACTTCTTGTTGATTTGACCGAGTCTATCGAAGCTGGCGATGCAGACAAGTTTTCCGAGAAGTTGTTCCAGTATGACCAGATGAGCAAGCTAGACAAGTGGAAGACGTCGATTCTTCTGCAGATCAAGTCTAAGATCGAGGAGGCCGACAACGAGTTTTCTTAGATGCTTCTTTATTAGGCGACCGCGAGCAAATGCACCTGCGGCATGACTTTGGCTTATGATTTATAACCCCCCTAACCCTCATATTGCTCTACAATTCGGGATTTCGTGCATGGCCTCCATTTGGCCCAAGACTTGAAGCCAGGAGCTCAATGCGCCTATATTCATTCAATATAATTGACATTACTCATGCATCATATACGTCCCTTTGCGCACAGAAACGCTTTTTGAATCAACTTTCGTCACTAGAAGCCACGCACGCAATGTAAGGTGCTGTACACAGTAATGACATTGCCAAAATGAATATTTTGATAGATTTGTATGTAGAACAGATTACTAAATATTGCAAATTGGTGCTTTCAGGTGCTTTCTTGGCAAAATCTAACTGGGACTCGAGTCGAACTTGAACTGAATAGCGGGGACTTCTCGTATTAGTCATTCTGCACCCTCCTAAAATTTCAAGATAAGATAAGCACCTAAAAAGTTGTTCTGCAGCACCCAAAAGTTTTTTTTTTTTTTTTTTTTTCTGGTCCGTCTTGCCCATCCTCCCCTTGTTTTTGAGCTTTCTCACCAAAACAACAGCATTTCCGACCAGGACCGATTTGCAACATGGCGGAAATCACACTGGAAGAAAGATTTGCAAAGATTCGGTCGCCAAATCTGGAAAGCCAAAAGCAGGTATGTTCACTTCCCCCAGCCAAAGTACCAAACTCCAACGGAAACTAACCTTCGCTTGAACCTGCAGACTGCCATCATTCTCAAGGCAGTTGAGGCTACGCTTCAAGAACAAAACGAAGATGCCACGCCGACAGCCTACTTTGCGGCTCTGCTCGCTCTCCTAGTCCAGTCAAGCAGCCAGGATGCAGACAGAAAGAGCCTGGATACACCCATCATCTACCTCCTCGACCTTGTGACGCCTTACACACCCCACGGCATCCTCCGGACAAAGTTCACACAGATCCTCTCGGCACTGGCACCTTTGTTCACACAACCGGATGCCGACGCGCCGCTGCTTCGGCCGTGCATTGGCTGTCTAGAGTCGCTCTTGCTAGCGCAGAATTCAGCAGCCTGGGAACTTCCCGCGACTCAGATTTCTCCCCGCCGAGCCGTGGTCGGTCTTCTCAGCCTGTCTGTCGATCCGCGCCCAAAGGTCAGAAAACGGGCTCTGGAGGCATTGCGCAAAGTGCTGGACACTCCCCCTCCTGGCCCGACCTTGGACCATCCTGCCAGTGGAATGTGTGCCGAGACGGCGATGGCCGGCTTGAAGGATCTTAGCAAGCAGTCAGGGCTGGGGAAAAAAGACAAGCGCGGCGACGACCAGTCCTCCAACGACCCAAATTTATTTCGTGCCCTACAGCTTGTCCGTGCCATAGCGGCGTCGAGCACTGGCTGGCCCGGCAAGAAAATCGAGCCTCTTTGCGAGCTTCTGTTGGCAATCGCCCGGAGCGGCAATGATCACATGTCTGTCGCCGTCCTTGAGGTTTTCGAAATCATCTTCCAGGGAATGAGCGACGAAATCGCCACATCCAAGCTTGGCCGCTTGCTGGACATTATTTCAGAGCTTCGCCCGGCACCTAACGACACACAGCTGCTTCCTCCCTGGATAGCTATCCTGTCTCGAGGCTACGATGTGTCGGCCCAAGTTGAGCCGGAAGACACATTTTATAAACTCCCAGAGCTCTTTGAGATGGTTTCGCCATACCTTGAATCGCCCGCCAGCAACATCCGCATTTCTGCGTCGGAATGCTTAGTCTCCTTTTTGGCCAACTGCATCCCAAAGCAGACCATTCTAGAACCCTCGGTCTACGACGAGAAGATTTTGTCGAAGATTGCCAAGATTGGTGAGGCATTTCTGGGAGTGCGTTATCAATTGGCAACTGAGGAAGTGTACAATGTCCTGTCGGCCATGTTCGACACCTTCCGCTGGCAAGCCAACCCATTCCTGCTGGAGTTGACCAGGACCCTTGGCGAGATCAGAGGACGAGAAATTTTTGCGGCCAAAAAGGAGGTCGACAAGATCATTGGACACGCCATCCGTGCCATGGGTCCGGCTTCCATCCTCAAGATCCTACCACACAACCTCCTCCAACCATCAGCACAACATCCCGGCCGTGCGTGGCTTCTCCCTCTTTTTAGAGAGTTCACCACAAATACCTTGTTGGCAGATTTTAAATCGGAGTTCGTTCCTCTGAGCACTGCCATGTTTCAGCATGTCCTCGACAATGGCGATGCCGAAAAAACAACCGAGATCAAGATTTTTGAGACGATTGTCCAACAAATTTGGTCTATTTTCCCCGGATTTTGCGATCTGCCCTTGGATTTGAAGGCCTCTTTCGATGGGAGTTTCGGCGAGCTACTTGGCAACATCCTCTACCAACAGGTGGGACTACGGTTCGATATTTGCCGGGCCCTGAAGACACTGATTGAGTCCAACCAAGCCATTGCATCAATCGAGGAGGAGGAAGATTTGTTTTTGCAGTGCAGGGTCAGCAAGGCAGAGGCTGTTGCCAATTTGGAATACCTGGGCTCATTTGCCAGTCAGTACCTTGCCGTTCTCTTCAATGTCTACGGGCAGACTTTGGCTCAGTCCCGTGGTCCCATTCTGCAAACAATCAATGCCTTCCTCAGCATAACCCCAAAGGCAGACCTCGTCAAGTCGTTTGATGAGGTATGCAAGTTGCTCGCCTCAACCCTTCAGGAGGCTGCCGAGACTGCTTCTACATCGGTGAGGGGCGATGCTCAAAAGTCGACCACGCAGGTGCCATCCACAAGCCATACCCTCATCGACCTTGTCATCACAATGGCACTTCATCTACCAAGGGAGAGCTACTCGAATCTGTTCGAAATTGCCGCCCTAGCCATTGTTAAAGAAGATGATCCGCAGCTTCAAAAGAAGGCTTACAAGCTCATTCCCCGTCTGGCAGAATCTGATATCGGCAAAATTGCTCTTACAGAACGCCACGATGAGTTGCAGAAGCTGATGCTTGCTAGTGCCGAGAGTGTTTCTGCTCCCGCTCGCCGAGAGCGTTTAGCTGCGCTTGCCGCTTTGGTCCCTCTTATCCCCAATCATGCTCTCCACTTCATCCCGTCTACGCTTTCTGAAGTTGTTATCAGCTGCAAGGAGCACAATGAGCGTGCCCGGACAACGGCATTCGAACTGCTTGTTATTATGGGGGAGAAAATGAAGGACGCGGGCGGATCAGTGATCCATAACAGCAAGATACCTAGCATGGCAGACGACGCACCATCGGTTGTTGCTAGTATTGAAGAATTTTTCACCATGGTGAGCGCCGGCCTTGCTGGTTCGACTCCACACATGATCTCTGCTTCCATCACGGCGATCACACGTATCCTATACGAGTTCCACGGCCTTCTCGATAAGCAGGCCCTCGGCGACCTCGTCCAAACGGTCGATCTTTTCCTAACGTCGAACAATCGGGAAGTTGTTAGTAGTGTCCTCGGGTTTGCCAAAGTTTGCACTATCAGCCTTCCGGTCGACATGGTGCGCGCCCGGCTCCCGACTCTCATTCCGAATCTCATGCGCTGGAGCCACGAACACAAGGGACATTTCCGCGCAAAGGTCAAGCACATTCTGGATCGTATGGTTCGCCGGTTTGGGCACGAAATTGTGAATAAGTACTGCCCTGAGGAGGACCGTAAGTTGATTACCAATATTCGGAAGACCAAGGAACGCAACAAGAGAAAGAAGAAGGCCACTGGAGAAGCAGACGAAGACAGCGACGATGAAGTGGGTGGCGAGGCCGGTCGGAAGACACTTGGTGGTCGGTTCGAAAGCGGGTTTGACGAGGCAATCTACAGCAGTGACTCTGAAACCTCTGACAACGACGAAGATGGTGGCGCTAGCGCAGAACGGCAAGGCAAAGATGGGAAGAAGCGAGGCAATAAAGGCGGGCAAGCTTACATCATTGAGGAGGAGGGCGAGCCCTTGGATTTGCTGGATCGCAAGGCAATGGCTAGCATCTCCTCTACTCGGCCATTGAAGATACGGAAGCCGGGTTCTGGGAAAGCAAAATTCAACGCAGACGGAAAGCTAGTGCTAGGAGAGAACACCGCTGGGAATGCCGATGGTGACCATGAGGGAATGGACATCGACCATGACGACGGTGGCGCGAGCGGGATCAACGCGTACATGTCCGCCGTCTCGGGCAAGGACGTGGCCAAGAGAGGCTTCCGCGGCAAACTCAAGTGGTCAAACAAGCGAGGCCAAGATGGCGATGATGATGACGCCATGGACGACGATGATGCGGTGGCTATCAAAGCGAAACTCGACAAGAGCCCTGGAGGCGGCCGCGGCTCCCTCCGTAGCCGTGGTGGTAACTCGGGGCGTGGCCACGGTCGATCTGGCAGCGGAGGGGGCTCTTTCGGAAGAAGAGGGCTTGGTGAAGAAAAGCGGCTTAGAGGGTCGTCGGGAGGAGGTGGGCGGGTTGCAAAGCCGTGGCCACGGAAACACTAACCCCGGGTTAGACTCCCTAACTTCACCTTGACCTTGTGCCCTTTTATCTAAATTGCAAGATGTACCTTTTACTGAAATTACACGTTCCACTATTGTTTTTCTGTTGCACGTCTACCATATGAATAAATATGAACGCACAATTGTTCCAATGATGCGTAATAAATATAGCAACTGCTGTCGACTATGGCAATTCACCTTATTCTTGGATACCATGCCATCAAATCAGCGACAGTATGAAAAATTGGGTTACAAAATGAAGCTGCAACTCGATATGCACCTGAAACAAATGAATTTGCCAAAAGTCGAAGTGGCAACAGCAGAAGTAGAAAAGAAATAGAGAAGACGACAACGCAAAAGAAAAAAGAAAAAAAAGAAGAAAAAAGAGAAAGAGAACAAAGCAAGACAAGACAATGGCAATAATAACAGACGGCGCGTTGGGGAATAAAAGCATAACAAAAGAAAGATTGTGCGATGGAGTGCTGTACCCTCTAAGATCTCTGATCTCCTGACAGGCTTTGGTCTGGTTGCGTTTTAAATAATACAACAGGAAGGCAATACAATCACCTAAACTTGCTCACAATGACAGCAAGAATGAGGAGAACAAGAACCGTGATTATAGCGATTGTGATCACCCGATTCGTAGCCATCCTATAGAGGGGAAATAGGGTATTGCGTTAGATGTAGTTTCAACAAAGGGTCTGGATCATACAATATGATAGAGGGCCGGGTAGCAGTACCTACGTGCCATGCCACGGAGCGTTTTGACACTACGGTCAACATATCCTTCACTCTCGAGTAGCATGTCCGTTGTGTGCCGGATGACGTCACGCTGGCGCTCAAGATCGGCCAGCGTGCTTGCACCAATCGCCTCTGTATCGTTGGCAAGAGCCTGGCTGTTCTTAAGACGCTGGGTGCTTCGGTCCAGCCGGTCGGTGCTGGATAACAGCTGTTGACGTTGCTCAAGCTGGACATCAGCACCACTCGGGTTGTCGGAGTATCGGCTGCCGAATAATGCCGCGCGGTCATCAGCCAATCCACGCAGCTTCCGTTTGTATCCATCAACATCAGATTCATAGTTCCGGAAGCGCTGGTTGACGCGCATCCGGCCCGACGAGGGAATGTTTTGCTTTTCAAGCTTCATTTGACTGATCTGTGGTCGGTAACCGTTAGCCTTCGTCCTGTCTGCTAGGATCATACTGGGAGTCACATCGCCTGCCCTGGAGGCGACGACGCAAAGTCGCGCGGAGAAGTTTGCTGCGAGTTCTTACCAGCTCATCGGCCTCTTCGACGGTCCGCTCAGCCTGCGCAATGGCCGCTTTGCGTGGCTCGCCAGAGAGGTCAGGGATCTGGTCCAGCTTCTGCGTCAAATCGGCCTGCACGAGGCGGAACTCAGCCTCGTAGCTGCTGAACAGCTCGGTGCCCGCGTCGGTATCGAGAGGGTTGGCCATGGTAAATGTTATGGGTATCAACAAGATCCAGAGCACAATGCACGGCAGGTATTCGGCGATGGGTAGGCGACGGCGAAGCGGATATCGGATGTGTCGGAGGATGTGTCGGGAGGATAGGTCGTGGCCAGAGTCGGTGGATAAAAGGATGTCAAAGACTGCAGAATCAAGACCTGCGAGCCAGACAGATGCAAACACGAATTGAGCCAATACAGTCGATTTGCCGCTTTACAGAAACTCTGTGGATGTGATGTGTGCTGGTTATCAAGTATTATGTAGGCCGTTGTAAAGCAAAAGGTTTCAAACGATCAGTACGGAGTACGACATATTCTGAAGCACAATGTTCTCAGTCTCACAGTGACGACAGGGTAATTTTGATCATGTGGCAGCCTATCTGGGTCACGTGGCCCCGTCACTCAGTGTCCTAAGTCCGTCAGAGTGCCCATGTTTGTAACGGTTTAACACTCAGTGCATACCACAGTAACAATGTCGTCCTTGTAATCACCAACGACTGTCAAATCCGGCCTCCAGGCTATCACGATTCGTGGTTCGTATTAAATATGGCATTGCCTCTTCGGTTATTGTGTGCGGACACGTCCTCACATACTGTGTTTGTATCTTAGTATTTTCAGACCAGGCTTGCCCTTCCTTCGCACTCTCTGACGCAGTGCTAGTCACAAACTAGCTTTATGAGAAATAGTTACCATTGTTCAGGGCAAATTAGTGGGGCTTTACATGTATACATATAGTACGCCCCGGAAGTACGGAGTACGCGTATTCGAAATGTCTGGAAGGTCAAGCCCACTTGTAGATGTCTCCACGGATTGCTCGAAGGTTTTGTTTAGTGTATGGATTTTGGGGGGCTTTGATGTCTTTTATTACAGAGCAAAGTTTACAGCTGTACCTAACAGTACTCAGTAGAACTCGGCCTGTTCTTTCCAAGCCACAAATAAATAACAACAACTTGAAGTCGGCTCCAGCCCCAAATCTTTCTTAATCTGAATGCGCGTATCGCCCGCGCGTCCGTGTCCCTCCCCTGTATACGGAACCACCCGTCTGTGTTTTACCCAATCAGTCATCAGTCATACCTCATACCCACCATGCATCGTCGTGGCCATCGGAAATCCCGGAATGGCTGCATTGAGTGCAAGAGGCGGCACATGAAGGTTTGTTCTTAATCCCCCCCCCCGGCTGTGCTAACAACGCACGGTGAGATAAAGCGGGTGGCTAGTCGTCACTCCGCCACTCTATACTCGATGTCCTCATGAGCCCGATGAGGATACTGCCATTTTGAATGTCGATGCATTGTACTCACGCTGGATGTGTTCCATAGTGCGATGAATCGAGACCCAAATGCGCCAACTGCACAACGGTCCATCGACATTGCCAATACGTAGATTCCCAGGTCTCCTCACGCATACCGTATGCCGTGTCGGCCGCCCCAAAAGCTCCCAGCTCCTCGCCCGCCTATACAACAAGCCCGCACACGGACACATCGGCAGCCGCAAGAGCCACCGAAGAGGGCATCACGCCAGGGCTGTCACCGGCGTCTGGCCTCTCGCGGCCACAAACAACACCACAGACAAGCGCCCCGCAAACTCCCCACACAGCAAGCACCCACGATGTCGGCGACCAGGAAGAGCCGGTGAATGTGACACATGCCGAGCTGGCATTTCACTTCTCCATGGCCACGACGTCGCCCGAGCTCGATGCGAGCCTCGTTGAAATGGGCAACAGAGTCGTCGTTAAAGAAGCCATCAAGTCTCCGTTCCTGCTCTATGAGTGTCTGGCAGTCTCGGCGCGGCACCTCAGCATTTTACATCCGGACAGGCACGATTTTTTCCTGAGACAATCGGTGCAGTTGCAGACCAAGGCCATCGCCATGTTCAATTCAACTGATGCTGTGGATGAGAGCAACTGCGTGGCATCCGTCCTGTTTTCGTCAATCCTCAACCGGCATGCCCTTATCGACGTTCTCGCCAACCGGGACGGCGACTTTTTCTCCTTTGTTGACCGCTTTGTTCAGAGCGTGCTTCTACAGAAAGGCATTCGAGTGGTGTCCAAGGAAGCCTGGCCCCAGCTGCTTGAATCCGAACTGTGGCCAATAATGAAGTGGGCGACGCCAGACCGAGATATACCCCCGGTCGGGCATCATTGCGACGAGTTGCGACGGCTTATCTCCCTGTCGCCTGCCCTGGACCCGTTAGAAAAGGAAGCATGCCAGCGAGCTATACACTACCTTCAGCTTGCCTTTGATAGTGTGGCCAACCCTACCCCCGGCAAGAGCCCTCACCAGATCGTCTATGTCTGGGGCATTTTCTTGCCTGACGGGTTCTGTGCTCTGTTGAAAGCACACAGGCCAGAGGCAATAGCAGTCATGGCGTGGTATGCAGTGCTGCTGCATCAATCACGCGACAATTGGCAAGTGGGCGATGCCGGCATATTCATGCTGAATAGCATTGGGGACTTCCTAGGGGCCGAGTGGGCTCACTGGCTTGAGTGGCCCTTCACAATGCTTCGAGATGGCCTGCATTGAGGAGTTCGTATTTTCATTTTATTATTATTACTACTATTATTATTATTCGCTTTGCTTTAATTTCTTGTAACAATACTCGAGGCATGAATAGCATCGTCGTTCCTTCTTCTTCTCTTTGTCTTTTTTTTTTATATTCCCATTGATGGGTTTGACTCCTAGCTGTTACTCCCAGCCGCAAAAGCATATGATTTCGTTTTATTATTGCTTGTCGAACCATATTTGCAAGGCAGATATTGTGATTTTCTGCAATGCCTACACATACGATCCAACCAGAACGTGCATCGTACCAAAGCTACCTTTGGAATCAAACTGCAAACCAACTCCGGTTTTGTTGCCTACTATTTGTTTGTCGTATTACAGTATTTTAAACACAAATCATCTAATACTTATGTTTACTTATATGCCCAGCTAGGCCCGTCAAGATCAACTAGCATCTGGAATCGGATATCAAATAATGCCCCGTACCATACCCAACTACCCTTTTATCGGGAACCAATGTAGTAATGGCCTAGACCCAGGAGAAGAATTAAGCACGACCCACAATTCACAATCTTGCAATTCACATCCATCTCGCTAATAATGACTGAAGTAAAATAGAAGTAGAACCAAGTAAAATATTCCTTCTCTCCTTAAATCTTGCTCGGCGAGCCTGGCGAGCGTCTTAAGCTCTGTCAACACAAGCGCAGGCTTGGTATCACACAGGCGCAAAGTTTATTATCCAAGAAAGAGGCAGTGCACTGGTAAACCCGACGTCTGTGGTCAAGGACGGTAGCTTGGTTAGGTAGTCTAAGAGGACGCTGTGCATAGAAGGCTAGGGATCACGATCGGATGCACTTTACTACGTACTACGTATTACGCCGTACAACATAATTCATAACTCGCCCCGCAGGTCGATATGGGGTAAAGAATCCAAATTGCGTTCAGCTCATGAGTAAATATCTACTCATTAGGCTCGGTTTGATCATTTTCCTACCGAGCAAAGACTTTGGTGGAACAAGGCGTTGTCAACATCCAGAATCTGTCAACGCCGGGGTCTAGCCTTCCGCGCGTATAACAGATGTGCTATCACACACTGCCCCAGTAGGTATTTCATTATATAAGAGCAGCAGAAAGTAGCCCGACGCACCGCGTTACTACTTTAGCAAATTGGCAGAGATTCTCTTTTTACTCTTCACGCTTGCCCCCAACTATGAGATCATAGACCAACATCCGCATACCACTAACTCTGTATCCCCCAACCAACAACATGGCTGGCGACGATCCTCGAGAAGCGTTTGTCTGCTACAACTATACACACTCTCTGGCGGTTGCAGTTCTTTTTGGCGTGCTCTTCTTCATCATTCCCACCGACCATGTCACGAGAATGGCAATGAAGAAGACATGGTACTTCATTCCCTTCGTCCTAGGCTATCTCTTTGAATTCCGGTAAATGCCAGCCAAGGGCAATGGCAAGCAACCGTGCAGTTGGGAACACCTTATTCCCCACAAATGCGGCAAAGGCCTGCTGACAACATGTGGCAACGTACAGCTGAGGCAGTTGGCTACGTTGGCCGTGCACTCTCTTCCAAAGAGGCACCAGATTTCACCAAGAACCCATTCATCGTGCAGTCACTCCTGATCCTCCTTGGGCCGGCATTGATTGCGGCAACCGTGTACATGGTTCTCGGTCGGCTGGTGCTTGTTCCACAGGGCGAGAAGCATGCACTCATAAAACCAAGATGGGTCACCAAAGTGTTTGTCACCGGCGATGTGCTGTCATTTTTCACACAGGGAGCCGGTGCTGGGCTTCTCTCGGCGGCTAAGAACAGACCGATGTGAACAAAGCCGAATACATCATTGTAGGCAGCCTTGTCATCCAGATCCTCTTTTTTGTCATTTTCATTGCTGTCTCGGCCATCTTCCACCGGCGAATTCAGCGTCAGCCCACTCACCGGCTCGGACCACCCGGGCCCTGCTCTTTGCACTGTACATTGCCAGCACCACGATCCTACTCCGGTCTGAGTATCGTGTCGCAGAGTATGCACAAGGCTCCGATCGTGAGCTGTAGCGAAAGGAATTTTGGCTCTACATTTTTGACTCGTTGCTAATAATCGTTGTGACCATTGACTTCCTCGCTTTCCATCATGGGCGCGTTGTCAACAGGAAAACAGGAAGCCATTTCGCTCCAAGTCGTCATGCTCGCCAGAAGATGGCATTGATATGACTAGGGACGTATCGAGCGAGCCATTCCATCCAGGGCGGGTTGGCGCCTGTACTCCGTACCTCTGGCATGATTTTTTGTTTTTTGTTTTGGGGGGGGGGGGGGGGGGGGGGGTTTAATTTTGACCATTTTTTTAAAAACAACGAAAAAAATAATTTTTAAGGGGCAAAGCTGGGCCCTAAAAAAAAAAAAAAATTTTTAAAAAA